>MU223370.1:2397809-2420360 GCA_018584345.1 Thuja plicata | reverse complement strand
AAGAGTAAATACAAAGTCGGCGACCTTATGCTACCAAAGCATAGGTTATCCACAATCCCAATCTAACTCAACATGTTTGGATTCCATGTCATACTCCTTTAATCATTGTGACTGTTCATCTGCCATGTATCTATGTTACTCTATGTTTGCATGTATTCAATACACTCTAACTCATTGTGATCAACACCAAAACTCAAAAGAACTTAATAGAAGTTCATACATACCCCAAAATTTCCTTGCCTAATCTTGCAATTATTCATATGCCATATACTAACTTCGCTGTCCAAAAATGTACTGCTATACTATATATTTATGTTCACTATAATTAGTCATTTTGCAATCTGCATCTCCAAAACTGTAAACAACTCCAAGAGATCATCATACTAGATGTGTTTCCATAAATGACAACCCTCAAGTGTCCCATATCACTCCAAAAATGAATCACTTGCCAATACTTCCTTGGTTAATTGATTCACGCCTGGAAATGGTTGGGATGCTGAGTTGTATGGTTCGAAGGGGGCTCTGAATTGAGGTGGGATATAAAATTCCCCTTGGTAGTGAGGATTTTTTATTTGTAAATGTAATAGTCTTTCAAATGATAACCTTGTAATCTCTTCTTCTTATTCAGTCTCATCATTAGAATCCTTTGTTTGGTTGCTTATGGGGCTATTGCTAGAGGAAGGATTAAATTTTTTTCATGGTATCCTAGCCTTGTTTTGTCTGTCAGATTCCCGAATTCCATGTGTATAGGCTCTGTTAACCCTTTATATTTACCTATGGGTCATTTTCCTTTATACCCCATCCGTTGCATGAGCTGATATCCTTTACCATACTTTTGTGGGTATATTCCAATGTGCTTAACTTCTTGTTCATGCTCTTCTCCTTTATAAAGCCACAAAAGAAAAACCTTTTGTTCATTCTCTTCTGAGAGAGAAACATGATATTTTATTATACTAGTCCCTTCATGTATTTCTAATTTCTGAGTGCTAGTAGGCTTTAATGATGATGATGGCATTCCATAAGACCTAGGGTATGTAGGGATATTAGCCACTGAGGGAGAAGGGTGGACTTGATACTCTCCCAAAACTGTGTTGGAAATTTTTAATTTATCCTCAAATCTTTTTGTGATTTTCACCCAAGAAATTTCAGATCCTTTCTCAGTAGATGTTTTCTTATTATGCGGAACCATGTCGTCTTCTTGTTTCAAAGTGTTACAGGAGTATGTGTTATCAAGCAGAATAGAAAACTCAACTCTATTATGCAGAAACTTTACACATTGATGATATATTGAGGGGATCACCTACATGCCATGATTCCATGGTCTCCCTAATAAATTTTTATATGCTAGTGGTAAATCTAGCACTTCAAAAATCACATCTCTCTCAATGGGTCCAACTATGATAGGTAACAGGACCAATCATTTTGATGACCTTTCTTCTTCATCATAATATTTTATGATGATCTTTCTCATGGGATCTATAGCATGTTCTGAAAAACCTAATGCTTTCACGATATTAAGAGTACAAATGTTCAAACTTGCACCTCCATCTATCAAGATGTGTTTGAGTCTATATTTATGGATCAAGACCTTTATGTGTAGGGGTTGGTTATGTAGATGATTTAGCGATTTATCATCTTCTTATGAGAAATTTAGGTAGTGAGGTAAGGTTAGATGGCCTACCATAGTTTGGAATTGATCAACACGAAGTTCATTTGGTACATTTGTTTCTAAAAGAGTCATTTCAAGGATCTCCTTATGTTATGGTGAGATCTTAAGAAATTCCAATATGGAAATTTGGGCTGGAGTTCTCTGTAACTGATCAACCAAATTGTAGTTTTTAGTTGGGATTGATGTGACTATTTTCTATGATGTCGAGGGCTTTAATTTCATAATCTTTTTTGATGATGAAGCCACTCCCTTAAGAGTAACCTTAGCTTGATTCCTTGTTAGCACATTAGTGGATTCAAAATCCTTTTTTTCTTTGATGATAATCACATTAAATAATTGATTAGATGGTTCAAGAATGTGAATCACATTGTCATCATTAGGGTAGGTGTAATTTACTTTATCCCCTTGGTTCTTCAAGGATTCCCCTTGTTCATATGAGGGTATGGGTTTCTTGAAAGTTTTGTGATCACTCTTTGATTGATGCCCATTGACTGTGATGGTCTCATTATCAATGAGGTCTTGGATGATGCACTTCAATTTCATGCATTCATTAGTTAAGTATCCTTTATTTTGATGATATTCATAGAAGTGATTATCATTCCCCCACTTAGGTTTAACCGTCAGTTCCCAAGGCTTTGAATCTAGTATTGTGATGATCTTGTGAGCCACAAGAGTTTTTAATGTAGTTTAGAGAGGTTCTCCAAGAGGAGTGAAATTTCTCTTTGGTTTTTGTATCCATGGTGCTTTGTCTTTCTGCATGTTTGGCTTATTCTTGAATGGTGTTGGAACATTTACGTTGTTCTTAGCGGCTTGTATACTACTAGATAGGTTGAACATTGGCTCTTTTGGTTTGAACTCGGATGAGTCAACCACTCCGTCATTGACTACATTTTTGTTTTTGTTCCAATACTTTCCTTTATATTTTCCATTGTTATTGTTAGGATTTTTGGAGGGTTTAGTGTCTTTATATAAAGTGAGTTCACCTTTTTTCACAAGAACCTCCTCAATGCAGATAACACTTTCTACCAACTCACTAAAGGCAGTATGCTTTTGCATCTAAATTGTGTAATTCATTTCAGGTACCAAATTGGTAATGAAGATGTCAATTTTCTCAGTTTCTAGGATTTTTTGGGGATATCTCACGAATATCTTTCCCCATATTTAGAGAAATTTGATGAAGGGCTCACCATTGTGCTATTTGGTATTGCATAGATTTAGCATGGTGACCATATGCAAGATGTTGTAGGAATAATTTTGGATGAAATTTTGTACGAGCTCATTGAATGTTTGAATACCAGGTGAGAGTTTTGTGAACCATTCCAAGGCTTGGTCACTGAGGCCCTGTGGGAACAACTGCATTAGATATGTCCTTTCATGCATAAACTCTATGCTGAGAGTGCAGAATTCCCTCACATGATGTTGAGGGTCACCCTTCCCATTGTATTTATCATATTTTGGAATTTTGACAGCAGGGAGAAATGGAGGCATGTGTAAGTTCTTAGCAAGTGGAAAGGGAAATATAGATTCCATTGAGTACTTGTTAGAAGTTTTTTCTTTCACTTTCATCAATTCTCTAAGTTCACATCTCATATCTTGTAATTGTCGATTGAGAATGGTGATGTGAGACTCTTCCTCTTGTTGTATAAGTCCTTCAATATCAAATTCATGAGGAAGTCTAATGCCTGTAGATGCTAAGTGCATAAAGTATTTATCCTTGACCATTTGCATCATCTTTTGAAATTTTTTTTCTTGTTGACATCTTTGGATTTATTCTTCAGTAGGTTCCTCAACCGAGGATAAAACACTAGTGTGGTGACTCTGTCATTCTTGGCTAGATCCCTAGTTGTAGGCTGACATTGTTGATGTGTTTTAATGTGTAGTATGAGTCAATTGATATTGGGAGATTGATTTTTGAAACAAGGGTATTGATTGATAGATTGTTGGTGTATCTTGATTTGGAATCCTTTCGGTGGATCTTGGTTTTTGACAGGATGAGGGTCCCGGGGTAGAATCGTTGATAGATTTTCCCTTTAAATCAAGATCAAATTTTTGTTGTTGGCTTCTAGTTTGTACCATGAAAGACAATTGTATTTAAGAATTTAGAATGAATAGAATGATAGGTCAATGTCAAATATTTTGAAATGATCATTTGTCTGATAGATTGGTAAGAGATGTATTGATGAAAGATTGTTGAGCTTGGTACAAGGTATTGTGTTTGAGACCAGAATGTTTGTTGGACGACACTTGTGACCTAGCTGATTGGGATTGACTGTTGACAAGATAGCATATGGAAAGTAAGATCATTCAAGAAAATAGGATGAGAGATGATATGTCAAGCTAAATGATCAAGAAATGACAACTACTGTGATAGGATACTGACTAATTCAAGCCATGTAGATAAGAAGTATGGATACCAAAGATCAGGTTACTTGACTAAATTCTGATGTACACTCATACAAAAATTTCCATGTTCTCATACAATAATTCCTAGGTTACCAGATGAGTTGCTTCTGTTAAAGTGTTTTGTCGTACAACAATTCTAGTAAGTGAAAATGGAAATGTATAATAGGGACATTTTGCCACTTGTTTTGAGTTAAATTTGGACCAATTTGCTCAAGCTTGAGGTGAAGATGTCAATGTATGAAGGAGTTTATGTCATTTTAGTGTCATTTTAGGGTGATTAGAACACATGAAGCACAAAAAAGTAAAAATAAAGAACTTCTTATCCCTAGAGTTAATTTGGCTTAGTTAGAAAATTTGCGCTCATTGACTCAGGTACACACCCAATAGAGAATCAGAATATGACCATAACCAAGCACACAATGGCTCCAATCATGATGTCGTATTATGTGACTCCAAACAATAATGAGGGCATGATATGAAGAGTGTCTTGGGGGAGTTACTATCTCCCTTGCACTTTGACTATCCACTTTTGGAGGTGAACCAGGTGGTTTCTACTCTATAGATTTTAGAAAGGATCTTCGTTCAATTATATCCTTTGTGTACGTGCAAGTGTGGTTTAGGCGTATATCCCCACAAAGCCTCTTAGCACAAGCAGTCACATAAATGTGATTAAGACTGAGAGGCCCTACTTTGTGTTAGATGTGAGCCAAGTATAAGTTCAAATGAAATCCAACTCCTAAGGCTTTGGCCCCAAAGAGTAATTTTTTTTAACGTGAGTTGGAGTGGTGTGGCTTACACCTCATTCTCATGTTGGTCATTCCTGGGAGATTTTTTCCTCAACCGGGAGACCCATCTAAAGGGTATGCATTAAAAGTAAATGGATGGAAAAGAGAGATTCCAGATTTCTCATTCTTCCTCAAAGAGGAAAAGAGCATAATCTCCTATTTCCCTTTGTGTCTCCCAAACACGTAAAACACTCCAAGTTTTCCCAAAATATTACTTGGTTAAGACCAATCAAAACACTTCTAGGTTTTTGATCTTCCCTAGAAGGGAAAAAAACATATATAAGTCCCCTAGTGTTTTATCTTGACTCACTCAAGTAATGCCCTAATTAAACTAGGTGCCTAAATAGCCATTGTAGAAAACATTGTCATTTGGTTGATGAAGTCATTAGGAAACCTGCAAACACAAAGGTTTAGTAGTTACAATGAAATCCTTTCATCTTCAAACATCCTGCAAGCACAAAAGTGTTAGTAGTTTTCAACAATAGGTGTGATAGTGTGACTTTTGAAAAGTGAATATTTCACAAAATGTCCTAAAAAAATGTGTTAAGCTATTAGACTAGAGAGAAAAAAGACCAACACATTCATGTTAGGGGTTAGCAAGCCAAAATTAGATCAAATAAACCCCTAAAAATGTTCTCCATTTCTAAAATAACAAAGTACAAAGGACAACTCTGGCATCAAAGCTCATATGACAATGTTAATATCCCCATATGACAAAAAATATCAAAATGATAGTCTGCACGAAAATTCTAATAATATAGTATGATAATTCAGACCAAATCTAGACTTGTACGACAATACAAATGTAATGAAATGAAAAACTATAATCTAGTGATTTGTCATACGAGAAAGCATGAAACATAATATGACAATGAATAGATTTTTTTTAATGTTAAAAATATTGAGAAATGGGACAAAAAAATAGTTTCATGCCCCACGTGTTAGGAATAAGGTGTCTCAACCTTGTATACTTCCTTACATTTGATATTATTTGTTTTATAAGTAATTGTTTGCAAATAATATATTTAAGTTTGATATTCATTTTGTCATTTAGTTGAGTGGACATGTTGTGTTTTCACTCCACTTGGAAGATGACAAGGATGATCAAACTTGGTCTAGGTGGATCTAGGCATCCCTTTTCTATGGTAGAGGTTATTTGCCAAATGTCAGCACTTTGGACAATGTGTAAGGTAATCATGACTGAAACGGTTATGATGAATTCCTATGATGGTCATTAATATTTGTAAGAGCTAATTGTGAAAGATTCGATGATAGGTGAAGACATGCAAGACATGTGGCAACTGATCATGTTGAGTACTATACACTCTTATACAATTGTGGGGTTTGGGTTCCTATTTTCTCAGAGAATGGTAAAACCCTAATATGGCTACCTTTTGGAAGTTGCCCTAAAAAGGGAAGCACATGATATAAGCATTTTTAGGGTTGCAAATCAGAAGAGAAGAAAGTGTATTGTTGGAATGTTTTTATGCTGCCAGATTTGTCTTCAAGTGTCGATTATCTTCTGGAAGAACTTTCATTGAAAGTGTATTGTAAACAGTAATAGTTTTGATTAATACATTGTGTAGGTTTTGGAGTGCTGGGGATTTTTACTGAAAGGTTTTCCCCAAGGTAAATCATTGTGTCATTCTCATTTTTCTATGTATGCATGTTATTGTATTATCATTCTGTAATTGATAAGGGTTAAATCTAAATTTGCATGATACTCTTCTCGGGATTTTAGTGTAGGGGACTGTTTTCTGCACACTTAGTTTCCTTTTAGTTGGTATCACAACCTGACCAATTTTGGTTCTATTTGTTAGGGTATGAGTTTTTTGAGCTAATCTCCAGTTCAGTGGGAGTATTGTTGTAGAGTATTCATAACCTTATTGTAGGAAGAGATGGTAGGTTTTTCATACAGTAGAATGGAGGTGGAAAAGTTCAATGGCACAAACTTTGAGTTGTGGAAACTCAAAATGGAAGACATGCTCATAGACCATGATGTATGGGAAGTGGTTGATAATGATATCAAACCAATAAAAACACCTCAAGAAGATTGGGATCTCAAGGATCGGAAAGCTAAGGGTCTCATTAGACTCTGTCTAGCAGATTTTGTTCTCCTAAATGTTCTCGATGAGAAGACCACAAACAAATTGTGGACACGGCTTGGGTCTGTGTATAAGGCCAAGTCCTTGGTGAATAGATTGTTCCTGAGAAAGAATTTGTATTCTCTGAGAATGGAGGAAGGAGGATCTGTTGTAGATCACTTGAATGTGTTTAACATGCTAATTTCATAGTTGACATCAACCGATGTCAACTTGGAGGAGGAGGATTGATGTATGACCCTGCTATGTTCCTTGCCAAATTCATGGGACCATCTTGTGATGGCCCTTGGGAGTACTATTGTCAGTTTTCAAATGGATGATGTGGTGTCTTCGCTGCTATCTGAGGAGATGCAAAGAGAGACCTCTGATTCAACCAAGGAAGCCCTTGTTGTTCGTGGTAGATCCAAAGATAGAGGAAAGAAAAATGACAAGAAGTCTGAAAAGGGTAGATCCAAATCTCGTGGGAAATCGAAGACTCCTAGAAAGTCTAAGGTAACATGTTGGAACTATGGTAAGAATGGCCACTTCCATAAGGACTGCAAAGAGCCAAAGAAGAAGAAGAAAATCCCAGATTCAGATTCTAAAAAATCTCAAGAAGATGGCGATGTTTTTGTCACAGCCTTGGCCTCTCATGCATCTGATGATGTGTGGCTAATTGAATCGGGTGCTTCTTTTCACATGACCTCTCATCAAAATTGTTTCTCAAAGTATGAGGAATTCAATGGTGGAAAGGTGTACCTAGGTGATGATTCTCACCTAGAGATAGTTGGACAAGGAAGAGTCACTATCAGATTCCTTGATGGATGAGTAAAGGGGATCAATGGGGTAATGCACATCCCAGGTTTGGCATGAAACCATTTATCTATAAGTATGCTGAATGATGTAGTTGTGCAAGTTGTTTTTTCAAAAGAAGGATGCAAGATGATTAGAGGATCTATGGTGCTCGCAAAAGGTACTAGGAGAGGTACCCTGTTTCAGCTGGATGCTTGCACTTCATAGTACAATAGTTCTTCTATCTCAAGGAAGAAAGAAGTAGTCACTTCATCTCCACCATCTAAACCAGCAGTGAAGAAGTCTGTGGTAATGGGTTCCGATGGTAGTGCAGAAAGTGTACCTAAGGGTACTAACACTTTGGAAGGCAAACTTCCTGTAGAAAAGACAATATTGTGGTATATGAGATTTGTCCATATTGGTGAGAAGGGTCTCAGAAAACTGAAAAATAAAAACCTTGTTGAGGGGATAAATGATTGTAATCTTGAGTTTGACTTCTGTGAACACTATGTTTATGGTAAGCAAAATCGTGTTCAGTTTTACTCCAGTTCTCACAAGTCTTCTAGTATTTTGGATCTTATCCATTCAAATGTGTTTGGTTCTATTAAAGTTCCTTCACTCTCCAAATCTGTATATATTTTTTATCTTTTATAGATGATTATAGTAGAAGGACATGGATTTATTTCCTTAAAAGAAAGACACATGTTTTCAGTCGGTTCAAGGAATTTAAAGCTCTTGTAGAGAATCAGACTGGTAAAAGAATTAAGTGTGTGAGAACTGACAATGGTGGTGAGTTTTGTTTGATAGAGTTTGAACAATTCTCTAAAGAGAGAGGGACCGAGAGACATAAGACAACTCCTTATACCCCACAACAAAATGGAGTTGTAGAAAGAATGAACAAGACATTGATGGAGAAGGCTAGGAGTATGCTTAGTGGAGCTAGCCTCAAACAAAGGTTTTAGGCTGAAGATATGGCCACTACTTTCTATCTGGTTAACATATCTCCTACATCATCTCTTGTTGGTAAGACACCCATGGAGGTGTGGTCTAGTAAGAAGCCTTCAGTTAGACATCTTCGTGTTTTTGGTTGTGAAGCTTATGCACATGTGCCTAAGAAGAGAAGATATAAGTTGGAAAATAAGGCTGTAAAATGTATCTTCATTGGCTACAGTGTTTGTGTGAAAGGATACAAGCTTTGGGATCCTATGATTGGTAAGGTGTTGTATAGAAGAATTTTATTTTTAGAGAGCTAACACCATCTCTTATTGTGCATCAACCAGATGAAAAATAAATGAAAGAAGATGTTGTTCAGTTGCCTCCTACCCCTGATAAGACTGAATAGAGACACCATGATGGATCTAATGATGAGGAGAGATCTAGCAACTCTAAAAATTTAGAAGAAGAGGTAGAACAACCTCAACCTCATCCCTTGAGGAGATCCACAAGAGAAAGAAAGCAACCAAAGAGGTTTGGATTTTCTATGTTAGATTCCAATTGTGCTTATGCCTTGATTACAAACATTGATGAGCCTAGATCTGTGAAAGAGGCTATAGGTAGGGAAGATGCAGGTTCCTAGATTGAGGCCATGGATGATGAGATGGCTTCATTGGAGATGAACAAAACTTGGGACCTAGTACCTTTGCTTAAAGGACAAAAACTTGTTGGAAGCAAATGGGTGTTTAAGAAGAAATTTTGTGTAGATGGTAGTGTTGAGAGGTACAAGGCCAGATTGGTTGTAAAGGGGTATTCATAGGTGGAGAGAATTGATTATGGTGAAATATTATCTCTTGTTGCAAAGCTTACATCCATTAGATTTATGTTATCTCTAGCAACATCGTTTGATTTAGAGGTAGAACAGATGGATGTGAAGACAAATTTCCTTCATGGTGATTTGGAGGAAGAGATCTATATGTCACAGCCTAAGCACTATATTTAGAAAGGTAAAGAGTCTTTGGTTTGTAGATTAAAGAAGTCTCTGTATGGTTTGAAACAATCTCCTAGGATGTTGTACCTTAAATTTTATGCCTTTGTGTTGTCGATTGGTTTTCTGAGATCGAAATCAGATCATTGAGTTTATTTAAAAGTTGATGATGATCAACTTCTTATTATTGCATTATATGTTGATGATATGCTATTGATTGGGAAGGGTATGGGTATGATTTCTGATTTAAAGTCTTAGTTGTCAGCACAGTTTGAGATGAAATATCTAGGGGCAGCTAGGTATATTTTGGGAATGGAAATCAGAAGAGATAGATCTAACAGAAAAATTTGGTTGAGTCAGAGTAAGTATGTGAAGTCTGTTTTGGACAGGTTTAGCATGGCAGATTATAGACCATTATTTGTTCCTATTTCTATGGGAACAAATTTATCTCTGGATGATTGTCCAAAATCTCCTAGTGAGGTGGAGGACATGAGAAAAGTACCTTATGCAAGTGTATTTGGAAGCCTTATGTATGCTATGCTCTGTACTAGACTAGACATTGCCCAAGCAGTGGGAGTCTTGAGTCATTTTATGGCTAAACCTGGATGGGTACATTGGGATGCAGTTAAGAGAGTGTTCAGATATCTGAAGGGTACATCCGAGTATTCCATATTCTATCATGGAAACTCTTCTAGAGCTCCAAATTTAGTTTGTATTCGTGGGTTTGTGGATTCAGATTGGGCAGGTGACATTGATAACAGGAAATCCACCAGTGCCTATGTGTTCACTATGTTTGGTGGTGCCATCAGTTGGATGAGTAAGCGACAACTTGTGGTTACTTTTTCCATGATAGAAGTAGAGTACATGGCAGATACTCATGCTTGTAAGGAAGACATTTGGCTTAAGAGACTATGTTTGGATGTTGGTGTTCATGCATGATAGATTATAATTTGTTGTGACAGTTGGAGTGCTATTTTCCTTGTGAAGAATCCAACTTTCCATGCCAGAACCAAGCACATTGATGTGTGGTTTCACTTTGTGAGAGATATGGTAGAGGATAGAAATGTAAGTTTGGAGAAGGTAGATACAATAAAGAATGTTGCGGATGCATTGACAAAACCTGTGGGCACATAGAAGTTCTGATGGTGTTTGGAGTCTATGGGCCTCTCAGCCTATAGCAGTTAAATCTTGTTATTTCCTTTGGCTCTTACAAGGTGTTCAACAAGTGGGAGAATGTTAGGAATAAGGTGTCTCAACCTTGTATATTTTCTTACATTTGATATTATTTATTTTATAAGTAATTTTTTGCAAATAATGTATTTAAGTTTGATATTTGTTCTTTCATTTAGTTGAGTGGACATGTGTTTTCACTCGAATTGGAAGATGACAAGGACAATCAAACTTGTTCTAGGTGGATCTAGGCATCACTTTTCTATGGTAGAGATTATTTTCCAAATGTCAGCACTTTGGACAATGTGTAAGGTAATCATGACTGAAATGGTTATGATGGATTCCTATGACGGTCATTAATATTTGTAAGAGCTAATTGTGAAAGATTCGATGATGGGTGAAGACATTCAAGACATGTGGCAACTGATCATGTTGAGTACTATACACTCTTATGCAACCATGGGGTCCGGGTTCCTATTTTCTCAGAGAATGGTAAAACCCTAATATGGCTGCCTTTTGGAAGTTGCCCTAAAAAGGGAAGCGCATGATATAAGAATTTTTAGGGTTGTGAATTAGAAGAGAAGAAAGTGTATTGTTGGAACATTTTTATGCTGTCGGATTTGTCTTCAAGTTTTGATTATCTCCTGGAAGAACTTTCATTGCAAGTGTATTGTAAATAGTAATAGTTTTGATTAATACATTGTGCAGGTTTTGGAGTACTGGGGTTTTTTACCGAAAGGTTTTCCCCAGGGTAAATCATTGTGTCATTCTCATTTTTCTATGTATGCATGTTATTGTATTATCATTCTATAATTGATAAGGGTTAAATCTGAATTTTCACAATCCTCTTCTCGGGAGTTTAGTGTAGGGAACTATTTTCCGCACACTTAGTTTCCTTTCACCACGGTGGGTGCCAAAAATGTGTGTGGTAAATGTGGTCTTCAACCTGAGACACAAAACACTCAATAAACCATTTATTCAAGGGTTAGCATCATCCAATTAAATCCAAATCATTGTACAAACTACCCTCAAGAGAGACTTATTGCTTCCTATTTGAATCAAGTTTGATTCTTGGAGGATGCTCATCAGATTGGCATTTAGAATCAGTGACTAGATGAATCCAAAATGAAAGGTTAAAATCATGGGAAATATGCATAAACTTGCATACTTTACCCTCAAAACCATGTAAATGAAATGCATGGAAGCTAACCAAGCTAAATGCACATTAAACATAAAGTAAACTAAGCATGAATGCAACTATAAACTAAGGAGAATGAAGCTAGAAATCATAATAGAAATAAGATGTATTAACTACACTACAATACAAATGAGGCTAAAATGTGACTGAAACCATAAACCAAAATAGCGTTATAACCTTGCTTCTTCAAATTGCTTCATAATTGAGCAAGAGGAGATATCCTTTTTATAGAAAATTCCTCAAAATAGATGACCAAGATTGATCCATGAAGGGCGGTTGAGATTCATCCCACTTTGATCCATGTGAGCTTGATCCAAGTGAAAGGTCATTGATTGGTCAACCTTGTGCTTGGTTGGGGGAGAATGGGGAAATTTGGGAAATTGTCCCTTTTAATTTCTTTTAATTTGAATTTTAAGTGCTCACACATGTGTGAGGATGTGTGAATGGGTTAATTTAATTTAAAGTGTTTAGGACTTTTAATTAAACTCTATAGTTCAAGCAATTAAGTGATTTGAGCTTTGATTAATAATTTGATTCAACAAGTGGTTTTTAATTATGTAAGCAAGTTTGATTAAATGCTCGCATAATTAGGGTCTAGAAATAAATGCATTTGATTTAGGATTTATTAAGGCCAATTTATCAAATTAGGGGCTATAGGTTTACTGGACCAATTTTAGGTGGTTGCAGATAGTCTAGCTAAAATATGAATTTCTAGTCTGAAAATCTAGCTAAAACATGTAAACCCGCCCTAGAGTCCAATTAAAAAATGAAAAACCACCTTGAAATCTAGATGAAGTGCTAAAATCTACCCTAAGATGAAAGGAATAGGAATTGAAAAAAAATAATGAGAGTTAACTTAGCATAAAAGGAAAAAAAATTGAGTTTAAAATGCATAATAGGTTGGCCATTTCAAGGAGGAATATGAGTTTTTAAAATGAAAAATAACACTTAATAGGGCTGGCCACCTTCAACAAAATGAAAATCCAAGGTGATCGTCTTATAAAGGAGGGATGAAAAGACATCATTAAACACCATTCAAACACAATAAGATGTGATTTCTAGCAGAGATAAAGCAAACTAAATTAGAGAAGGACGATTTTCAAGAAGGAAAGATCAGACTTAAAGCAAATTCAAGTAGATCTGAAAGTGAATCTCCTAAATAAGGTATGAATCTAAGGTAGAAAAGTAAAAATTCCCAACATTGAGGAGAAAACTTAATCAATTTTAAGGATGATTTAGACCCTAATAAAGAGTGAATCACATCAGAAAATCCAACATTGCAATGAATTTTTTAATCAATTTTCAGGTTTTTGAAGATAAAATCAGAATTTGTTACCTTTTAGTTTTGAGCAAGAAAGTCAAAATGCATAATTTTTAACAAGGATGTGAAGGAATTTACATCCTTAAGGGTTGAAACTTACAATTTTTTTTGAGAAAATTCAAATATATTTTGCAACATTTTGATTTTTATGTGAATCCTTTCAAATTCTTAAATGAGAAGTAAATGCAATATGTTAAAAGGTCATTTTCTTATAATGCATTTTGAATTTAACCTAGGAAGATTATATTCGTAGTTTTATGTAGAGGTAGATGTTGAGTGCTAAGATCAGACGAGTTTCAAGACAAGCTCAACAAGCCCAAATGAAGTATGATTTCAAGGGAACGCTTCAAAACAAAAGAAGGTTGGTGACACCAACCTTGTACACATCAATATGGAGGAATTCAGGGAATGATTACATAGAAATTATTCATCCAAGTTGGCAAGGAGGATGGTACAAAATGGAATTGTGAAACTTCCCAATTTTCCCTCTAAAGTGCAATGTACATAATTGATGGTGGAATGTGCTAGACATTATGATCTCGAATAAAGACAACTAGTAGCTCTTGATGGTAGAGTGTTGGATTAATTTTCAAAAAAGGATATTAAAGAGGAATTTAATATTTTTATTTGTGCAATTATATAATCTATAACACCAATCATGGACCTAACTCTTGTATGGAGATTATTAATAATACATGGATGGCGCAACCAAGAAAAAATTATTCCAAACTACCAAAGAAACTTCTTAGATCTGGCTTCAAGGAAGGATATGGAGATCTTGTCATCTTTTTGAATTGAGTGGTGGGTTTCCCTCAAGTGTCTTTTTCAAGCTAGAATGTTTTACTTTGTTAAGGAGATAGCTCATCTAATGTGAAGATGATCAATTAGGCCATGATAATCAGTGACAACCTAGATAATCAATTGAGGAACTTAGGACATTCTCAATCATTTTATATGAGTTCATACATTTCCTACATGTTGGCAAGATGTTATAGATATAGAGGATTAACATGTAAGTGATAGGTTGGAAATGGATAAAGACAATACAAGGTGTATGAGTGTTACCCTCAACTACACCTTCACAATAAAACTCATCTTAGAAGGGTAAATGACACCTTCTGGATGTATGTTGTCATACTTTTCCAAAGATACACTCACAAAATTTTATCACAAGAAGCTAAGGAATTGATGGAGAAATCTGGTTGATGGATTATTCAATTTCCTAAGTTCACCTACATTAGATTGCAAGGATTTTTATCTTGTCCATACAGGCTTATGAAATTCCTAACCAACAAGTTGATATTGATAGAGGTTACAAGATAATTAATCGCATATGATAAGATCCAAACGAACAAGCACAAATCTATTATTTGAAATAATAGCCCACTAATACAAATGAGAGGGAGGGTGAATCAGTTGTGTGCCAAATAATTAAATTTTAACTTATAAAACAATTAATCAATGCAAATCTAAACACATCAAAAGAAACATTAGAACACAAGCAATTATTGTCGAGGGAAACCCTATTAAGGGGAAAAAAAACCTGATGGAAATTAACACTCACAAATAATGCACTGAAATTATTGTATCCATGTTAGGAGATCTATCCCTGTTAGGAGCTGATTATTACATAAAATACATGTTCATCATTAAAGGATAGACCCTAATAGGAGTCAAGATAAATAAGAGGCTCACTGCCCAAATGAGAAGGTTAAATCCACCTTTTGGACTCACTATCCAATGTACAGATATAGAAGAATACAATAACCAGTAAACTAACTGATAGCAACTTGATTTTCCTAAATAGTTCTAATGAAGTTCATCATAATCACTATCTCTTCTCTACATCCAACAGACTTCACAATTACAAGATCACAACTTCCTCATACTACTTCCACATCCCCTCATCAAGAAACAACTTTCCTTTATACAAGTTACAATAAGAAATTAGGTCAACTAGTTAGGACTTCCCCAATGCATAAATAATTATATAGACCCTTGCTAAGATACATATAATACCTTAAACAAGTAAACATCAAATACAAATCATCAATTACACTCCAAGATCCATAATCTGTACTCGCCATCCTTTAAACACATTACATCACTGTAGTTGGTAACAAATAGGTCTTTGTAAGATCACATGCCACAAATGATGTCACCAAGAATACAACGACCCAAGAATCATAAATAAAATTATTCAACATGTCTTCTACCATGCCTCATTCTTGCATATCATAACTCATGCTCGCATCCAAGTTATCCCAAAAACTCAGAGACCAACTCTGTCATAATCCTCTATCACTGCTCTGTAACCAGTCTTTACCAAAACAACTATAGCTTATGCCAACAATAATATAAGGACAAGATATCTTGGATATAAGATCTCTTCTCATCTCTTTATGCATATTTGTGCTTGCATGCTCTAAAATTCTATACAGTGTCAGTACATGTCTGTTAGTCTTGCATGTACCAGTGATAACTAGTCTGTCTAAGACTTGTTAAGTATTCAACTGAAACATATGTTGACATAAATGAAAAAATATGAATGTCAACACCTCTAACAAAAAAAATTCCAATAATCTCCTCCTTTGGCATTTATGGAAACATATGTTAAAATCCATCAACCAAGAAGTAGCCTTCTTAATATCCTCTTCACAACTCCCCCTAGAATAGTGTTGATTTTTTACTTGTATTTCTCCCTTTTGAAATCAATGGAAAAGGGTTACATAGCTCTTATCCTTCTCTATCCATCCCACCTTTGTAAGGTGTATCTTTTTCAAACCTTCATGGGCCTGCAACAACTAGGTTCTTGATCACCCAAATGTGTTATGTTGTGTTCCTGTGATCACTCCCCTGAGGAGTGGATTCAAGCATGAAGTCTAGGAAATGATATATCTCTAATAGCTACTGGAATTATGCATTTCTGCATCATTTAGTTCTTTCAAGGAGGTTTTCTCACCCCATGCATACCACTAAGATAATCAAAGGCCTCTTTTGACAAAGTTTTTGTGAATACATATTCTATTTTCTTCTTTGTACTGATGTACTCTAATTTGAATTCATTTTCAGCAACCTTGTCTCTCAAGAAGTGGTATTTGATTGAAATGTGTTTGGTCTTTGAGTGCATAATATAATTATTTGACATGTTCTCTATGCTTTTATTATCACAATGTATAATCACCAACTCTTCAAAGGTTATCCCAATATCCTTTAGCATCTGCTTCATCCAAATAATTTGTTTACAATTTATAGCAGCATCAACATACTCATATTCACTAGTAGATTGAGCTATACAATCCTGCTTCTCACTTAACCATGAAACCAACCTCTTTCCAAGGAAAAATGCATCACCACTTGTGCTCTTTCTATCATCAACACTTCCTACCTAATCAATATCAGTATAAGAATGCAAAGTAAAATTATCAAAATTTTCATACCATAAACCATATTCCAATGCTCCTTTCAGATATCTAAATATCCTGTTAATTACTACAAGATGAGTCTCTTTAGCATCTACTTGGAACCTCACAATAATTCCAACTGCATTAGCAATGTTTTGTCTAGTGTGAGTTAGATATTGTAATCCTCCAATCATGGATTTGTACTTTGTCTAAAAAATAATTTGAGATTCAGTAGTAGTAAGCTTGCAACTAGTAATCATAGGTGTTCCAACATGTTTACAATCTTCCATTTTAAAGTTTGTCAACAATTCCTTGAGATAATTGGTTTGAGAGATGAAAATACCATTTTTTTTTGAGTAATTTGCAAACCAAGGAAGAACTTTATTTCACCAAACATAGACATTTCAAATTCAATTTTCATTTCCTCAGAAAAATTCTTACTCATTTCATCATTACCTCCAAAAATAATGTCATCTACAAAGACTTCAACAATTCAGATTCCATCTTCACTAGTTCTCATATACAAATTACTATCTGTACTACCTTTTGTAAAACCAAGATGTATTAAATACCTATCTAACTAAACATACCATTCTCTAGGTGCTTGTTTCAGTCCATACAATGCCTTTTTCAACTTGCAAACCATATATTCATCATTTTTCAAGGGAAAACCATCAAGCTTCTCAATTTAGACTTCTTCCTCTAGATCACCATTCAGAAATACATATTTCACATCCATCTGATATACCTTAAATTCCTTGTGTGTGGCATAAGAAAGGAACAATCTTACTATCTCTAATCTAGCAGCACGAGAAAATGTTTCTTTAAAGTCTATGCCTTCTTGTTATGAGTGGCCTTTACAAACCATTCTAGCCTTATTCCTTACAACATACCTTCTTCATTTATTTTGTTTCTAAAAACCCATTTAGCTCCTATAAAATTTTTGTCCTTAGGTCTAGGAACTAATTCCCAAGAGTTGTTTTTTCTCCACCTGATCCAATTATTCCTACATTTATTTTGTCCAAGATTCATCTCTACATGCCTCATCAATAGTTTCTGGTTCTACTTGTTAAATCAAACAAATCTCATTTCTTATTCTAGATGTTTTCATCATACCTTTACTTGCATCACCAATAATTTGATTCTCAGGGTGATTTTTATAAACATACTTTGGTGTATTTGGAGTTTTAGTAGGATCATTCAAGCATACCTCAATTTGACTGTCAATCTTAAGAGTTTCCTCTCAACTTGCTGTAATTTCCCTATTCTCTGGAATCTGATTACAATAAGACATTCTATCCTAAATCTGAAACCTCTCATCAATTCTTACATTATCACTTTCAAATATCTTCCTCAATCTTAGATTGAAACACTTATAAGCCTTACTTTTAGTGGAATAACCAAGGAAATTTCCTTCATCACTTCTAGAATCAAATTTTCCTATCTCATCATCTTTTTTGATATAAAATTTGCTACCTAATTTATTCTGAAGTATTTTACAATGGGATCATGATTAAACCAAAGTTCATAAGGTGTCTTATTGGTACCTTCTCTAATCTAAATTCTTACTCTTGTGGGACCAAAGAGATCTGTATGTACCAGATCTAACTTCCCCTTTGCTGAGTAAGATTTTCTTTGGAAATTGCTTCTAGTTTGTTTCCCCATCATACACTCTCTACACATGGTGTTAGAAGGCTTCACAATTTTTGGTAAATCTATGAATGCATTTGTGATACTTGATTTTAGAATGTTATCAAAATTTATATGATAGAACCTTCTTTGCCATAGCCAAATGTCATCAACCTTCACAAAACAACAAGTAACCTCTAAAGTATTCAACTCAAACACATTACCTCTTGTCTTTGTACCTTATGTGATCAAGTCTCCTATCTAACTTCTGATAGTACATTTCCCATAATTGAACTTCAAATGATAGCCCTTGTCTACAAGTTGTCCAATGCTCAACACATTGTGCTTAAGTCCATCAACAAGAAAGACATCATAGATATTAGTTTTACCATCAAGAGATATTGAACATGCTCAAATGATCAATTTATGAGTGTTATCACCAAATCTGACTACACCACCATCATATTTGGTTAGTTGAATAAACCTATTGTTATCACCAATGATATGATGTAAACAATCACGGTCTATGATCCATTCTGATTTATTTTCAACATGCAAAACTATGGCCCTTTCTTCATGAATATGCTCATCATCTTTAACAGCAATAAATCCAATTTCATCATAATCCACAACATCATCATCAAACATACATTAAATAGCATAGTAAAATTCCTTATCCTTAGAATAATTAGGTCTATGAAACTTAGGTTTATGCATCAAAACCCTTGTAGGACATCTAGATGCAAAATGACCAAATTTATTACATGAAAAACTCTTCAGGGGTAACTTTCCTTCAAATTTACCCTTACCTCTCTTTTCTCTTCTTGTGATCAAGGCCACAAGTTCATCTAGTTTCATTTCCTCTTCCTCTATTTTTTCCCAATAATCATCATATTCACCAAGCTCTTCATACCTGTTACCTCTACTGGTGCTCACAAGACTTGATAAAGTCTTTTTTTCATTGTGCACAGTCTCCTTGAATGCAAATTCCACCTTAGGTAATATATCCTCCAGCTCTGAAACCTCAAAGGTGGTCAAATTAGAAATCAATACCTCTCTGTTGAAGTTCGTTGTCAAAGGTATGATATCTTCTACCACTTGGACTTTAGTTTTGTAGACATGTGTCAAAGATATGAGAATCTTTGTGATCATGTCTTCTTCAATATATGTGCCTCCTGAGTTTCTAATGCATGTAAAAACCTCTATAACCCTCTGTGCATATGATCTGACATTTTCCTCATATCACATTCTCAAATTCCCCATTTTAGTCTTCCAATTCTATAACTTTGCCTACTTAGTAAACTTATATCCTTCATATAGTGCCTCTAGTCTTTTCCATAATTTATGTGCATAATCCAAGTTTTTAACCTCTGTGAATTCATCCTCAGAGAGAACAATGATCAATGATTCTTTTGAAACCATATTACAAGTAAATAAATTCTTTTCATCTTCATTAGCATTTTCTAATTCATCTTCAGGCTTGATCTTCTTATCCTTCTTTGTAATCATCTAGTAATCAATTCCAAAATAGAGCATGTGAGTTCTCATCTTGTTATTCCAAATGTCAAAATTTTTAGAATCAAATTTCAGATTCTCCTTGTTATAGAATTCCATCTTCAGGATCAATTCAAGTTGTTAAGCTTTCTCTCAGAGGACAAAAATATCTAATACCAATTGTTAGAAATAATAATCCACCAATACAACTGAGAAGGGGGGTGAATTATTTGTGTGCCAAATAATTGAAATTTAACTTATAAACCAATTACTCGCTACAAATCTGAACACATCAAAAGAAACATCATAACACAGGCAATTGTTGTCAAGGAAAACCTTGTTAAGGGTAAAAAAAAACCCAGTGGGAATTAGCACCCACACATAATGAACTAAAATTATTGTATCCTTGTTAGGAGATCTAGCCCTATTAGGAGATGATTATTACATAGAGTACCTAGTCCCTATCAAAGGACAAACCCTATTAGGAGTCAAGACAAATAAGAGGCTCACTATCCAAATGAGAAGGTTAAATCCACCTTTTGGACTCATTGTCCAAAGTACTTGGTGCAGAGCACCCTAGGGTTTTAGCTCCGAAGCCCTAGCTGTTTAGCAATGGTGGTCTGGGAGCAGATCACGGTTAGCAGTCAGCCTTTTCCTAAACCGTAACAGTTCTTAACTCCTCACAAGAGTGGGCCAGTGACATTATTCTTATCGCAAAGTTGCAGGATGATCGGCGGTTAACATGAAGCAGTCAGTGATAACACGACAGTGGCTTATCGCAAAGTCGCGGGATGATCAACGGTTAACAAGAAACAATCTACGATTATGCGACAAGGGCTATCGGTCAGTTGGAAAATGATCGGCGGTTAGTATGAAATAGTTTCGATTATGTGACAAAGGCTTAGTGAACAGTCGGAAGGAAACTCGCGGTTAACAGAAAATGGCTGCGACAAGGCGACAACAGTGAATCACGAAGTCGGCAGATGCTCAGCGGTTAGGGTGAAATAGCTCGCGATGAAGCAACAAAGGTGAGCGTGAAGTCGGTAGATGCTCAGCAGTTAGCAGGAAATAGTTTGCAATGATGCGACAAGGCTTGTCGCACAGTCGACAGAGATCGACGGTTAAGTTAAGAGATGTGGCAACAATGCGATGACAGTGTATCGCCAAGTCGCGAGGTAATCGGCAGTTAAGTGAATAAGTGCTGCGACAATGAGATGACCATGTGTCGCGTGATCGTAGGACTATAGGTGGTTAAGTAACAGTGGGTCGCAAGATCATAGGATAAAAGGCGGCTAAGTCACTCAAGCTTGTGATAACGCGACAACAACGTATCGCAAGATTGGTATGCATGGCTATTAGGACTCGCGACATGGCGACTAACAGACAGAGAAAGAAAATATGTTGACTTGTCAACATCACAAAGGAAAGATAAAAAGAGAACGCCATGGAGGAAGTGTTGTCCACGTAGATAACCATGTTGCTGATGATTTGATGACAGTTACAAGAGGAAGATGAAGAGCCGAGGTAGTTAGAATCTGCAGACGGCAGGTAACCTAGAAACGGTTACAAATCAAGAAGAGGCCGAATATATAAGAAAGGAAGGAAACTCATACCAGAGGTTGGAGAAGTTAGAGACTGAGTAGACTAGCGAAGAAGATTTCAGTTTGCTTTGTAATTTTCAGACTTTCAATAAAGAATAGTTCTTGTGTGTTTTGTGTGTCCTTTTGTTGTGTACAAACTGCTGTAGAGTAGGATTTTGAATTCAGTCAAGTCTCATGGATGCTTTTTGACTCTTATAATCCCTCCTATGGAGTGTGACCATCAAGAAGCATCCCTCATGTATTTTATTTCTATTTCTGTGTTTGGGATTGAGAAGAGGCTAGTCAGAATTGTAGACAAGTCCTAGGCAAGCTAAATGGTCCGGCTAGAGAACTTGTAGGAGAGAGAGATAGAAGGAGAAGGTGCATGACTGACTTTATTCATTCATGGAGAGAAAGATAAGATGAAGAGTGAAGCATTTCGGTGGGTAGGAAACCTAGGAGAGAGGGAGTACAAAAATCCTTCTGGTTAGGGTCTGTGAGTAACCCTAAGAGACTCAAGTGTGAGTCTAAAGGATCCTAAAGTGAATAGGGTCCAAGGTGAGATTCCTAGGAAAGAGTAGGAGTCTAGGAGCAAGGTGACTTCCCCATCAGATTGGTATCAGATCCTAGTTAAAGATTTGGGTTTGAAATTTGTAGATGTTTCAAAGTACTGAGGAATCAGTATGAGAATCAGCCATGGTGACAAATGTAGAGATGGCTAAAGAGGTGAATGAGAAGAAGGAGAGAAATAGACTCCTTGAGGAAACTCTAGAGTTAATGAGAAAAAAACTAGAGGATATTGCTGATAAAGTAAGTGGAGAAGCAGAGAGTTCCAGTAAAGGAAAAACTATTGCAGTGGAGGATGTTATACCAGAACCAGACCCTCCTATGCCAGAAGAACCATTCTTGAAGGCTATCAAGGCACTAGGTGGAAAGGCATTGGAAGGAGTACCATTACTTGCTGGAAAAATGGATTGTGAACTGATAATGGAATGGATTGAAGGGATGGAGAATCATTTTGATTGTGAAGGAGTGACTGAAGCACAGAAAGTGAAAGTTGCTAAGTCTAGATTGAGAGGAGCAGCCTTAACTTGGTGGAAATTC
>MU223370.1:2360486-2379278 GCA_018584345.1 Thuja plicata | reverse complement strand
TTGCATTCATGGCTACTCATGTAGATTAGATTCATGTTTATTTTCATAGATTAATCTTGCATTTGCATCTCCTTTCATAGATTAATATGCATTGTTATCATTTAGATTAATTTTCCTTTTATGCATTACAATCATATAGACTAGATCTCATTTTCATGCATTCAAATCTCTCATTTCATGGTGTATTTGCAATAGACACAACTAGGTCAATCTGAGGGCCTTCATTTTACATTTTTACACATCCATGACTAGAGAGCTATGGATCGATATTTGAGGCCTCATTCTTGAGCAACCTTGAATGGAATGATTCATAGAAGTGTGACATCATTTATGCACACAGGTATCAGAGCATACAATGCTTAGAAGAAAGTTTTGAAGGACTTAAGGTAAAGATAACAAGATGTATAAGAGAGACTTACCTAAGATGAACAAGGATAAATTCTCAACATGGAAAAGTAGAATGAGACTATATTTATCAGGGATTGGAGACAACATTGCAAATTATCTAGATAACAAATTCATTCTACCTACTGGACCTTTGACTGTAAATCAGATGAAAGAGAAAATGAACATAACCTTATCATGATGGAGATTGCTTCTTCACTTACTGATACATAATTTGAGGACATCAAGACATGTACAACTTCCAAGAAGATGTGGGATGATCTAACACTAGTTTATGGATGAGATGCAAATGTACTGAGAGCCAAAGATGAAAGTCTTCATGGAAATTTTGATTACATGAGAATGAAGGAAGGAGAAAACATAACATGGTATAATACCTAACTTAAGGAAGTTGTGAATGCTATTCGAGGATCTGGTGGAACCATTGATGAAGACACTATTGTGTGTAAGATTCTTAGAACTCTATTGCCTATTTATTCTATAAGAGTCTCTACAATACATGAAATGAGAGTTGCACCTGGAAATAACATTACTATTGATAGTCTTGTTGGAAGATTGATTTCTTTTGAGATGAATAACTTTGAAAATAGTATTGTACCATCTATGGAGTCTGCATTTATGTCTACTTTGAAAATTGGCAAATATAGTAGCAAACACATAATCAGAAATAATAGTGACAGTGATAGTGATGACAAGAAACTTGATGAACTTGAGCTTTAATGGTTAGTTGCATAGAGGTAAAGGAATATATAAAGGTAAACTACCTTTGATCTATTTTAACTATGAAGAGATTTCCCATTTTTCTGCAAGGTGCCCTAATAAAATGAATGATGATAGAAATGATAGATCTAATGACGGAAATGATGACCGAGACTATATAAGAAAAAGAAAGTATGACAGAAGAGATAATCAAGATTATAAAGATAAAGGTAAGAAATCTTGTTACATTGCTGAAGATAAAATTAATGACAGTAGTTCTGACAGTGATGAAGACATTGAGACATTGTTCATAGCTTTGAAAGATGATTCAGATGAAGATGATTCAAATGAAGATGAAAGGTATGTAGAAACAACACTTATCTCTAAAGTTAGTAAACATGATATTTGGGTTATTGATAGTGGTTGTACACATCACATGACTAGTGATAAAGGAAAATTTGAATTTCTTGAACATTATGATGGAGGATCAGTAAGAATGGGAAATGATAAACCATGTCAAGTGAAAGGAAAAGGTACTATTATGATAAACAATCAAATAAAATGTGAAAAATGCTTATTGGGTAAAAGGACTTAGCTACAATCTATTGAGTGTTTCTTAGTTGAATAACACAGGTCACCAAGTTTCATTTGAGAATAGAAATTATAGAATCTATGATGGAAAAGGAAAATTGATCAGCACTGGTGAACAATATAAAGGTTTCATATTCTATCTTGACACAACTGAAACTACTTGCTTATTGGAAAAGAATGAAGATATGTGATTATGGAATAAAAGACTTTTTCATGTAAATTTTGACAACATGGTTAAGAGTAGTAGAAAAAGAAAAGTTAGAGGCTTACCGAGATTATCTAAACTAGACCATGTAATGTGCAAAAATTGTTAAATGGGAAAGATGTCAAAATCTAGTTTCAAGAGAAAGAACTTTTCATCTAATGAAGTTTTGGAGTTAGTCCATATTGACCTATGTGAACCAATGAGAACACAAAGCTATTATGGGGACATATATTTTATTTTATTTTATTTTTTGATGAATGTCATGTTCCTAAAAGAAAAATCTAAAGCATTTAAGATGTTTAAGTGGTACAAAGAAAAAGTGGAAAAAGAAACTGGTAGAGATCTGAAGTGATTGAGATCTGATAGAGGAGGTGAATTCATTTCTGATGAGCTCACTAACTTTTGTAATGAGTATGGAATCAAGAGAGTTTCTGCACCAAGGACACCACATCAGAATGAGATTACTGAAAGAATAAATAGATCAATTGTTGATTGTGCCAGAACATTGATGATTGAGAAAGGAGTTGCACAAACATACTTGAGAGAAGCAGTAAGAACAAATGTTTACACACTGAACCAAGTACAAATGAAGAAAGATTCAAACAAAACACCTTATGAGATATGGTATGGGTATGCACCAAATGTAAGTTATTTTAGAGTATTTGGTAGTTGGTTTTATATTCTGAAAGATGAGAGAAATGGTAAATTTGATTTGAAAAGTGATGAAAGAATATTTATTGGATATTCTACTAAGAGTAAAGATTACAAATGTTTGAACAAGACAACTAACAAAATCATTGAGAGTGAAAATGTAAAAGTTGATGAATTTGCCGAGCTGAATGATGAGGACAACATGAAAGAACTAGAGGATTACAATAAATTTTTTTACTGGGAAGAACCTGATACTATATTGATACAGATGGCTACCATTACCGTGCAATAGGGTAATGTCACTAGGAAATTGGTAGAAAAAAATGAGAATCAGGAAAATACTGAAACAAAAGATCATAAACCAGGAGATAATGAACATACAAAAGAAGATAATCAAGAACCAAGATTTGAACATGTACTTGCTAAATATGTAAGAAGACACCATCCACAGAATTACATTACTGGAGATAAAAGAGTAGGCATGTTGACAAGAAGTAAGTTTAGAGATGACACCTGTTTAATTTGTGAATTTGAGCCTAATAATGTTAGTGATGCATAAGAAAATGAAGAATGGATTAATGCTATGAATGAGGAAATTGAGAAGATAAAGAAAAATAAGACATGGACATTGGTATTGAGACTGAGTGATAAAAGTGTCATTGGCACCAAATAGATTTTCAGAAACAAACTGAATGAAGATGGGAATGTAACTAGAAATAAAGCAAGATTGGTTTGCAAAGGGTATGCACAAGAAGAAGGAATTGACTACGGAGAAAATTTTGCACCCGTTGTTAGACTTGAAGGAGTAAGAATACTACTTGCATACGCTACATATAAAGGATTCAAGGTATATCAGATGGATGTAAAGTATGCATTTTTTAATGGAATACTGGAAGAAGAGGTATACATTGAACAACCTGAGGGATTTGTTGATCTTCATCAAACACACATGGTATCTAAGTTACACAAAGCTTTATATGGATTGTAACAAGCACCAAGAGCATGGTATGAAAGATTACATTCTTATCTTATAAGTATTGGATTTATTAGAACAAGTGAAAACAACAATTTGTATTTAAAAGGAGGAAATGATGATAAGACACTTATTGCTGAAATATTTGTTGATGATATTATATTTGGGGGTAATGATAACTTATGCACTTCATTTGCTGATGAAATGAGGAAATAATTTGAAATGACGATGTTTGGTGAGATCAATTATTTTCTAGGATTACAAATTTTACAATAGACTGTAGGTATCTACATTACTCAATCAAAATACATCAAGGAAGTACTAAAAACATTCATAATGGAAGAATCAAAACCAGTCGGAACACCTATGGTGAGAGGATGCAAACTGACAAAAGAAGACAGACACCTGAGGCAAATCAGACCTTGTACAGATCTATGATTGGTAAATTGATGTATGTTGTACACACAAGACCTAACATAGCACACACAGTTGGAATAGTTGCAAGATTTCCTGCTAACCCCAGAGAATCACATATGAATGTTGTAAAAATAATATTTAGATATTTGAATAATACTGAAGATTATGGACTATGGTATAAAAGAGAAGAAAAGTTTTAATTGAAAGTTTATACTGATGTTGATTGGGTTGGGAATATAGATGATTGAAAGATTACTACTGGTGGAGCATTCTTTATTGGAGAAAGACTAGTTACTTGGATAAGCAAGAAGCAAGGATGCATATCTCAGTCAACTGCAGAAGTAGAGTATGTTGTTGCTACTGCAAATTGTTCTAACATATCATGGATAAAATAACTGTTGAAAGGAATGAATGAGGAGATCACTGAACTAGTGATAATTTATTGTGGCAATACAAGTGCTATAAATATTTCAAAGAATCCTATGATGCATGCAAAGACAAAGAACATATCTATAAAATATCACTGCTTAAGGGAACAAGTACAAGATAAAAAAGTAATACTGGAATATGTATAATCAAAAGAATAACTTGCTGACATATTGACAAAACCTTTACCAAAGGATACATTTAAGCACTTGAGAGGTAGACTAGGGGTTCGTCCCCTTTTTATTGGTAACTAAGATGATTAGGAGGTTGCATCAACCTAAATGAAATCAAAATATAAATCATGTTGATGCAAAGGTGAACTAAAATAACACAGACATATCCGTACACTGAAAGGTACCTACTACCACGAAAATTAGAGATATTTTTTTTGGCTAATGAAGAGCTGCATATTTATTTTTGGCATTGTTGTCAAAGGGAGAGAGTTGATCAATGAAATATATATCCATCTAAGGGAGAGAATTAATCGATGGAATATCTATGCGTTGAGGGAGTAGAAAGAAAGGGAGATAAAAGACATCTAATCTACAGAGAGACTCAAGAGCTGAAATGTCAAAACTGTAGGGAGAGTCTGCATGGTGAAGTTTTTGTTTATATTGACACAACTTATATTCAAGCTAAGGAGAGCTACTAAAATGTTGCAGTTGTAGAACATAAGTTTGATATTTTGTTGTATGACATTTTATATTGCATATTCATATTGTGTTGCCATCAATGCCAAAGGGAGATATTGATGAACTACAACTAATTATATGTTTGAAGTCATTTTTTGATGTTCAACCGAGTTGAAAAAGTGATGATAAATATTATCAGTTAATTTATTGTCATTGATGTCAACTTATTTGAGTATTATTATGGTGGAAAACATTTGTTATGATTTGAAGATCTAGAATAAAAAAAATTTATGTGGTCGATAAATGAATATTTTTGTATACATCGAGAGACAGTTATAACCGAGTAAAACATAGTGTATACCGAGCATAGTGATAACCGAGCTAGGGATCACCTACACAACATGGCTAATACTAAGACCAAGTAATTAATTCAAATTGAGGTTGACTAGGATGATGAGCTGGAAATTGATGATTTTGAGGTAGAAGATAAAGTTTGTTACTTGATCAAACAGTTATGAAAAATTCAAAGAAGATCAGACGACAAAGATTGAAACATGTTTCTAACACAACTGTTGAGGAAGGATCAAGTGGGAAAATGAATGATGGAGATTAAGTGGCAAGATCTGAAGGATGAAAATTAAATGAGCTATGATGTCTATATAAGAGAAAAAATATTCATTTTGAAAAACACCTAAAGTGCATTAATGCGATTTTATGCATGTCTGATCAAACTGGTTAAAGGCATAATCAAGCATTTTTTGCAGACATAACCGAGTGATAGAGGAAAGAAAATTACTGAGCAGAACAAGTATGAAGTATGAGATGAACTGAAGAAGTAAAAATTGATCCAATGTATTATGTACTTATCATAGATATGAATATCTACAAAATAGAGTTGTATTTGAATTAGATCACTAATGTATCAATTTAACCATTGTTACAGATAAATCTCTTAACTAAGTAGGACAGTGTAGCCTTTATTATAAAATTTAGGGAATGTTGAGTATTTTCTTGTTGACCCCATAGTGAATGCATGGTCAAGAGAGAACTGTTCATTTTAAATCCTCTAACAAGGTCACATATAATAGTGTGCATTGTAACCTTTAACAGGGTTGGCTCTTCACCGAGCTCACTTTAGAAGAGTGAAAATATTTTGGGTTATCAGTCCCAGGTGGTTTTTCCCTTAGCAAGGTTTTCACATTAAAATTTTATGTGTCAATGTGCATGAATGTTGTGGATTGTTATTTTACTTTACACATTACTTTATTGACCTAGATTGGTAATCACATTTTTAATTTACCGATATTCGGTAAACACTATTGATGATAGTTTGAGATTACAAAATACATTTTCACCGAGCTGAGTTTTATATTTGAATTTATTTTGGTATACCTCTAGAGAAATTTGGGACTATAGGATAATTTGTGAGGAGACTGATTCTAACTGATTCACCCCCGTCTCAGTTATTCTAACAAAATTGTCCAAAGAAAAACATGAAATCAGTAATGAGGAAGAACAAAGAAGGCAAGAAGATGAGAATAAAAAGAAAGGGAAATATAAAGTTGAGACTTAGCAATCCAAAAAGACAAAGGAAAAGGAAGTTTCTAGTGAAAAAACACCATAATAGAGGCATAATTTAAGAGTCACTCATTCATTAGCTAGTACTTTTTTTATACAAAAAATGTAACATATATTGCAGAGAATGAATCATCACAGGGAGTTGGAATGGATTCAAGAGGTCCAAGATGTCAAAGTATAAATGAATCCATGGATTCCAATCACCAAGACCAAGAAAAAAACCCTTCCTAAATTGTGAAAGTTCTTATTGGTGATCACTTGATGTAATGTGGAACAATACCAATTGAAGAAGTCCTAGAGGATGCATAAATGAGTTTTCCAAATGAAGATATTAATCAAGGGATGATATCAACACCTCAAGAATTCCAAGAAAATGAAGAGTTAAATGAAGCTGTTGAAAAATCTATGACTCTTGAATAACTAAAGAAAAAGGATATAATAGAAAGAAATCCAACTAACAACTTGGAAGATTTTGTAATACCTACCCCTTAGTCCGCCTTTCTGTTTTAGTTTTCAAACACTTTTAGACCTTTGTATGTATGTGTTAGTTATTTCAGGTGATTTTAAGGATATTCATGTATTACTTTACATTATGCTATTGATCCATTGTTTAATTGTATTATATCATCTATTTGAATATGACTTATGATTGTTTCATGATGGTTATGTATATGTTATGATGTTATTTTGATTATGGTTTTCCAACAATACTGACCCTATATCTGTATGCACATGGATCATTGTTATGTTTTATATTACTATTTGTTGTGTTTGGTATGGTATGAGACAAAGTCGTAGTTACTCGCTTCGGTGAGATCCACACGATAAATTGGTCTCAACCATTGTTTTCCATATTATATATGTGTATGTCCGTCTTTGTGATGACAGGTTTGTAGGTACTAGGCTATGTCTTCCCTGAATTGGCAGGAGTGAGCATTCCCTATCGCAATATCTCAATGGTAAGAGAGGGGAGATAATATTTAGGCCTAAATCCATACCCTAAACCCTTATTTTGTCCTAGAAATGGACAAGAATCTGATTGACTATCCTAGTGTTTGAATATGTTAAGTGACATGGATTCTTGAGCCTGTTTGTGTGTGTTTGTGTTTTTATTTCTATTGTTTGTCAGTTTCAGTGGTTTATCTGTTTAAATGGTTTTCAGGTGATTTAATGATGCTTTTGAGTGTTTTATTTAATAATTATTTATGGTAAATATTAATGTTAATTATTACACCTTTAATAAGGTTAAAACATTGATAAATTAAATATATGGCTATTTAATAATTAAATATTAATTAAATGCCTATATTTAATTATTAAGTCTTGATTTAAATAATTGAGATTTAATAAATATTAAATTCAATTATTGTAGTTAGTTGTGCAACTTGAATTATTTTATGGTTTCTTTAAGTTGCATGATTAATTGATTTATTTAATTGAAATATTCTCACATGCATTTTCAATTATGACTTTGCTTTGATATTATAAAGTTGAGTTATGCATGCTTTTAAGTGAAAATTGAAAATAAAGAATTTCTTTTAATTATTAATTAGATAATTTATATTCCTTTTAGGGTTTCACTTTTTGAAAACCTAATTGCTTGGTTTTCTATATCCTTGGCTTGAAAGCCATTTTGGAGGTTGTTCAATCAGGGAGGAGAAATCAGGTGAATGGAGTTTTGATAAAACTTAGGAGCATTTGTGAATTTTTCTTTCCTTGGATTCGTAGATTTGTTCCTCTCATCATTTACTAAGGTAGGATCTTGTTCTTGTTAATTCTAGCTTTCAGATCCCCGTCTTCTATGAATCTGAAAAGCTAGGATCCTTTGTTTGATCTTCCTTGTTTGATTATTGTGCAGTTTATTGATTTGAAATTGAAGAAATATGTTCTTGGTTCAATTTTGTGGTTTCTTTCATGTTTACATATCACATATGTGCTTTTGGGCATAAAGGTTTCATTTTATGGTATTGAATGAAAATTGGGCATTAGGGTTTTCACGTGGAAATTAATTTATTTCAAAATTTCCCTTAGGGTTTCAATTTGGGGAAAATGTCTTTTTTTTTAAAGGAAATTGATGATTATTGCCAAGAAATGGTTTAAACCCTTGGATTGTTAATATCATACCTTGAATGTAGAAAACTCACCTTTGTGATGTTCTTGCCAAAATCGGGATTCAGATCTACATGAAAACAAGATAATTGAGTTAATTTGCATGCTTAAAAGAAAGAAAACTCTTCTTGAAAAATTAATGATTAATATTAAATTTAGATTGCTTTTATTGTTTACATCAATATGCATGTGTTAGAAAAAAATCCCTATTTACTTCCTACTTGGCTATTGTTGAGGAAAAATCCCTATTATTAGAAATTAGGTTCTAATTAATATATTATTGGAAAAGGGAAGAAAATATTGCTTTTAATATTGCTGGTAATTAAAAAAAAAGAGGGGCTGCTAGAAAAATATAGTCCCTACACCAGAAAAATAAATAAATATAAATAGAAAAAAAGAAAAATGTGTTTTTATTTATATTTAAACCATTGTTTGGGTTAGAAGTATTTTAAATATAAAAATAAACAATTATTAAACTTGAGGTGGGGTTTTAAAAAAATCTTTTAAAAAAAAAAAATTAATTAAATTTTTTTTTGAAGGGAGGTGGGTGGTGGGCGCCACTACACCCCCCTCCCGTGCACATCCCACAGCCTGTGGGAGACTCATGTGTCTGTGGACACATGGGTTCCACGAGGGGGAATCACGGGGGGCCGCAGAGCCCACAAGGGCCCACAACTTTCCCTTCTTAAAAGGGCAGTGGGGAAAGTGGGCGGGGCCAAGACCACCTCCAAAAGGTATATTTTATTTATGTTTTTTTTAATATTAGTTGTTTTTAAAGTTGCTTTTATTAAATCTGTTTTTTATAATAAAGTTTGTTTTAAAATTTAATATAATTTTATTTTATTTTTTAAATAAAGTATAAATATATTTATTGTTATTTAGTTTTATAGTAATGTTATTTATTGATTTTTATATATTAAATGTTTTTAATTTATTTTTAATTAGAATGTTTGGTATATGATAAGTGAATAATGTTATATTATTAATAATTTAATATTATAAATGTATAGTTTTATTACTAATACAAATAGTTTGTTTATTCATTGATGATGTTTGTTCTTATGTATATATATGAGATTTTAGTAATCTGATTAATAGGTAGTATTAATATCTGTTAATAGTTGATACATAGGTATTTTCATAATTGTTGTAATTATAGTAAGATTTTAGTAATTATTTGATAGATTAATTTATGTAGGCTAGATTTCATAAATTAATCTATAGGAGTTTAATTTGCATTTTCTTGAAAAATTTAATTATAGTTTGTTAGTAATTTTACTAGATGAACGATTTGCATAATAGGATATTATAAATTTGTTTATCATTATATTTATCACTGAATTTTGCATTAGATCTTTCTAAAGATGTATAGGTAATTGTGGTTGACTAGTTCTTTCTCAAGATGTGTGTATCATGCCTTAATGAGTTTTGGGTGATTATCAAAATGAACTATGTATTATTTTCTTATATGGAATGTTATCGTCTTTAGGTATCTGTGGGGACTAGATGACCTTTAGGATGTAAAACCAGAGGTTTTGGGATTTTTGTTTCTTCATGGTATCTTATGTGGTTTTCATTGCAAGTTTCTTATGGTGTTGTTTTGGTTCGATTATCCTTATCCAACATAATTCATCTAAGTTATCCTTTATGATCCTCTGAGGGTATTGTTAGCTGTTATGGTTATTTGAGAACTAATGTGATCCTGTATGGGCAGGAAGCAGTTTGAGATTCATGTATTATCCTCATGATTTTGTTATGAGCTTAGGTAGGTTAACTAAGTGTATAGAGGGGAAGTGGCTTGCAATGGGTCCAGGGCTCTAAGTGGCTACTAGGGTAACTCATTGGAAAGTTATTTAATAAGTGAAAATATGAAACATTAAAGGGGTTTTAAAATGAACTAATAAGATGTCTGAGTCTCTACCCATACCTTGATTTTATTACATGCTAGGATGGGAGTTAGGATCCTTGTCTTCATGAAAGGATTACTGAGCCACATAGAGTCACTTGGGGGCCAGGGTCCAAGAGGGACTACCAAGGTTACCTTCAAGGGTAGACTTATGTGATAACACTTCCCTATATACAACTTAGGTTATCCTACATGTGTCGGTTACCTCTGGTATTGTGTAGATTTCCTTATTGTGATTTAAGAGAACTTCTAGGATCTTCCTTTGCATCTATGTATGATGTCTTGTATACCTTTATGTTGCTTTTGTTGTATGCCCGTGTGAATGGGCCTGTTATTAACTCCTCAGCACGGTGGGAGTGGACCTTTGGTTCCACATGGTCGGGTGGTAGTGATTCTTATTATCATTGAGATTCCGATGGTTCTTCTTCATGCTTGGATGATCCTTGTTGCAGTTATACCTTCTTAGTCTTCCGGAGACTTGTTCAGTTTCATGAGTTGTATACTTGTACCATATGTGGATATTGGTTGACACCCTTTGGAGGATGCATTGTATGTATTGTTATGTATTATTGCATACCCTGTGACTTGTGCAATGGATGTTGCTCTAGTTGTATACCTTGGGTATCAGCTGTGTATGTGGTCATATTATATGAGATGCATATTATTGGCTTCAGTTGATGTATCCTTTATGTTAGTTTCTTTATAGTTGTTATTCATAGATTATTTTTCTTAAGTAATTCTATGTTAAGGAACCCTTGAGAATCATTATCTTTGTTGAGTTGTACTTATGTGTATGTCATGTAATTCATTGTATTTCTTCCATGTTGTTATTATTATTGTTTGTAAAATTTTAAAAAAAATATCTTGTTAACTTAGTGTCATATTTAGGTTAGTTCTCCTGGGTTCCCTGGCAGGGCATTACACTTGGTATCAGAGCTCATGTTTCTATACTGTGAGCTCTGTGAAAATTGTGTTCACATTAGTTGGTTAGTAGTGCATGTTAGCACATGTCTCCTTGTGTCTTTAGAGTCATTGTTCATGATCTCTTATTCGTGTATGTGGTTCTTCCCATTTGATTTGGGAGTGATTTTTAGTCTTGTTTGTTATAGGTGGATACATACCAAGGCTCAAATTGTGCTAGGATCTATGAGAAACTCTAGGTTCTCTAGTCTCATCATTTCTCATGAAGTTCGTAATCATCTAAAGGAGAGATTTTTTATAGTGAGAAGATGGCTTGCTTCTTTTGTCTTTGTGTGGTTTGTATGTATGAAGACTTGGTGATGGTCATTGGACTGCCTTGTCTGTTATAGCATGATAGTTGATGTATGTTGTATGTGATATGTTGTGGTGATGGAGTGCTAGTTTGAAGAACTCTTTGTTTCTTGTTCTCTTTCTCTTTGAGTGAATTGCAATTTTTCTTGAGTAACCTATTTCTTAGCTCTATGGGTGTGATGTTATGGATTGTGTATGATTAGAATTGCATGTTGTATTGAATTGAATGTACTTGAGTTATATGAACTGTATTGTGTGAGTGTTGTAAATCAGCTTGAGGAATATGATTGAATATGAAATTGGAAAGTAAATTTTTGTTTGTTCAATACACTGGGCATTGTTAATAGATATATATGATTCATTAGGAGTGCATTAAAGATTTTAAATTGTACCTTATTTTGATAGGTCAATTGGGTAAAGGACCTAAGTCCCCAAATAAAATTTTGCATTGCATCCATAGTAGGACTATTGTAAATTTTAACCTATTTGTAGCATTTTACAAATGATTGATTAAATATTAATGTTAGTATCAGAGTAGAATTCATAATTGCATGAAGTTGCATAAAGATGATGTTAGAAATATAACAAATTGTCTACCATGAGTGACCGGGTGCATACTCGAACGTGTCTAGAGTGAGATATCTTGGATGTCATGAAGCGACTACTCCCTTGAGTGTGGCTATCCCTAGTCACCTTGTTATGTGAAATGTTTTTGTATTGATTATTCATCTTGGTTGATTGTTATCTTGTTGTGTTGTATGTGGTCAACATTAATTTATTTTGAATTTTCTTATGACTAGATTAGTCACCCAAATCTCTTTCATTATCTAGTTTGTGGCGTTAGTCACATTTGATTTATTGTTGCAATGGTGCACCTTTATGATTTTATGTTGAACTTTGGAAGTTCTCCAACTTGGATTTTTCTTTGAGTTGTATGGTGGCTATTCTATATGTTTGGTGTTGTTGACCATGTTTCATGATACGTATTGTTTCTATTAGGTTCATTGTGGACCTCTGATAGTATGTATGAGGGGGGACGTCGTAGAGATTATGTTGTAATTGTATGTGGAAATGAAATGCATTATGTAATTTATATGTTTGCGTGAGTGTTTCATTAGATAAGGTTGCATGAACTGTTCAATTTCCATTTGATATAAACATTGATATGTGCCTTCTATATTAAGATTTAGTATGTATGTATTTCATGATTTTTGAAATCATTAAAGATATAGATTTATTTAAGAAATATTAGATGATGAATAAATGATCAAGGTGATTTTTGGTTTATGCTTAAATTTGAGTTATATTACTCTTTGTGATTCTTTATGCATATCTTAAAGTAAGATAGTTAAGTTGACTTGCATTAGTTCTTTCTTGAAGCATAAATGAGTGATTGTTGTGATTGGTATCTTCATTTGGTGATTATGAGTTGGTCATATCTTCTCATTTGAACCTATTTAATAGGGGGTGTAGCACTACGGTGCAAACCTTTTTGATTCCTTACTTGATTAGTTATCAACTTACAGGAGTAAGCTTAGTTTTAGGGGAGGAGGATGTAATACCTACCCCTTAGTCTGCCTTTCTATTTCAGTTTTTGAACTCTTTTAGACCTTTGTACGTATGTGTTATTTCAAGTGATTTTAAGGATATTCATGTATTACTTTACATTATGCTATTGATCAATTTTTTAGTTGTATTATATCATCTATTTGCATACGACTTATGATTGTTTCATGATTGTTATGTATATGTTATGATGTCATTTTGATTATGGTTATCTAACAATATTGACCCTATATCTATATGCACATGGATCATTGTGTTGGGATTAATGGGAAGTATTACTGAGAGGGGAGGGGTGAATCAGTACCTCTAAAATTTGTAACACTTTTCACCTTTCATCATTAGCGAACAAACTTTATTGTATTATCAACCATATCTGATGTTCTTTCTTATGTATGTAATATTAATTCATAAAATTAATTGTATGCAACATTCATATAAAAATTCATGAAAGTAATAAATACATAACACAAGATATGATATCATAGAAAACTCTTGTTAGGAAGTAAAAACTGCGGTGGGGATGACACCCAAAAGACTTCACTATCTGCAGAATGGAAGGGAGCCAGTTAAGGCTTACAATTTGATCACTTATGATGATCTACCCTATTAGGAGTATTAATGTGGAGACCTATTGGGATCTACTTTGTTAAGAGCTTTAGAAACACTGTTAAGTGTGCAATCGGTTAAGAGATTTATAATAGGATTGTTAGGTCCACCTTCCTTGAAAGGATTTCTTAAGTGTACTACACTTGTTACAATGAGTAAAATATGTATGACCTGACTGTATGCAATATATAATTTCTGATCATAGATCCATTAAAGCTTACAATATATGAATATCACCTATAGTGATTGATTAATACCTTTTCCTGCTCGTCGGTAGCCTATGTTCTTGTTCTTGAAACTGAATTGATCATTTTCTTTCCTTCTGCATGAATTCTCTTGTCTGATCCTTAGATTCTCTCAGTGGCTATAATCATCATTGAACAAAATGTTCACTATTGATTGAGCATCTATTTATACAAGTATTTGACCTATTTTAGAATCACGCATTACAAAGTTAACCCTAGATCCAAGGTATACAACTTGACCTTGATCCTTTAGTTTGCATGTTTTAAATTAGTTGAGCTGATAAAAAGAATAATAATTATATTGACTTTCCCTCACATAATGGATTTAAAACAAATCAAGAAGCTAAATATAAAACTTCAGTGATTTATCTGTCGTGGAAAGTCAGATCCACTTTTTATGGGATGTAACTAACTATCAGTTCTTGGTCTTCGGTATGAACTGAAAGTCTGTTGGTGTTCCTTATTTGAACTGATCGTCAGGTTCCCTTCATCTGTCGAGTTCCACTCTTGACTATTTTGTTGGGTTACACTGTTGGTTACTTGTTGGGTTCCTTTGTCCTTTTTGTCATCGGGTAACACTGAATAGTGTTGCGTCGGGATGCTTTGTACTTAGCAGTATTGGTAACCTTGGTGTTAGGTAGTGTTGTGCCCTGTCTGTCGGTGTAGTATAAACCAATGGTGTTTATCATGTTTTTCCTTGCATATACTAATGGAAAAATATAATGTCTTTAATCTCCCCTTTTGACATTAGTATAAAAAACTGATATGTGCATAATACTAAAGTGTTTAGTATGTACACCCTGTATATATCCTTGTCATTATATGACTCCCCCTAACTGTATGCATCAATATAGTATAAGTATATGTACATGTATACTTTCCTTTGTACTATACATTCTCCTTTTGTTCTTTCCTCATTTTAATGATTGACTGTACATATCATTTCCTTCTTTCAATTCCCCATTTTTACAAATTGACTGTACATATCATTTCCCCCTTTTTTAATACTCATGACAAAAATGTACAACTTATAAGTTGTCAAAAATGTGACAAAAATTGTGTAACTTATAGTGTGTCAAGAATGTCAGAGTGAGTGTTCTTGATATATTCAATCATTTTCTCCCATTTTTCTTTGAGGTGTTCTAATGCCATGTGCTCTAGCTCAATTCTGGCATGCATATCATAAATTTTGTCTAGGATAGACATTTCTGGGGTGGCAATAAGTGCTCTTTCCTCTATTATATGTTGTTGCAGTAATGTGAGAGTCGGTAAGAGTTGAGGTTGAAGCTCATTCACCTCATCTCTGAACTTTGTTTCTACAATCTGAATATCTTGTCTTAGCTTCCTAGCTTGCTTGAGCTGTTCATTATGAAATTTTATTGCCTCTTCACTATTTGTGAGACCTTGTGCACTTACTTGAAGACCAACATCAATATGTGCTATCTTATTGGTATATTCCTTTGTGAGTTGATCTAGCATGCACAATTTCTATATTAAGGCTATTGCTTCTAAAATAATAGGTTCCAATGTGCTTATCAGTTCAGATAGCTTCACCTTTTGCAGTGCCACTTCTTGGCTTATCTTTTCTGCTAACTTGAACTTATATTTCTTCTCAAGTATAGCTTCCACTAACTTCTCAGCATCTATTTTTTGAGATGTGATAGTGTCAGTGAGAACCACTAATTGATCAAGCATGGGGGATATTTGATCAACATCTGTATCAGGTACAATTTTATGAAGTATTCCTTTTGCAAATTCAAGTACCTTTTCTTCCTTTGTGGCTTTTCTCAACTTATCCTGCATGGCTTTCCTTTCACAAAGTCTTGCATACTTTGTTAACTCAGTAGGATCAAATGTTCTAGGATCACATACTGGAATCTCAATTAGCTCATCCATAGTAACTAGATTCTTGTTCTTTCTCTTCTTCTTCCTTGAGATTTGTGTAGAAGCAGATGTATGAACTACCATTTCTAGTTCATCTATCTTCTCCAAGGTGCTTGGTGAAGCCTTTGTAGATGAATCCTCTTGTGCTTTCTACTCGGGGTTCACCTGTCAGTTTGGTGAAGATGTCTCTTCATTAACCTTGGGTGTTTCAGTAGATTTCTCTTCAGTTTTCTTTTGAGAATCATTTGTCTTAGCTTCTTCACTCTTTTCATTTTTCTTGTCCTCTTCTACTTGTTGTTCTTCTTCTTTATTCTGATCAGTAGACTTGTCTTGCTGATCATCGGTTGCAACTTGATCTACAATTGTATCTTTTGGTTCATCTGTTGTGTCTATTTTTTCTACATCACCCTTGTCCTTGGGTATGCTTGTATCTCCTACAGTAGATTCTTCATTATCTTCTAGCAAATTGATGGCCTTTATCAGTACTGGCATATTATCCTATGTGCCCACCTGTGATGTATCTAGTGTGCCCTGCTCATTGGTTTGACCTTGTTGAGCAGTGACATCTTCATCTTTTTGGATTTGATCTGTAGGGTCCAGTTCTATGATGTCAATGATGGAAGTATCTGGCCATATTTCATCAGCAACATTCATGACCTTATTTCCTTGTGTCTCCAATTTTTGCTGCTTTACTTGATCCTTAAGAGATATGAATATTACATCATCATCTTTTTGTGGATCTTTATCAGAATCATAATGAGTGATTTCTTGAATGTCAAGATCATCCATGACTTTTTCTAAGTTAATGGGTTCCATATCTTCAACATTATCCAAAGCAATGTGCTCTATAATTTCCTTATCTCTCTTCTCCTCTATATGAGGTATGTCGATGAGAAGTAATTGATTCTCACAACTTGTTGATTCTGTAGGTAGATTCAGAATTTGTCTCCATTTTGCTTCTGTCATGCTGTCCAATTCTATAAATTTGTCATGTAGCATGTTGTAGGCTCTTATTTTCACCACAAATTTATTTGAGTGCTTTTTCATTATTTCTTTTATCTCTTCCATTTTGGATTCGAGAGGCATGAGTGTGACAAGTACCCTCTCCCTTGCTTCCTTTTCGGTGTGCAAAGCATAAGACCATTGCTGCGAGGTTCTATCACCCATCTCTTTGGGTATTTTTTTGACAAACTCAACTCGTACATATTTGAATTTGACCATAGCCTTGATGATTGCATCTCATATTTTATGTTGGTCCTCTAGCTCCATCTTTTCCCATTGTCTAATTTTTCTCTCAGTCATTGTACCTATTGCAGTAATTGAATCTACAACCTCATCAATTGTGGGTGGGATTAATATTTTCTTGCTTATTTCAGGCTCATCCTCTTTTGAATCTTCAATGTCGGCCTTGGTTCTAACCAGTCTTTTCCTCCTTTTGGTAGGTGTTTGATTCTCTGTTTGCTTCTTTGTTTTCTGCTTCCACTTATAGGTCCTTACTTGACCTTTCTTGAGAGGTGTAGTATCTTTTACTATTTGTCTCCTTGTCCTCTGAGCTGTTGTTGTCCTTGGTTTCTTGGTAGGAGGTGGAGGTGGAGGTGGAGGTGTATCAGACTCAGTGGCCCCAGAATCTGATTTTTTCTCATTTTTCTCTTCACCGATGGTACCCTGTTCCTCAGTTTCCTCTATTTTTTCTTCTCCTCCTCATTTACCGACAAAATCTTTTCAAGATTATTTACCATCTTGTTTTTCTTGTTGACAGTCTTCTTGATTACTAGGCCTATTTTTATCTTGGACTTGGCCTCTTCATATGTGCCAAATCTTGGTTTCTTACTATCAAGTGGTTCATCCATCAATGCATCAATTGCATTTGTTGCTTGATCTATGTTTATCTCATAGTCAAGAGGTGGTAACCAAGTTGTTTTTGGTAAAACTAATTTAATGTGAGTAAAGTCTGTATCCACCATAAAACATATCTCATCCCTATGTTTTTAAATCAACTTCTCAGGGATCCTCACTCTCACCATCATCTTTTCCTTGAAATCAAGGAAGTATTCAATCATCACTGAATCAAAGTTGTCACCTAGTGACTTGATATAGTCATTTATCTGTATTGTGACTAGATTAGTGGTATCCCACTTCACTTTTCCAACTGAAGGAAAATATTCTTGAAAATAAAAGAATATACACATTATAAGAGAATTGAACTTACATGTGTTTGTCTTAGCATACCTGATTGTTGTCATATTTTCATCAAGTTGCTTCAGCAAGATCTCACATAGATCCATTTGTATTCCTTTAGTGACAATCTTGTAAGTTGTCCTTACTGTTGAGATTGATGAATATCAATCTACCCAAGAACACCTGCATGCATAGCTATTAAAAATAGAATGAAACAGACAGAAGAGAGAAGGATCCAGAAAGCTATGGCGGCCGATAGGCCAGAGACTGAAAAAACATGTTGCAAGAAATGATTTTCTATTAACAACAATAATGAAATTATAATCTCCTTATGAATTACAAAGTGGACAATCCTTATAAAGGATGCCGAAACCCTAAAAAGGGAAACTAACAGAAATAGAAACTACCTAAGGTTAGCTTAAGCAAACTAGAGTGAATAGGGAAGTTAC
>MU223370.1:2258040-2318740 GCA_018584345.1 Thuja plicata | reverse complement strand
CTCTGATACCAATTGTTAGAATACTTCAGAGATAACTGAGAGGGGGGGGGGGGTGAATCAGTTATCTGCAACTTTAAATCTTTATCTTATACTTATTAATCTAGATTGATACAAATTAAATGCACATACAGATAACACTTTACACAACACATCAATTTGGTTATGAGGAAACCAAATGGTAAAAACCCCGGTGGGAATTAGTACTCACAAAGAACTATACTATTTATAGTGATCCCTGTTAAAAGATCTTCCAACCCTATTAGGAGTTGTACATTACAATGTAGTAGTATAGTGACCTGGTTAAGGGTCGAACCCTGTTAGAAGTCTTTTACATATAACTCTATGAGGGGTGGTGGACTCACTGTCCAAGTGGTGAAGGCTACAACCTTCTGGTTGTTTGATACACACTGTATCAACAAGATGAACTGATGTTTGTGACACTGCTTGTCTGATCAGTTCCTTTTATGCATTGATGCTTTAACCTCTTGTAAAGAAATATAACAATCTAATCTTTATTCTAAATTCTTCAACATAAACATCTATATTATCAACATATGATAAATATAGCTTTGTTGTATCAACACTCTACTCTGTTTGTCAATCTCTGGCTTTCACAAGTCTTCTCATTACAAATGACCTTCTATAAATACATACACCAAGTATGAGATCATGGGACCTATAGGAAAACTCTTCTTAACATCCTTTTTGTCTCTACTAAGTGCACAAGCATAATTACAACCACGCAAGTCAATGCTGAACAGACGCGTTGCTTCACTAAGTCAGCTTCACCAAATTAATCATAACTTTGCAATCTTCTTGAAATATGTTTGGCGCATTTAGATTAATATCAACAACTCATAACTAATCATGAATATACACACACATATCATGAAGATAGGCACAACTTGATCAACACATTACATACATCGGCCTTAAACAGTTATTCCTCCAGAACTGTAACCGTCAATAACAGAATTATATATCTTTACTGAAACTTCATATTTGGGTCTGCGTGTATGAACATAGCATAGTGAACATGTAAATAACATGTATCTATCCACACTGGTCTTCATGTCATCATATTGAAAAATACATACATAATTACTACTATGTATTATATGTTGTCATCAATGACAAACATACTATCAATCAACTATTCAGAATCAAATCTCCAACATTATGGCCCATTTTTACACAATGGTCAAAGAAATGACCACTTTGGGATATATGGTCTCTGGAGGCCAAGTGACCAATATAGAGGCTCACATGACAATGTGGAAGGAATTTTTATCACATTAGAGAATACTGAAGAAGGTCAGCATGAATAAACTAGTAGAAAATTACATTTTTGAGTAAGGGGAGTCGATAAACTCGACACTTGGATCAGAGAAATAAAATTGGGTGCCAAGGACTATAATAAGAGGAAATACCTCATTCATAAGAGGAAATAAGTTGTCATGCAATTAGTGCAACGCATTGAAGAATTTAATGAGTTTTTAGTTTGTCAATTATAACAAGATGAAGACAAGGAAAATACATATAGCATAAATAATGTGGTGAAAATGTTCAAAGGAAATATCGCCAGTATTAATACCAAAGAACATGTCCATTGGCTACAAGGTGTGAAGCAAGAGTTGATGTATATTAGAAATGAAATGCAAGAGTATTAGCAGACTCAGAAATGAATTTGAGCCTTTCAAAATAATCGATGGAGTAAGCTAGAATACATGAAGCTTCCACCATTTGTAGAAGTCAATGTCACACTTATAAAATTTGAGAAGTCCTTTCCAAGTGTGATTCGTCAATCTCAATGATTCTTTTCAAAATTCTATTCATTAAAATTCATTGTTGGTAGGAAGCCACATTTTTGTTCAAAGTGGCCAATTTTAAAGGTTTGAATTTTTTGTCCCACGGATATTTTTGGTGTTTCCAATTGTTGGTATGGTCGATTTGATGAAGAAGGGTAGTTTTATTGTGATAAAAATCATGAATCTTGTAAGAAAAATGGATTTGGGCAGCCAACTCTTTGTTACAGTCGAACTAGAGTTTGTCTAAAATTCTAGGGAACATTTTTGGCTCAAAATGGTTCCTTTTTTAAGTTGTAAAAATGTATAATTGAAGCTAGCATATAATAGGTTAGATTTATTGGGATAATGGAAAGGATGTGTACTAAGAGGAGAGGGGTGAATCAGTACCCTTATAAACTTTTTCAATCAAATCTTGTAAACTCTTTTCTTCATTAACTAATTGAGTAGATTCACATATGCCAAACATGAAGTATCAATGTTTAAATGTAAATGCATGTAAATTAAACAATACACATACATAAAATCAAATTCTCATGACACTATTATTTTGGTATTGCAGAAAACCCCTGTTAGAAGGTTAAAACTGCGGTGGGGATGAGACCCACAAAACTTCACTACTGCAAAAATAAAGTTAGAATGTTAAAGATTTAGAAAATGACCACTTTTGATGATCTTACCCTGTTAGGATTAACAATAAGATCAATTAGATCTACCTCGTGTGAGGATTTTTCAACACAATCTATGTGTGCACTCGATTTAGAGATTTACAATAAGACTGTTAAGTCCACTCTATTAAGAGATTTAGGAGTCTATTACAATTGTTAGAGAGTAACACAAATTTGATCTAAAACATATACAATCCAAATATTTTTGATATAGATCCATTAAGCTCATACAAAAATATATCAGCTTAATGTGAATGATAATACCTTCTACTCTATTCTACTTGGTAGCCTTGCCTTAGTTCTGAAAATTGATTTCTACAATGTGGTCTCTTTCTGAAAATCCCTTGTCTAATCTTTGATGTCTTAGTATGATGGCTACTTGATCATTTCTTGATCAACATACATAACAAAATTTGACATCTATACATTTATATATCAAATGATATGACCTAATTAGGGCTTAACAATTACATCTTTATCCTAAGATCAACGATGTACACAATTTACCTTGATCATCTACACATAGGAGACATAAATAATTAATGTTGTATATCCATAAATAATGTCCTCCTTGATCGTGTAAACCATTATCTAGGTCAGATAATTTTTTTTTACATAGATTAATCTACCATATCAAAATTTTAGGTGGTCTATGTTCCACTCGGTTATTGCTGTCTCTCGGTGCTTGGTGTTGTTTGTGTATCTCAGTTATACTGGTGTTTGGTTATGCTATGTAGCTGAATGTTGTCTTCTGCTCAGTATAGTCTATCTACTTGATAATCACTATACTCAGTTAACTCTCAACTTTGGTGATATAAACTAAATATCTTTTTTGTGACTCTATTACCTACTATCCATTATGTCTTCTTGATAACTAATGACAACTTCAATGTGCAATTGGAGTAACATTCTCCCCCTTTGGCATTAGTATCAAAAATTTAGTACTGTACATAATGATATACATAGTGACTCCCCCTTTGCACATGCTCCCCCTTTGTATATACTCGGTATGTGTATATGAACTCATATAGATTATAGTATCCCCTTTACTATACATATATACATATATTTCCCCTTGATAGAAGTAAGCTCCAAAGTGTGCTTACACAATCCCCAAGATAGGACTTACTTTTCCCTAGAACAATATAGGATCCTAACTCCATTATAGGATATCCCTAAGTCAATAGACACTCTGTCTAAGACCTCACCTAACTCTACTCTAAGAGTTACAATAATTGTGCTTTCACTTTGGATTACAACTATCTCAGTTTTGTCTCAATGCTTCCAAAAGACTTGAATAAACTAATGCAAATTTATCCATTCCAACATACTCCATGCTACAAGGGCAATGTGGGTACTTTTTATGTCCTCCTTACTCCCAAACAACTCAAAATGGATAATTTTTTCCACTCTAAGTAGTCGAGTTCACAACTTGTCTTCAAACTGTCCAGTTAGGCCTAATGGCTCTATTAGCCCTATCCAGAGGCTTTTTCTAGAATAAATTGCAAAAATCAAACACAACCCCCAAAAATATTTAGGGATTTAGATACTCTTTTTGGATACCTAAAGGATTTCTAAGGTCTTAGGTCCCCAACTCATCCATACAACCCTATCCTAGAAAGTAGGGCTTTTAGGCCTATTTTGGTGCATTGCAAGCAATGGTATGATTTTTCCTCACAAATCAATCCATTTGGATTGGTACAACTCTGAAATCAAACCTAGGGACTCATAAGACCCTAAAAACATTCTAGCATTACCTGGTTCAATTCTCCATCTCATTCCCTTGTCTTTGCAATAGGTTTCTAACCTCTCATGCACCTAACCGGGCTATCCTAACTCGCCTAGGGCATGAGTTCAAAACTAGATCCACTCACTTCCTGAACTCCCACCACTATATACAAAAATTAAAAATGCTCAACTATGAAATTCACCCACTTTTTCAAGGTTTCCATTGTTGAATCTCAAGTGGGAGCCATGAAAGCAAAAACTGGCTAAAAGACACTAACAAACTACCTCGTTTACTATTATTTTCCTACCACTCAAAGATTAACTCAAAACAACTTTCTCTCTGAAAAGAAAATTCTTGTATCATTCTATACTACATAAATCCATATTTAACTCTCAAGATTTAATCCATTACAACACCATTAACATGCAAATTAGGATACTGTGCACTGTATACAGAGAACTCTTCTTTCTTACTCACAAAAACTTGATTACAAAATCTCTCCCTTTGGGATATGAGATTTAGAGTGTCTTAGACACCATTCTCCACCATTCTAGGCCATTAGAAATCAATTCCCACTTCTACTTTTGTGGGGATCCTAAGTTGTCGAGTTGCATGCAACATTTGCAATTTCTTGTAAATGTTGTCATGACAACTTTTGGCATCTTTTACATTTACTATGCCAACTAGAATATAGGGCCTTTATGCTTTTTTGTTTGATGAACTAACCCCATTTAATGACCTAAAGGCATCTTGTAAATCCTTCATGGGTCTAGGACACATTTTGAACCCAAATCCCAACCTTAGACCAACTAAGCCTAAACAAGAAAAACAACTAACAATGACTATTTGGTGACCTTAGTACTAACACTAACTCACCTAGTCCACATGACCTACTAAGGTCTCAAAGAAAAAAAAAATCTCTGACTTGGATAAGGTTGGATACAATCCAAAAACTTCTAAGGATTGAGGATTTCCTAGGTGCTCCTACACTACCCTCCCCTAAATAAAATACTTCAATACATCCTTGGATTGAGTAAGTTGGTGTCAACCCCCAACTTTTTAAACTCACTTTCCTTGATCCATATTGCATCTACATCAGATTGTCCTTACCATTTGATAAAGTGTTCTTTATACTCCTTCCTTGTCTTCTTGTAAACTCTAGAATCTAGAATGCTCTCTACTTGTTTGATTGGTGTAGATGGAAAGTGCAGCTCTTCAACCTCCTGTATGACTTCATTTAGACTCTGATCAACATCAGGGATTGGGCCTTTGTATAGTACCAAGTCTGCAACATTGAAGACTGGTGATAAACCCAAATCCTCCGGTAGTCCCACCTTGTAAGAATTGGCTCCATACTTGTCTAGGATGACACATGGACCAATTCTCCTCATCTAAAGCTTGTGAGGTGTTCCTTTCTGAAGTCTTACTTTATTAAGATGAACCATTACTAAATCTCTAATCTTTAATTGGACATCCCTTCTCTCATCCACTTTGGTCTTGATCTTCTTTGTATTCTTAGTGAGAGTCTTCCTAACTGTGTCATGGACTTCTTGCATAGCATATGAAAAATCCTCAACATATCCACTGCCTTTAGCTCCATCTTTAAGGTCTCTGAGTTCATGAATACATCTAGGATGGATGCCATATACAATCTCAAAAGGGATTTTCCTTGTGGTTCTATTAGCAGTATCATTATAAGCATATTTTTCTTATGTAATGAGTTGGTCCCATGTCAAACCATACTCCTTTGTCAAACACCTTTGGAGATTACCAAGGCTCCTATTTACTACCTCTATCTGACCATCTAACTAAGGATGGTAGGCAGATCCAAATGATAAGTTGGTGCCCAACTTCTGCCAAAGAGTCTTCCAAAAGTGGCTCATAAACTTGGTGTCTTTGTCAAACACTATAGTCAATCGGAAACCATGAATCCTAACAACTTCCTTGAAGAATAAAGAATCTATTTGACTAGCATCATTCATTGTCTTGCATGGCACAAAGTGAACCATCTTGCTAAATTTTTCTACAATCACATAGACATTGTCCATTCCTTGTCTAGTCTTGGGTAGACCTACGACAAAATCCATATTTAGACATTCCCATGACCTGGTTGGAATGGGTAAGGGTTGATATAGGCCTACATTTGTAGATGTTCCTTTGGCCTTCTGATAGATAACACATCCTTCAACACATCTCTTCACATCCAAGTTCATCTTGGGCCAAAAATAGAATCTTTGGACTAACTCCTAAGTTTTATTAAGCCCAAAATGGCCACTAAGTGCACCATTGTGTTTCTCTTGAATGAGATTCATTCTTATTGACCCCCTAGGGACACACAACTGACTCCCTTTAAACAAAAAGACCAGACTGCAAAGTGTATTCAGAGTATTGACTATGAAAGTGGTTTTTATACTCTTGACATACCTTGTAGATGTCTGCAAAGTCCTCATCTTCCTCATACATGTCCCTGAAGTTGTAAATACCCATAATCTGTAGTTCAATCTCTTGAATGGTCAATGCTCTTCTGCTCAAAGCATCTGCAACTTTTTTCTACAACCCTTTCTTGTGTTTGATGTTGAATGTATATTCTTGTATGTATTCAACCCACTTCATGTGCTTATGACTCAATTTGTCCTGTGAGTTCAAGAAACTCAATGCTTGGTTGTGAGAATAGACTATAAACTCCTTTGGAAATAGGTAATGCCTGCATTTTCTCAATGAATAGAACAAAGCATACATCTCTAGGTCATAAGAATAATATATCTTCTTAGCTTCACTCAAATTCTCCAAATGGAAAGCAACTGGTCTTCCCTCCTGACTTAGGACTTCTCCAATTGCCACATTGCTGGAATCACACTCCACTATGAACAATTTTTCAAAGCTTGGCAACACTAAAATTGGCTGGGTTTCTATCTTCTTTTTTAGTAGTTCAAAACCACTATTAGATTTCTCGTTCCACACAAACTTGGTCTTCATGCCTCCCTTAATTGTATCTAACATAGGAGCACATATTGCACTAAACTGTTTAATAAATTTTCTATAGTATTGTGCAAGACCATGAAAAATCCTAACTTCAGTGCTTGTCCTTAGAGTAGGCAAGCTTATGATGGCCTCAACCTTTCTTGGATCCATTTTTAGATTTCCCTATGATAGTAAAAAACCAAGATACACCAGCTCTGTCTTGATGAACTCACACTTTTCTAAGTTGATCATCAACTTCTCCTCCTGTAGCTTCTTAAAAACCAATTCCAAGTGCTTGAGGTGCTCTTCCCTTATCTTACTATAGATGAGTATATCATCTAAGTAGACCACTATGAACTTTCCATTGTACTCTTTAAGTAATTCATTTATCAACCTCATGAATGTTGATGGGGAATTTGATAACCCAAATGGCATGACAAGCCATTCATAGAGCCCTTCTGTGGTCTTGAAGGTTGTCTTCCACTCATCCCCTTCATTCACCCTTATTTGATGATATCCACTTTTTAAGTCTATCTTTGTGAAGTATCTATCCCCTCCTAGATAGTCCAATAGGTTGTCTATCCTAGGAAACCTATACCTAATGGTAATCCTATTGATTTCTCTGGATTCCATACATAATCTCCAAGTTCCCCCTCTCTTAGGTGCTAGGACTGTGGGTACGACACAAGGGCTAATGCTCTTTCTTATAAGACCTTGTTCTAACAATTCTTGAACTTGTCTATCTATCTCTTCATTTTTTGGGGGAGTCATTTTATAGGATTCCTTATTGGGTAGGGTGGGTCCTAGGATTAGGTCTATTTGGTGGCTTACTAACCTCTTAGGTGGTAAGGTGGCTGGTTGTCCATCACTCGCTATCCCTTGGTACTTTACTAGCATCTCTTGAACTGCCTTGGGTAGCTCTGTCTTCTTTTCTGATTTCTTTGCAACTTCCTTTTGCTTCAACACCAGTGCAAAGCCAATTCCTTCTCCTTCATCTAGAGTCTCTAAGAATTCCTTTTCACCCACCATAAGAACATTTCGGCTAGTAGACTACACCTCTGCATCCTCCAACAGTGACTGAATCTTGTATGTTAGATTGTCTTTCTTGAAAGTGTAGGAATTTTTCACTCCATTATGCATAGCCATCCGATCAAATTTCCATGGTCTACCTAGGATCAAGTGACATGCATCCATAGGTAATACATCACATAAAACTTTATCTTTATATCTCCCAATGGAGAATTCTACCCAAGCTTGTTCATTAACTAGGACATGTTGTCCTTTGTTAAGCCATGTGACTTTATAAGGGTTGGTGTGGGGTATCCTTGTCATGTTTATCTTACTGATTTCCTCCTGTGAAACTATGTTGTTAGTTTATCCTTAGTCTATAATGACTCTACACATGTTTCCCATTATTTTACACTTTACTCTAAAGAGTTCCCTCCTCTGGCTGCTCTCTTCCTTCACTGGTTCTTTTAGAAGATTTCTCCTCATCATAAGGTTTTCTCCCTCCTCTGATTCCAATGGGACTTCAGGGTTCTTTTTCCCACTCATCTCTTCATGAACATAGTTCACTCTTTTGTCCCCTCCTTGTGAAGTACTTCCCTTCTCTAGACACCTATAGGCAGGATGTACTAACTTGTTATAGTGATAACACTTCATGTTGGAAAAATAGTTACCTCTTCCTTGACTACTACCTCTTCCTCTATTGTTAGAGTTCCTTCCTCTACTTGAGCTTCCCCTATTGAAGTTCCCTTCATGTTGTTCAGTGAGTTTGGCCTCTGATTGTCCTTTAGATTAAGAGCATGTTCCTCCATAATTACTTATTTTTCCTCTAGCATCTCTTCCTCTACCTCTTCCTCTTGAAGTATTGGAATCTTGTTTCTTCTTCAAATTATCCTCCACCTTGATAGAAATTTTGTGGCACTTTTGTATTGTATCAAGAGTCAAAAGACTCATCTAATCTTGAATGGTCCATTTTAGGCCATTAAGATACCTTGCTACTTTCACCTTCTCATCTTCTGCTATCCTTGACCTCATACAAAGTCTTTGGAACTCTTCAGTGTAAGATTTGACATCTAGGTCCTTCTACCTTAGACCTTGTCTTCTCTTATGGAGTTGGATTTCATAATCCTCCAGAATGTAAGCCTCTCTTACTTTTGCTACCATAGCTCTCCATGAAGCAATACGCTTCTTCCCATCCTTCTCTCTCTCATCTTGGATGAATTTCCACCAAGTGAGTGCAAATCCTCTCAACCTAGCTTTTACAACCTTTACCTTTTGAGGCTTTGTGATTCCATCACACTCAAAATGGTTCCCAAGTCCTTCTATCCAATTAAGGACTACTTCTGGTTCCATTTTTCCATTGAAAATGGGAACTCCGTCAAATTCTTTGACACTCATAGCTTGTAGAGCTTTCAAGAATGGTTCTTGTTCATTGACAGGGTCTGCTTTAGGTATTTCATCTTCTATGGCAATGTCCTTGCCTTTCCCATCAACCTTGTCTAACACTTCATTTACCTTCACATCAACTTCATCAAATTTTTTTTCAAGTTGAGCCAATCTATCTCAAAGTAGTCTATTCTCCACTTCTTGATAATCCACCTTCTTTGCTAGTTCAACATTTGTCACCATTCTTGATTCTCCAATGGATTTTGTAGGCTGAAACATTAACCACAAGCCTGATCAAGATAGGCTCTGATACCAATCTGATAGAAGTAAACTCCAAAGTGTGCTTACACAATCCCCAAGATAGGACTTAGTTCTCCCTAGCCCAATATAGGATCCTAAATCCCCTATAGGATCTCCCTAATTCAATAGACACTATTTCTAAGACCTCACCTAACTCTACTCTAAGAGTTACAATAATTGTGCTTTCACTTTGGATGACAACTATCTCAGTTTTGTCTCAATGCTTCCAAAAGACTTGAAGAAACTAATGCAAATTTCTCCATTCCAACATACTCCATTCTACAAGGGAATTGTGGGTACTTTTTATGTCCTCCTTACTCCCAAAAAACTCAAAATGGATAAGTTTTTCCACTCTAAGTAGTCGAGTTCACAACTTGTCTTCAAACTGTCCAATTAGGCCTAATGGCTCTATTAGCCCTATCCAGAGGGTTTTCTTGAATAAATTGAAAAACTCACACACAAACCCCAAAACTATTTAGGGATTTTTATACCCTTTTTTGAGACCTTAAGTATTTTTGAGGTCTTAGGTCCCTGACTCATCAGTACAACCCAGTCCTAGAAAGTAGGGATTTTGGGCCTATTTTGGTGCATTACAAGCAATGGTCTGATTTCTCCTCACAAATAAATCCATTTGGATTGGATAAAATATAAAATCAAACCTATGTACTCATAAGACCCTAAAAACACTCTAAAATCGCCTGGTTCAATTCTCCATCTCATTCCCTTGTCTCTATAATAGGTTTCTAACCTCTCATGCACCCAACCAGGCTATCCTAACTCACCTAGGGCATGAGTTTAAAAATAGATCCACTGACTTCTTGAACTCATACCACTATATACAAATTTTATAATGGCTCCACTATGAGATTCATCCACTTTTCCAAGGTTTCCATGGTTGAATCTCAAGTCGGAGCCATGAAAGCAAAAACTGGCTAAAAGACACGAGCAGACTACCTAGTTTACTATTATTTTCCTACCATTCAAAGATTAACTCAAAACAACTTCCTCTCTAAAAATAAAAGTCTTATATCACTCTACACTACATGAATCCATAGTTATCTCTTGAGATTTAATCCATTACAACACCATTAACATGCAAATTAGGAGACTGTGCACTGTATACAGAGAACTCTTCTTTCTTACTCACAAAAACTTGATTACAAAAACTCTCCCTTTGGGATTCAAGCTTGAGATGATCTTAGATACAATTCTCCACCATTCTAGGCCATTAGAAATCAATTCCCACTTCTACTTTTGTGGGGATCCTAAGTTGTCGAGTTGCATGCAACATTTGCAATTTCTTGCAATTGTTGTCATGACAACTTTTGTCATCTTTTGCATTTACTATGCCAAATAGATTATAGGGCCTCTATGCTTTGTAGTTTGATGACCTAACCCCATTTAATGACCTTAAGGCATATTTTACATCTTTCATGGGTATAGGACACATTTTTAACCTAAATCCCAACCTTAGACCAACTAAGCCTAAACTAGCAAAACAACTAACAATGACTATTTGGTGACCTTAGAACTAACACTAACTCACCTAGTCCACATGAAATACTAAGGTATCAAAGAAAACACACATCTCTAGCTTGGCTAAGGTAAGATACATGCCAAAAACTTATAAGGCTTGAGGATTTCCTAGGTGCTCCTGCACCACCCCTTTTTTGAAATTAATGAAAAAAGGAGTATAACTTACAGTTTGTCAAAAATGTTGGGATGGGCATTCTTGAGAGTTTCCAATAATTTCTCTCATTCCTCTTTTAAATTCTCAAGGGTGATTAGCTCTAGATTTAGTTGAGCATGCATATCATATATGCTTTCTGTGACTGATAATTCTGGGGTGCCAATGAGATTATTTTTCATTGTCACATGTTTTTTCATCATGACTAACTACGGTAGTAACGTCGCCTAGAGCTCAGTTATTTGTTCTCTAATTTTTTCCTCTTCTTCCTGTAGGTCTAGTCTTAACCATTTGTTCTAAATTACCTTGGTGTAATGCATCTGTAATGTATGTTGTTTGGTTGATAGACTTTGTGCACTAATCTTTAGATCTTGATCTATTTGCTTTATCTTTTCACTAATCTCAAAAGTGAAGTGATCTAATGTGCATAACTATTGTACAATAGTAATGGATTCTGATATGATAGTTTCTAAACCATTTACTAATTCAACTACCCCATCATTAACTATGAATAGGTTTTGTTCTTGGTCCAGTAGATGCAACATCATTTATTTTCTTGGTGTCTAGAATATCCTTGGTTGGGTTCATCAGTTCGTTCCAAATTTTGGTGCTCTTAATACTCACTTCCTTTATATTGCCTTGTAGTATATTTAGTGTTCTTTTTTTCTTCATAAATTGCTTGGCATATTGACTCATTATATTACAAATTTCCTCAATTGTGCACTCAACTTTTATAAGTGTGAGAGCTGCTTCTCTCATATATTTCTGGGTTTGGAGTGCATATGTCCATCTTGATGATATTCTATCATATAGTTCTTATGGAGTTGAAGTAGAAAAATCAACTAGAATTTGTTTAATTTTAATCATCATACCTATGATGTCTTCTTCTAGTGTGTCCATGTGCTTGGTAGTTAGATCATAATATGCTTGTATTTTCGGATGCGCTAACTATCTGGTTGTCTTGATTGTCTCTGCAATCTCATAAATTGTCTGTGAAGGCTTATTATGTACAACCTTAAATTGTTCTGGATTATCATCAGAATCATCCTTGTCATCTTTGTTTCACATATATCTGCTCTTTGGTCTTGGTGTAGTAGTAGTAGTACCCTTCTGATTTCTTTTCTTGCATGTAAATTTTGGTGAGGGTCTAGTTATTTTTTCTACACCTTTCAGGTGGTGAATCCCTAGTCAGCGACTATGAGCTAGTCTTAGATGGTGATTCAATCTTTGTGTTTTTATTCTATTTGGCCTTAGGTGCCTTAATTGGTTCTATATCTAACTCAGTATCATTAGTATTATATTCTAGTTCTGTTGCTTGACCAATTGAGGTTTGTACCTTGGTTTCCTCTTCAGACTTTTGTAATTCTTCATCAGTTATGGAAAGTTTCCTCTTCAAGGTTTTGACAATCTTTGTCTTTTCCCTTCCCAATTGTTGTACTTGTAATTTTAATACTATTTGGGTATTTTCCTCTTCATAGGTTCCAAATCTCATGAGATATTTGTCAACAGGATCATTTAACAATTTCTCAATAGCCTCAGATGCAACACCAATGTATAACTCATATTCCATTGGAGGTAGCCATGCTGTCCTTTGATCTGTTGCTTTGATCAATTTTCTATTTGTATCTACTACAAAATAAATATCATCTTTGTATTTTTCTACTAGTTGTGTAGGAATCCGGGATCTCTTTTCCATCCTAGCTTTGAACTTTGTAAAGTATTCATTCATGACTGGTTCAAAGTTTTGTCCTAGACTAGTAATCATTTATCAATCTGTACTATAACCGGTCTGTCTGTCTTCCACTTAACTTTACCAATTGATGGAAAGAAAGTTTTTATGTAGAAGAATATGCAATTTAGTAATGAACTGAACTTACATGTATTTGACTTTGTCGATTTGATGGTTCTCATGTTTTATTCTAATTTCCTTTGCAATAATTCTAACAGATCAAATTGTAGTCCTTTCTTGACTATCTTGTAGGCAATATCAATAGCTCCACATGGTATGCTGTTAGGTCTACTAGACTAAAATATCTTATATCCAATGGTATAAGCACCGAATCTCAGTTCAGGGTCATTGATATAGTTAATCTTCAATTCTCTACCATCCCACTCGGCTAATGTCATCTTTTCTAAATTGGTTCTCGATAGGTGTTTTAGGGCTTTCATTTTGTCTGAGACACGGTATCCAATAACTACATGAATGACATCCCTAGTTATCTTCTTAGGTTCATCTAGCCATAGCTTTCCTTCATGTACTATGTTTAGTACAATGCAGATCCATTCATTGCGAAATACCTTTAGAAAATATAGGGCATTGGTTAACCCTTTAACCTCTAAGTGTTTATGGTCGTCCTTCAGTTTTTCATCTACGCACAATGATTGGTAAGTAGCCATAATTTCAAAATATCTGATATCACTAATCTTGCAATGAGTGTATGCACGCACATCTTGTCTTAGAAAAACCCTAGGTGGGATAGATGAAAATGCACCTTTATCATCTGGTTGTGCTGCAACTTGTGGGTGAATCTTGTAATTTGGTTCTATGCAGGTGGAGTTCTTCACCAAAACAACCTTCTTATCCTTATTCATTTTTGCTTTCATTGTTCATGATGAAGATGCCATGATTTATAATTTAGGGCTTATGTAGTGTGCTCGAATAGCTTGGTAAGATTTGAATGCTTAGTAACTAACCTCTGTATGCTCAGAATTTGCATAAAATCTTTGTTGAATGCACGAAACAATTCTTCTGCAACTTAGCTCTCTATCCTATATTTTTCTCTGTGATCACATTGTGAAGAAATGTGTTCACATTGACCAAACTTATAGAAAAAATCTTAGGGTGGTGCAATAAATGATCTTCACCAACCACTCGGTGAACAAACATTATGCTTGGTTAACACTATCAATGCTTCATCTCAGTGAGTATACCATATACTCGGTTACCATATTAACTCAGTTGTCTTTTCACAATTTCACTGACTGATTGTTCTAACTTGGTACATATTAACCAACTCAACAAGATCATAGTAATCAAACATATAATACCATAGTGCATCTTAATTCATGCTGATTTTGCATATGTGCAATAAAATATAGGAATTGATATAAGATATAGTATTATAAAACATAGTTCCATACCTTCTTGTATTGCTTAGTTGGAGACGGTAGAGCCATCTAATCCATTAGATGAGGTGTCACCAACTGTAGTGCTTGGTCCTACATTATCATTTGATGTTGTTTCCACATTTGATTTTTGATCCTCACATTTTCCTCAAGTGTATTTCCATTCCCATAAGTGTTTATTCAGTCTGCACAATCTTTGCTTAAGTGACCGACTCTGTGACACTGAGAACATGTCATTCCAGAGCTTGACCAATTCCTAGATTTGGTTTAGCATTATCTCATTCAAGTTGCTTCTATGTGTCCATATTTAGCACATGTTTCACAACTTCTCCAAGTGTTTCAATCCCATGTATAAGCATTTCCTAGTCTTCTTGGTTGATTTACCATTTCTTGTCCTTTAGGCTTCCAGATTTGCTTTGTGTTCTTCCTACATGCTTGAGATGTATGACCATGCATGTTGTGATTTTGATAGTATCTATCCATGTATGGTTTCTTCTATGGTTTTTTCAACTTAGATCTACACTCATGTGCCTGATGTCCATGCTTATTTCAGTTATAGAAAATACCATTGAATTTAGGAGGGTTTCTAGGAGTACCTTTTTCTTTGCTTCTGAAAACATTTGATGTGTGGCTTCAGTTTGCACAATGATGGCAAGAGGGATTCTTTGGTTTCATGCTTTAGTATACATTCCTTTGTTCAGCTTGATTTGATGATTCTCCTTGCTCAGTATACCATAATCCAATATTGTTATTCAGTCTTATTTGATAGTTCAGAAATTCATCCATTCTCTTAGTGCTTTCTTCAGATCTCTTAATCACTTCATTATTTTTTTGTAACATCTTCACTTCATTCCTCAGTTTTTCATTTTCTTTTTTCCATATACTGATATCATCTATTCTCTTTGCAAGTTCAGTAGTTACTCGGCTAGCCTCATGATTCATAGTAACCACTTGATTGATAATCTCAAAATAATGTTAAGTAAGTCTCGATATCTCAGTTTCTTTCTCTTGTAAACTTTCATTTATTTGTCTTCTGTCATCAACACCCATGTTTCTATCTTGTTTAGATTTCTTTGCATCATTCAAGACTTCAACCATTCTAACCATTTGTGTATCTTGATCAATCTATAGTGCTTTCACTTGTTCAGTAAGTTGTCAAGATTGCTTTTAGATAGGTTTGATATGATTCCTTTCGATGCATCAGATATGCTACCAGATTCAGATCTAAATGTCTCAAATGGGTCATGAATCTCTTCTTCATGATAATCAATCTCATGGCAGCGAAGTTCCATGTCCTTTCTCTTAATCAACATCTCCTGAGTTTCTCTTTAGCTTCCTTATATTGTTTGACAGAGATCTGTAGTTGTAACTAATGATTCTTGATAGTTTTGTCAAGTGTATACCTCTCCATTGTAAGATATTTTCTCTTCAACTATTAAACCTTCAAAATAAGAGAACTAGCTCTGATACCAATTGTTGGGATAATGGAAAGGATGTGTACTAGGAGGGGAGGGGTGAATCAGTACCCTTATAAACCTTTTCAATCAAATCTTGTAAACTTTTTTCTTCATTAACTGATTGATTAGTTTCGCATATACCAAACATGTAGTATCAATGCTGAAATGTAAATGCATGTAAATTAAACAATACACATACATAAAATCAAATGCTCATGACACTAGTATTTTGGTATCGCAGAATACCCCTATTAAAAAGTAAAAACTACGGTGGGGATGAGACCCACAAAACTTCACTACTGTAGAAATAAAGTTAGCCTATTAAAGCTTTACAAAATTGATCACTTCTAATGATCTTACCCTGTTAGGAGTAACAATAAGATTGATTAGATCTACCTTGTGTGAGGATTTTGCAATACAATCTATGTGTGCACTTGGTTAAGAGATTTACAATAAGACTGTTAAGTCTACTCTGTTAAGATATTTAGGAGTCTATTACAATTGTTAGAGAGTAACATAAATTTGATCTAAAACATATAAAATATCAATATTGCTGATACAGATCCATTAAGCTCATACAAAAATATATCACCTCAATGTGAATGATAATACCTTATGCTCTATTCTACTCGGTAGCCTTGCCTTAGTTCTGAAAGCTGATTTCTGCAATGTGGTCTCTTTCTGAAAATCCCTTGTCTGATCTCTGATGTCTTAGTATGACAGCTACTTGATCATTTCTTGATCAACATACATAACACACTTTTACATCTATACATTTATATATCAAACAATATGACCTAATTAGGGCTTAACAATTACATCCTTATCCTAAGATCAACAGTGTACAAAATTTACCTTGATCATCTATATATAGGAGATATAAATAATTAATGGTGTATATCCATAATTAATGTCCTCCTCGATCGTGTAAACCGTTATCTAGGTTGGATAAAAAGTTATTACATAGACTAATGTGCCATAGAAAAATTTTAGCTAGTCTGTATTCCACTCGGTTGTATTGTCTCTCGGTGCTCGGTGTTGTATGTGTATCTCAGTTATAGTGGTGTTCGATTATGTTGTGTATCTTAGTGTTGTCTTCTTTTTGGTATAGTCTATTTGGCTTCATATTCTTTGGTGTGGTAGTAGTTTTTGGTTGCCAGGTTGGTTAGAGGACTCTCCTTTTTCAGTAGTGTTGTCTTCAGTGAATCCAAGTCCAGTCTTGTCTCTCGGTTTCTTCTGACCTCTAATATGTTTGTCCAATGTTCTTAATGCTTCTTCACTTTACTTTAGTACTTCATTGGCTTCTTTTTCTTCTTTTGGTTCATTATTCAATCTTTCAATCTCACACTTTAGAGTTTGATTCTCAAATTATTTTCTGGTTACCTTTTGATTTGCAATCACTAACTCATTGGTCATAGCATAGTTAGTTTGGGTCATTCTCATGATCTTATTGTCTTTTTTAGTTAGCCTTATCTCAGATTGTATTTTTTCTTCTTCTTCCATCTTCTTTACATCTTCATCTTTTTCTTTTGATTCAAGTATTTATGTCAACCTTATGCTTTGAGCCTCCTGATCTTTCTACATTAAGTCCAATTGCTTGGTAAGTGCAATATTTTTTTCCATCAGGTCTGCAATGGCTATTTTAGATTCATCATTCAGACTCCCTTCAGATGTTGTTTCAAGTGCATCAACATGATCTTATGTAGACTTCACTTCATTACATAAGTTCCTTCTCACCTTGAATGATTTTTCCAATTTCCTTTTTAGGTCATTAATCACCTCTTGTGATTTTTCCAATTCAAACTCAAGACTTTCAATATTTTTAGCTTTCTTATAACTTTCCATGGATGTGATCTTCACTCTCAAGTGTTTAAACCTTTATATCAAGAGTCCAATCTCTAATACCAATTATTGGATTTGCTACGGAAAGTGAAGTACTAAGAGGGGAGGGGTGACTTAGTACTATTACAACTTTTAAACATACAAACTGATCATTTACCAAACTGAATATATTTTAAGTAAACATTGTAAAGCATATAAACTGAAGCATGTAATCATAACTCATAGCACCAATATTTTTTTTCACGTAGAAATCCTTTGTTAGAGGAAAAAACTATGGTGGGGATGATACCCACAATCCTTCACTACTGCAGCAAAAAGGTTACTTGGATATATACAATGTTAGCTATTTATGATTGCTTACTGTTAGGAGTACAATAAGTCTTAATCATTCTACCTTTCTAAAGGATTTAATAATATGTAATCCAAGAGATGTACCCTGTTAAAATATTTACAAAATGAGACCTATTAGGGTTTACCCAATAATCAGATTTTCACTCCTCTTAGTACAATAAAACTCAATACAAAAATGTTTGTGAAAATGCATCAACGTATGCTAGTCAAACTTTGTATGCTCAATGATTTATGTACCTCATACTACACTTGGTAGCATCAAACTCATTCAACTAATCTACTTTTTTGTAACTTCTCTATACTTGGTGTTGTTCTGCACTTCAACTTGTCTTCAACTCAACTTCTCTTGTCACTCACTTTTCCATTCAAAACATCCTTTATATAATCAATGTTTTGCCTCTTAATCTTATTTGTTAGGGTTTCCTTCTTTTACACTTAACCGTCAGATCATCTTCATGAACGGATTCAATGTATTAGTTACTCAGTGAACCATGTAACCATTTCCTTGGGACTTGCACTATTCTTTGAAATAAAACCATTACTTTTTCCACTTGTTCTTCACCGTAGATCTTTACCTTGAATTTTCTCAATTGTAGATCTTGTAACTAACTTCTTCTTCGGATTTAGAATCTTCTAGATTGTCATGGTATTGCATTAAATGTCAATCTAAATCATGTTTACCAAAAATATTTCTATTGTTCCTTACTCGGTAACATTCTTCATAAAATCAGTGGCTCGATAAATTTTATGCACTGCTTAGTGTGTGGCTTTGTTGGTGTATTACCAACTGACTTAGTGTGACTCTTTCTACTTTACTAACTAACCTTATACTTTCTTCTCCTTTCAGTGATTGACTTACTTAGTCAATATGAATTTGACAAAACTAATGACAAAAAAATAATTTTATACGAGTATCAGAAAATATCATATCCTTTTTTCTTGAGAAATACCAAAGGGTCCTCATATCATCTCTTGATAGAGGTGAGTTCGTAGAAATTTCCTATCATTGAAAGACCCAAGAAGAAAAAGGTAAATCTAAGGCAAATATCCTTGATCTTTAAATATGGGAACAATTACCACAATTGTAATTTGTTCTCCCAGCTGTTACTACAATACCTACAAGTATTACCTGGGAATCATAACCTACCTCTTCCTCTTGAAATGACATTTTTTGCAAACACACAAACATGTCCTTTGAACTTGGTACAAATGTTGCATGAATTCCCTAAAAATTTAGAAAAATTATGTTCAAAGTTTATTTATGGTGAGTCTAAGACAACAGATGACATTATTTACACATTTAAAGAAATATACAATCAAAAATATATTTCTCATCAAGATGTAGGTTGTCGTTTATTCCCTTTTACACTTGGGGAATTTGCATATAATTGGTTGTTGAACCTACCTGCCATATACATTACCACATGGCTGAAATTTGAAAACAAATTCCTTAATCAATTCAAAGTCTATTTGGATCCTACAAGTTTGTATCTGGTGCAGTCATGACCAAATTTTCCCCAATGGAGATGGTACAGCCATGTATCTAGAGTCAACATAGCAGAAATAATCAACTAAAGATCATCAGTAACTCAACAATGAACAATTAACATGCACATTCAGGCCTTCACATTATCTCAAAAATAAGAATTTACATCATATCTTCCTAACAACATGTCAGCTTACACTTAAGGCACACATGCATGATTACATACATAAATCTAGATCTATCATACATGCTAACCTCTAAAATACTTACTATTGAGAGATACCACCTCGCTCCACCTTGTTTCCTAACTAAGAAACCAACACAAGAAATATATACAAGATCACAAGCCACAAGTCAACCATAAAAGATCATATTCTCTAAGGCAGGAAAATATAACGTGCACAAATAGAACATGACCCAAATGATTGAAGAACACTTCTAAATAGATATGTAATTAAGTGTGATCACACAAGGAAGTTGACCATGAGCATAAGATCATAGAAAAATGCACCAATAAGATGTGCAAGCCACGAGAAAGCTTCGCAAGACTGGAAAACTCAAATTTAGCCATTAGCATGAAGAATAGATAGGTCTGACCCAAAACTCAAGAAATGTCCACCAAAATAGAAACAATCACGATGCGACCTAGACAAAGATCAAACTTAATGCCTAGAAAATTCCATAAGGTTCATAGGAGCCAAAGTTCCAGCTGGAAGGATCTCAACACATAACACATAACAGGAATATAAGAACAAAATGAAAGGAAATATTTTTGGTTGATGCAAGATTTCCAAGAACCCAAGATTCTTCTACACTAGACAGCTAGGGTTATTTGAAAAGTGAGTCTCTCACTTTGATTCTAGAAGGAATCTAGCAACTAATCATAAGACTTCATTTTGACTTTTGGGTTCCGAATTGTCAGGGTCTAGAATATGAACCTAAAAACAAAACTCCTCTATACTTCCCAATCTGATCTCCAGATCATCTACACTAAAATAAACTAGATGAAAAACTCACTGAAAAAACAAAACTGATCAACAATAGAACCACACACAAGATCTGCACTCCTCTTCATAAACCTTCTTGTTATCTTCATCCACTTATCCTCATCCTCATCCTCATCCTCATCACATATCTAAGCACTCTTTACCATTATTCTATCAACATAAAATAAATCATCAACCTTTCTTACTCCACTACCTTTATCCTTTAGCCATACTTCCTCTTTCATCACAATAAACTCTATCTTCATATCTGAATTCATCTTCACTCTGAAGATGTTCATCCTCATGCTCAAATATTGATTCCATCCAAAGGAATATTGCTTCTCTTTTCATATATCCACTTCAACACATGCAATAAAAAATTCCCTCTCGAAGGAAACTTTATTTGCACCCTCTCTCAAATCCTCTAGGTGATCTCTACAACAAATAAAACCCAACAAAAACATCTCAGTCTGCAACTTTCCATCAACAACTTGAATATAATCACAAATCAATACCTTTTCAAAAACATTCAAATACTAATCAACAATTCCACTACTGTCAATACTCTTACCACTATCCTTAACAATAGAAAACTCTTCAACTAACCCAACTAGGTCAACAAACTTAATAAGAGGAAATTCCATTATACCAATGTCCTCAACATCAACAAAATTATTATCAACCTCAACAACAAGACATTCCTTAACTTGCTCATCAGATCCAATTAAATCATCTATAACCACTTCTCCTTTATCTACAAAAATATTAGAAGTCAAAACACTCACATGTGTGCTTACCTTATTAGTATTTACCTCTTTTAATAGTGCAACCCTATCTTGATTCTTCCTTTCTTTATTTTTCTTTCTAATAGGACATATGATCCACCTCTTGATCAATAAGTGACAACTTAACATATTCATCTCTTTAGTAGAATCCTCATACTCACTCTCACATTCAGGATTCCTCCATATACCAATAGGCGCATTTAGGATCTCATCCCTCATCTCAACTTTGAGGTCTTCAAACATATTATTTACACTTCTAGGATTCATCCCATCCAGTAACATCTCTCCCTTCACAAGGTACAACTGTCGCAGCTCAATGATCTGACTGCAAGAGGTCAATTTCCTCTCACTCGACGATTTATTGAACATGCTTACAACCTGCCTCAATTTCACTATCTATCCACCAATGACATACTTCAAGGAATGCAACCCATTAAAACCAACAATAGTTCCTCTATTATCCATCCTTGTGCAAATCCTCTATAGTCGCAGTTTAGATCCACATTCTTCCATTCAAAAAAAAACCATCTAGGATTTCTTAGGCTCAGGAACAATGATCTACCATTCTAGAAATGAATCTCTCTCTAATATCACTTGGTGTAGTCATGGCCAGAGTTCCCCCAATGGAGATAATCTAACTATGTAGATAGAGTCAACATAGTGGAAACAATCAACTAAATATCATTATTAGCTCAACAATGAACAATTCATATACCCATTTAGGCCTTCACATTATCTTGGAAACAATAGTTGACATCATTTATGCCCAACAACATGTCATCTTATACTTAAGGCACACATGCCTGATTACATATAGAAATCCAGATTCATCCAGGATTTTATTCTTTAAAAGACTTAATAATTAGAGTTACTAACTTTCTCCACCTTAATACCTAACTAAGAAACTAACACAACACACACACACACACACACACACACACACATATATAAGATAGCTAGCCACAAGACAACCAAAAAATATCACATTCTCCAAGGTAGGAAAAGATAACATGCACAAATAGGATAGGGCCCAAATCCTAGAAGAGCACCACTAAATAGATACAAAATAAAGTGTGTGATCACAAGGATTTCAACCACAAGCATAAGATCATCGAAAAATGAGCCAATTAGATCCGCAAGCCACAAGAAAGTTTTGCAAGGTCAGAAAACTTAGTTTTAGATGTTAAAATGAAGAACAGATAGGTCGGACCAAAAACTCAAGAAATCTCCACCGAAATAGAATGGATCATGATGCAAACCCAAATGAAGATCAAAATTAATGTGTAGAACATCCCAGATGACTCACATGAGCAAAAGTGCCAACTAGAAGGATCACAATATAGAACACATAATAGGAAAGCAAGAACAAATTAAAAGTAAATATTTTTGGTTGATGCAAGATTGCCAAGAACCAAAGATGCTACTGCATTAGTATCACTAGTTTATATCTTGTAGGAAGGATGGTGTAGGGAAAAAAAGCTATGTCCTTCCCTAGGTTAGATTAGGATCCTCAGGGATCAGTAGTAGACGAGAATAATGTAATAAGCCCAAGTGTAAGATCTTTTGGATCCTAGGTGCAATTATAAGCCAGGATGCCAAAGTGATCAAATGAGCCTTTTCTTGCACAAGTTTGTGGTTTCTGGGTTGATCACTAGGTCTCGGTCCTTAGGGTATTTTTTTGAAGCCATTTGTGGCATTACACAAGCCTAGAAGGGCCTATTTTGCAAAAAGTTGCAAATTGGCAAAATGTTGCTTGACAACATTGACAACTTTTTAAAAAGTTTCTCGGTATAGTTGCAAAAGTCGCAAATTTGGGCCATAATGATTTGAATTGTAGTTATGACCATTGCAACTAGTATTTAAATGTGAATGAAGACCATTCATGGGGTTGGCAATGATTGTATGAACTTTTGGAAGGAAGAACCAATAAGAAATCTGTTATTTTGTGTACAGTTACTGTGTTCTTTGAATTTGCAAGTACTATATAGATTGGTACAGATGAAAATCCAAGTGAATTCATTTTTTTAAATAGATATATGGTCTATGCATTTGATCAGGGGTGCATTGGTTTGGTTTAGTGGGAGATAAGCAAAATTTAAGGTCACTACTTCCTGCAACCTAGAAAATGAGGGTGCATTGTTCATGGACCCGTAACTTTCTTTCCCATCATCGAAAAACCATGGACCTCTGGGAAATGAAATTTAGGGAATTCACCTTGGAGATTATTGAAGCACAGAACGAGATGATTCTATTGGAGCGGTTTTCCACCCAGCCCTAGGTCAAATAGCTATATGTAATTGACCAGGAAATTAGGAGATAAGGTGGGAAATCCATATCAATGAGTGAAGTGACTTGGGAAATGGTTGGGATTGACCATTTGGAGTGTAGGGAAGGGTCCTAAGGGATTTTTATTGGTTTCATGAACCCATTTTAAAAACTTTTCTTTTTTATCTAAACCTGGTCTGGCCAATTAGGCCTGTGGACAGAGTTAGGGTCTAATACTATAGGAGTGAAGTTAGAAATCCATCTCTTGGGATCTAGAAGAAGGGGATAAAGGGTATCCAAAAAGGTAAGGATATTTCCAAGCCACTTTGGGAATTCGAAAGTTGTCCACCAAAAATAGAGAAATGAGGGCTAGTAGGTTGACTGTCCTAATTTGAGTAGGATAGGTTGTGGGTGTTTAGGAACTCAAAAAGTGAGTGATTCCTAGTGTATTAGGTCAAGGTAAGACCTTCCCACCATTGAATTTAATTCCCATATAGTTGGGATAGAAATCATTCATTTTGATCTATTTGAGGGAAGTTTTCCCTAAAGCCTAAATTAGATCCAACTTGTCAGAAGTACCTAGGAGACAGGGAGATTTTTGGCATAGTAAGTCCACCAAAGAGGGGAGGAATAGACCGTCAAGGAGTTTTTGAATTTAGGAGAAGACTTGAAGAAAGTATTTTTAGGTTCTTCTAATAAGGAAGACTAATCTAAGTTGTGTGGCTGATTGCTCTCCATAAAGTGGTATCAGAGCCACTAAGAACCTAAATAGAAAGAAGAAGTGAAGACTAGATGTTTGAAAATAAGGAAGGAGATACGGATATCCCTCTATGAATAACCAATGTTGAGTTGGTAAAATTGGTCAAAGAAAAAATGGCAGAAAGCAAGGCAGTGAGAGAAGAGAATAGAGCCATGAAGAGAGAGTTGGACAAATGGAGAGGGAAAGTGGATAGAGGAGCACAAGAAGACTCTAAAGAAGAACAAGGTGAAGAGGAGGAGCCTCTACTAGATAGACAAGAACTTGCTATAGATGAGAGAGCCATATTGGAAGTTGTTGAGAGGGTAGGGAGAAAAGACACCAAGACTGACCTCCCTATGTTTTGTGGAAAACTAAATCAAGAAGACTGTGTAGATTGGGTTGAATCACTAGATAATCACTTTGAATGTGATAGGGTACCTGAGAACCAAAAGGTGAGAATTACAAAGTCAAAAATGAAGGGCTTTTCCCTTAGTTGGTAGAAATTCCTTTAGAACAAGAGGCTTGATGAAGAGAAGGAACAAATACCCACCTGGAGAAGAATGAAGACAGAGATTAGGAAACATTTCATACCTGAAGACTATGAAGTCCTAATGCACTAGAAATTAAAAAGGCTAAGTAAAAGGAACTTAGATGTGAGTTCATACACTGAGGAGTTTCACAAAATCACCTTGACAGACAAAGTTCCTAAAAATGAGAAGCAAAAGTTGGCTATGTACTTGAATGGACTCAAGTACTCCATAAGAGATGAGCTAGATTTGTTCAACCCCAAGATAGTATATTTGTGCTATCAAACAACACTGGAGATAGAGGATAAAAAAAGGAGGATGAGTGACTCCCAAAGTAGGGGGAGAGGTGGAAAATTTAGAGGTAGAGGAAGGTTTGGTGGTAGAGGACCATCTAAATTGTTTTTGGGAGAAACCAATAGTCAAGAAAACTAGGAAGGAGAGACAAATCCTAGAGGAGGATTTAAGGGAAGGAAACCCAATGGGAGAGGAATATTTAGAGGAAGGACACTAGGAGTATTCACTAGTAGATGCTTCACATGCAACTAGATAGGACACCAGTCCTCTAGATGTCCGGAGAAGAATGGAGGGAATAACCAAGGGAGAGAAAGGAGAGTCCACCTTGCTCAAGAATAAGACACAAAGTGTACAAGAACCAAGAGGGAATTATAATCTAGAATAAGGTGAATGATTGATGTTCAAAAGGACTCTATTAAAGACTATTGTAGACAAAGAACCACCTCAGAGAAAGACTCTCTTTAGGACAACGTGCAAGGTGAAAGGTAAGGTGTGTAAAGTTATAGTAGATTCTGGTTCAACAAATAATATTTCATCCATAGAAATGGTTAGAAATTGTGGTTTGAAGAAGTTACCTCACCCTAACCCCTATAAGGTCTCATGGTTAAACAAAGAGAAACAAGATCTTGTCAATGAACAAGTTTATGTGGAGTTTTAGGTAGGAGACTTCAAGGACAAGAATTTGTGTGATGTTGCAGTGATGGATACCTGTCACCTATTAGGGAGGCCTTGGAAGTATGATGTGAATTCAAAACATGTTGGGAGAAGAAATTTTTATGTGCTTACTAAGGAGGGAAGGGAGTATACAATGAGACCCTTAATAGATGATGGGAAACAAACACACCAAGTGACTAGTGTGCTAGTTGTAGGAGAAAAGGAATTTTTGAAAAGCCTTAAAGGAAAGGACACCCCTTTCTTTTCCATTGTAGTAAAACCAAGAAGAGAAGAAAAGAAAGTATTAAGAGAAAAGGAACAAGAGAGGACAGTAGGACCCAAGGAAGTAGAAATTTTGCTAAAGATGTACAAGGAGGTTATTGTAGACAGTACCATAGATACACTTCCACCAGTCAGAGATGTAAGCCACTGTATTGATTTTATACTAGGGTCCACATTGCCTAATAAGGCTGCATATAAATTGACACCAGATCAGAATGAGGAACTAGCTATATAGGTTGAATAATTCCTCAAGAAAGGGTTCATTAGAAGGAGCATCAGTCTTTGTGAAGTCCTTGCACTATTGGCTCCAAAGAAAGAGGGTACATGGAGACTGTGTATTGACTCTAGAGACATAAACAAAATCACTATCAGATACGTATTCCCTATGCCTAGAATGGAGGACTTGATGGATTGCCTAGGAGGGGCTAGGTATTACTCCAAGTTGGATTTGAAAAGTGGATACCATCATATCATGATTAGACAAGGGGATGAGTGGAAGACACCATTCAAGACCAATGAAGGGATCTATTAATGGTTGGAGATGCCCTTTGGCCTCTCAAATGCTCCAAGAACATTCATGAGGCTCATGAATGAAGTATTGAAACATTTTATTAATCATTTTGTGGTTGTATATCTAGATGACATATTGATTTTTAGTAAAACTAGAGAAGAACATATAACCCCCTTGGAGTTGGTTTTGGAAAGGCTCAAACAAGAGAAGTTAAAGGTCAATTTGGATAAATGTGTTTTCTTGCAGGAAGAGTTGGTGTTCCTTAGATTTTTCATCTCAAAGGGAAATCTCAAAATGGATCCAAAGAATGTGGAAGCCATACTCAATTGGCCCACACCAAGGACTTCTAGTGAGGTAAAATTTTTTCATGGATTAGCTAGTTTCTATTGGAAATTTATTTGGGGTTTTAGCAATGTTTGTGACCCTATGATTGAGGCAATCAAGGGTCGAAGAAAGTGTCATTTTGTATGGAAAAGTGAAGCATATAAGTCTTTTGAGTACTTGAAAAGGAGGGTATCAGAAGAAACCATATTAGTTTTACCTGATTTCAAGAAAATGTTCACAATAGAATGTGATTCCAGCAATAGGGCCATAGGGGGGGTCCTAAGTCAAGAAGGAAAACTAGTAGCCTTCTTTAGTGAAAATTTGAATGAGACAAAACAAAGGTACTCAACCTATGATTTGGAAATGTATGCAATGATTCAGTCTTTAAGGAAATGGAGGAATTATTTGTTGCCCAAGGAGTTCATAGTTTATATAGATAATCATTCTTTGAGATTTTTGAATAGACAAGATAAGTTAAACCATAGGCACATCAAGTGGATGGAATACAACCAAGAATAAAATTTCATATTATACATAAGAAGAGTGTAACCAATAAGGTTGTAGATGCCCTTAGTAGAATGAATCTAACCATTCAATAAGTTAGATTGGAGAGTGTGGGAATCAATTCCATGAAAGTGATGTATGAACAGGATGAAGACTTCTCAGAAGCATACCAAGTATGCAAGGAAATGAGTGATAGGTATCACAGTGAGTTTGCAAACTACATGTTGCAAGAGGAATTACTTTAAAGAGGAAGTCAAATTTATATTCCAAGGGGATCCATGAAAGAGAACATCATAAGGGAGAAGTATTATGGAGGATTAGGAGGTCACTTTGGATTGGGAAAATTTTTGGAGATGGTAAGAAGGTTCTATTTCTGGCCCAAAATGCAAACAAAGGTAAGACAGTTTGTTGATAAGTGCATGGTTTATAAAAAATCCAAGGGTAGATCATCTAATGTAGGATTGTATAATCCTTTATCCATTCTAATAAATCCTTTGGAATCCATCAACATGGACTTTGTATTGGGTCTACCAAGAACCAAACAGGGACATGACAATATCTATGTGGTATTAGATAGATTTTCCAAAATGGCCCATTTCCTATCTTGTAAAACAACCCATGATGCCTCTCGTATAGCAAGGATATTATTCAAGGAAGTAGTGAGATTTAATGGATTAACAATGACCATAGTCTCTGATAGGGATCCAAAATTCCTTGGACATTTTTGTAGAACACTGTGGAAAATATTAGGGACCAACCCGTCATACTCATTAGCATATCATCCTTAAATAGATGGCTAGACATAGGTCATAAATAGGTCACCTAGAAACATATTGAGATGTATGACAAAAGACCATGGAGCCACATGGGATTCAATAATACCCTAGGAAAAATTTTCCTATAATAACTCAATAAATAGGAGTACTGGTCATAGCCCATTCCAACTTGTATATGGGACACACCCTAGAGGTGTAATGGAGTTAAGAAACATCAGTGCTATGGAAAGGAGGGCACAGGTAGAAGAATTTGTAGATGTCATGAAGAAACTTCACCAAGCATTTAGAAGCAGGCTTGAGAAAACTTCATGGAAGTACAAAGAGATAGCAGATAAAAGAAGAAGGTATGTGCAGTATAAGGTATGTGATATGGTGATGATCCACCTCAAAGCAGAGAGACTCCCTAAAGGGAAGTATACCAAATTGATGATGAAGAAGATGGTACCCTTCAAGATATTGCAGAAATGTGGCAACAATGCCTATAAAATTAATTTACCTCCAGGCATTGGATTGTCTAACACATTCAATGTATGTGATATTTATACCTATAAAGGTTCTAATGTCTTTGATGTCGGTCTAGAAGGAACACAGGAAGCTGCAGTGCTTCAACAACTTCCTCATCCAAATCAACCTAAATTTGAAGCCCTTTTGGACACAAGGGTTAGTAAAAAAAATAGGAGGAAATTATATCATGGGTATCTAATCAAGTGGAAGGAAAAGCCATTGTAAGATAATACATGGATAATAGAGAAGGACATTGAGAAGATGGGACTCCAACTTGCAGACATTCTAACTCAACAGGCTTGAGTTTTAGTGGCCTGAGGTGTATGGTGTAGGGAACCAAAGAATGTACTTTCTTAGGTTATATTAGGATCCTTAGGGATAAGTCGGTAGATGATAATAATGTAATAAGCCCAAGTGTAAGATCTTTTGGATCCTAGGTGGAATTATAAGCCAGGATACCAAAGTGATCAAATGGGCCTTTTCTTGCATAAGTTTTTCATTTCTAGGTTGATCACTAGGTCTAGGTCATTAGGGTATGTTTTTGAAGCCATTTGTGGCATTACATAAGCCTAGAAAGGCCTATTTTGCAAAAAGTTACAAATTGTCCAAAAAATTCAAAATGTTGCTTGACAACATTGACAACTTTTTAAAAAGTTGCTCGGTATAGTTGCAAAAGTTGAAAATCTGGTCCATAACAATTTGAATTATAGTTATGAGAATTGAAACTGGTATTTCAACATGAATGAAGACCATTCATGGTGCTGGCAATGATTGTACAAACTTTTGGAAGGAAGAACCAATAAGAAATTTGTTATTTTGTGTACAGTTAGTATGTTATTTGAATTTGTAGGTACTATACGGATTGGTACAGATGAAAATCCAAGTGAATTTTTTTGTTTAAACAACTATCTAGTATGTGCCTTTGATTGGGGGTGCATTGGTTTGGTTTAGTGGGAGATAAGAAAAATTTAAGGTCACTGGTTCTTGGAACCCGGAAACTAAGGGTGCCTTGTTCATGGAGCCCTAACTTGTTTTTACACCATGGAAAAAGAATGGCCCTCTGGGAAATGCAATTTAGGGAAGTCACCTTGGATATTATTGAAGCACAAAACTAGAGGATTCTATTGGAGGGGTTTTCCACCAAGCCCTAGGTCAAATATATCTATGTATTTGACCAGGAAAGTAGGAGATAAGGTGGGAAATCCATCTCAAGTGAAGTGACTTGGGAAATGGTTGGGATGGACCATTTGGAGTGTAGGGAAGATTCCTAAGGGGTTTTATTGGTTTCATGAAACCATTTTCAAACCTTTTCTTTTTTATCCAAGTATAGTTTGGCCAATTAGGTCTGTGGACAAAGTTAGGGTCTGATACTGCAGAAGTGAAGTCAAAAATCCATCTATTGGGATATGAAAGAAGAGGATAAAGGGTATCCACAAAGGTAAGGATATTTCCATGTCACTTGGGGAATTTGGGAGTTTCCCACCAAAAATAGAGAAAGGAGGGCTAGTAGGTTGACTGTCCTAATTTGAGTAGGATAGGTTGTGGGTGTTTACAAACTCCAAAAGTGAGTGATTCCTAGTGTATTAGGACAAGGTAAGACCTTACCATCATTGAATTAAATTCTCATAGAGTTGGGATAGAAATCCTTCATTTTGGTCTATTTGAGGGAAGTGTTCCCTAAAGCCTAAATTAGATCCAACTTGTGAGAAGTCCCTAGGAGACAGGGAGAGTTGTGGCATAGTAAGTCCACCAAAGAGAGGAGGCATAGACCCTCAAGGAGTTGTTGGATCAAGGAGAAGACTTGAAGAAAGGATTTTTATGTTCTTCTAATAAGGAAGACCAATCTAGGTTGTGTGTCTTCTTTCTTTGCATCAAAGGAGCCCAATGAACCTTTGGTCATGTTTAATCATAATTCCCACAAGATGCATAAAAAACTACAGGTTCCTTACCTTATTTCCACCAATGCAGAAATTCAAGTGTATCTTATAGCATTTGACCCATTGACTTTGATTTTTCTAGGATCCCACCCCAAAATATCGACACACTAGAAAAATTATGTAATGAGGCTATCATTTTTATGCAATAGATGGATCCTAAAGCTGGGGGTAGTTTTGGAGATCCACTCTAGTTTGGGAACCCATCTTTGACTAACACAATTTTTGCAAAGAATCATGCTCTGATAAATCATACACCATTGCTAAATCCAATCCCAGGTGCTCCTACAGCTACACAAATTCCAACAATAACATACCTGGGACATGAGGTCCATAAAAAAATTCTTTGAAAAATGAACACTACCCCTAGTGAGTCTGACAATAATATTGTGCTAGAACTTGAGGCTATGAAGAAAACACTTTCACAGGTAACTAGTGAACTCACTAGGCTCAAAGTAAAACCACTTTTGGCTTAGAACACATATTCTCATCTCTCTACTACTTCAAACTCTTATTCATAGAACTCAAACACTTACAATAGTAACTACGTGGAAAAAGGATTTAGACAATAGAGAACAAACTATCCATGGAATACTTGACCCAATAATGGTAGTGACCCCTTAGATAATGAAAATGTATATGAATGTAATGATGTAAATCTCATAGGATCTATGGGTGGGTTCTAGAGTGATGGTGTGAACAATGAAAATACATCTCATGACTCTCCTCATACTACTGAAAGTGCACCTACATAGTTCAATACTATGATGCTTGATTCCTATGTACTAGAAACACAAGAGTATGAAGACAATACTACCCAAGAGGATGAGTTTTTGTTTCCTTTCAAGAAAGAAAAAAAGCCTAAATATTTTGAAGTGTGTGATTTTCATAACAACATTCATAGTAATTAAAATCTAAGGAGTAGGAGATAAAATATTATAGATGGAATCCCTCCTAGGATGCATCTGAATCTACTTGACCCTTGTGTGAACAACAATGTGACACCACCTAAAGGGTTAAGTGTTCTTGTATCAACTTCGATGAACACTCCTGTGCTAACTAAAAGCTTCACCCTGGTCTCAGAGAAGTACAATGTAGTAGAGGAATTGAAGAGGACTAGGGAAAATATCTTGATGTATGACATGTTGTAAAGATTCCCCTCTTAGAGGGAAGCTATGCTAAGGTCCCTTGATCACTTTAAATAGAATATTCCCACTAGCTCACCCACACTCCTACATCGAATGAGAATGCAATTGAAGCATTGCCTATTATGTTTAAAGATAAGACATAGGTACCTCCATTTTTGTTAAATCTATGAATCTTTGGTAAGAAAATACATAATTTCTTGATAGATTTAGGGGCTTCTTGTAATGTCATGCCACACTCAATATTCCAGAAGCTTTCAATGGTGCCCCAACCTATCAATAGATTCATCATACAATTGTATAAGATTGAGGTGAAGGTAGTTGGAATCCTCAAGAATGTCCACATACAAATGGTGGATGATCAAAGAGTCCAAGAGTACATTGATATCTATGTAGTAGACATACCTGAGATATATGGCATTCTTCTAAGAAGGGAATAGACTAAGTGTTTAAGGGGATGGCTATAAACAATTTTTTCACATTTTGTGGCTACCTTGGAGAGTTCTGAACAATTAGATTAAGATTGACACTGAACCTAAACCAAAGAAGATGATAACTAATTATAATGCTCAAAATGAAGTGCTCTTCACTTATCCTTATCTAAGGGTGTATAGTTTAAACCAAATATTTACATTTTACCTTCAAGATAAGGAAAGTGTTGATGGTAGTTTGGTGGAGTCAGAGTTCAAGTTCAGAAGATATGAGACAATAATTAGGTGCCAAAAGTGAGAGTACATCTGATGATATGTATTTTCTCACCTATAAGACACCACTAGCTCATGGAAATGATGAGGTTGGAAAAGAACAAGAGGAGGTATCTTATTTAAATATGAAGATATGAAAAGGACTAAAACCAAGATGATCCCATCTATAGGAGAAGAGTCCAAGATAACCCTATTGGAACAAAAAGTGCACTATGATGATTCATCCAAGCCTACCTTAGAATTGGTAGTGCTTAAAGATAAGCTTAAAGTGCATCCTATGCCTTAGCCATTGAAATAAAATCAAGTCTAAAAGTTGGATTTTGATGGATCCAAATGCAAGCATGGAGAAATAGATGGAATTGAATTGATTAACCCAAGAGGTAAGTCCTTTTATGTGGCATACAAATTACAATTCTTATTTACTAACAATGTAGGTAAATATGAAGCATTAGTCTGAGGCCTCTTCATGGATCATAATAGAGAGAGAAAAGCTTTGGTAGTAGAAGAATATTCTCAACTCATGATAAGATAGATTCATAGTTAGTACCCATTTATTGATAAAAGGTTATGCACATATCACAATTAGGTAAGGGAACTTATCAAAGACTTTAAGGCTTTAAACATTAGGTCAATCCCAAGGTGGAGGAATAATGTTGCAGATTCTCTCATAGTGTCAGAAAGCTAATTACATCCTATGGAGAATTTGAGGTTGAAGAAGTTCACAGTTGAATTAGTCATTGCACCTCCTATATGAGATAACATTAATAATTTCCAATTATTCCAAGATGATAAAAATATTCTGGAGTTCATCATGTGTAGTGGTGTCATCCAAAAGTAAACTATAGATGACGAATAGTTGAATTCTGAAGAATTGGGAGATTAGGGAATTTTGAACTTAAAGACTAATGTCATCCCTAAAGGTATGGTGGCATTGGAGAGAATTTTTGACATGGATGAAGCCACACTCAAAAGGAATCCAATACCTTCCCCAAGTGGGGATGAATGTGAAACTCATAATCTTGGCACTGTAGAAGATCGATAGAATGTTCTTATTAGAAAAGTTGGTACAAGTGAATAAAAATAGAAAATTGTACAACCTATTGAAGAATATTGGGATTTTTGGGATGTTATTGCATGAGTCTATGAATATTTAAAGACTTGTGATACTTAAGTGATTATGCATAATATTCCACTAAAACCTGATGCGAAACCATTCTATCAAAGGAAAAGGTATGTCAATGCCTTAATTTATCCCTTGATACAAAAGAAAGTTCCAAAGTTGTTGAATGCTAAAATTATCTTCCAATAAGACACCCTACATGGGTGGCTAACCTAGTTATAGTCAGGAAAAATAATGGTGATATTAGGCTTTGTGTTGATTTTAGGAACCTTAACAAAACATCTCAAAAAGATACTATCATCTTCCCTCATTGGATGAGGTTATAAAAGTGGTAAATGACTCACAAATGATGTCATTCTTAGATGCATACTCAAGATACAATCAGTTCTTGGTATAATAAGAGGATAGACTAAAGATGACATTTACCAGTAAATAGGAAACATTTTCTTATTGGTGCATTCCTTTCAAATTGATAAATGTTGGTGCCACATTTGAATGTGCAATAGATATAGCTTTAAAGGGTTGGTAGGAAAGTACATCATCATTTATATGGATGATTTTAATGCATTCTCTAAGAATCATGCAGATCACGTTGGTGATATATATAAGGTGTTGAAGCACTGTAGAAGATTTGGCATATCTCTCAATCCCAAAAAAACACATATTTAGGGTCACTAATGGAAATTTGTTAGGAAAAATCATTTTGGAGACTAGGATAGCTATAGATCCAAAAAGAGGCAAAGTAATCCTGAAATTGGTACCTCCAAATAAAAAGAAGGAATTGTTATGCCCTACATAACCATCCCTATATTTTCCCCCAAGAAAAATGTTGGGTCCCCTCTCTTCAATTTTTGCTTCCTTATCCTTGCTTTATTTTTATTTTTTTTGTTTTGATCCTAGAGCCTTCCCTCCTTTATCTCAATTTTTGGCTAGACCTCGAGCCCTCAATTTCCAGAAAGATTTTCTTTATTTATGAAAAATGGACACCCAACACCCAAAATGTGAAGCCTTAATTGCTAATAATATATGAGGAATTAAATCTATTTTCTCCATCAAGTTATAAAAGGGATTTCTAGAGTTGATTTTAATCACCAAGTGATCAAAATAGTTTTCGAGAGTTCTTCTGCAACTTAGAATTTGAGCCTACAAATTTGAGTGTTTGTGAGAGGAATTGGTTATGAGAGAAGTATTTTCAAAGAATACCTTGGCCAATTCATGTGACATTTTGTTTAGGTAACTAGTTCTTCTCTTTCTCGTTAGTTAATTAGGGTTTTCATTTCCATTTTTATTTATTTTTCTTTCTTTTTTTTGCTTAGAGTTTGTCCATAGGGTAGTTAATACAAGGAATTTTTTCATATAAATTCCTAGATCTGAGTTTTGTTTAGGGCTTGTATATTTTATGTTATAGGGTTATTTTATGCCCTAGTTAAAGGTTTCAAATGTTTGACACCTTAAATTGTGATTTTTGTGCGATTTTGGATTTTATTTATGTCAGTCTTATGCCCTAGTTCATATGAAACATTGAGGTTAGAAGACTACATTTTTGTTCCAAATGCAAAATTAAGGCTTATTATGGTTTTAGTTTTGCCTTGTATACACCTAAAAGTGGTCAAGAAAAGTCAAACAAAGTCAAAACAAGCAATTGAGGATCAAAACATTAATTGAAAATCAAAGCCAAAATGATAAATTAAATCAAAAGGATCAAATAATCATGCAATTGATTTTAATCAATTATTTGTATAGTTAAATTAAAAATTAATCTGACTCATTCAAATGGGACACATGGCTAAATTAATCAATTAAATCAATTAATAAATCCGATAATTATTACCCACCACATATGGACAAAATTCAATCAACCAATGAGGTGAGAGTATTTCAATCACATGGATCAAGGAAGCCTTTTCTATCTCAACCATTTAAATTGGCTTTGCAATTTTGGCCACTCCTTTTGTCTCTTTGTCCCAACATTTGAAATCACTAACTCAAATTACCTCTAATTGCAAGTCAATTTAACTCACATATAAATCAACTTCCCAATTTTAGGAATCCTCTAAATAGAGTGTATCAATAGAATTAAATCATCCATTATCTTAGTGCATCATTACTCTAGTGAATTTGGTCTCAGTTTTCATAGCAATTTGAGTCATTTGATCGTAATGGAGCATGTAGGATTGATTTCTTGCATAATTGAGCTAGATTAGAGATAGTTGCATCATAGATCATCATTCTCATTCTAGAATTATCACTAATGAATGCTTGAATCTGAGAGCATTACTTTAGCTTTCTAGTTAGAGATCCATTGGATGCTTATTGTCTTACATTCAATTCAGTTTGGTTAAATAGTTGTATTTCTTGTATTTGAATTGATATTTTAATGAAATAATCCTATGAATATATTTACCATATACAAAATGGTGTCCATCGTGGGGTTCAAGCCTCAATCTAACAAAATTTGATCTTTATTTGCAAAATTGAAGGTGTTTGTGTTGCATGTTTGAAAATTGTAGGTACAACCCTTTAAATGAAGAAATGATGTGTACAGAGAATATTTTGATGCATTTGCAAGACTAAAAAATGTGTACATGATAAATTTCTACACCTTTTCATAGATTTTTTATGCATGTTAAATTTATTCTATCTTTTGTCTCTCATTCTTTCAGTGCGTACACTATATCTTTACATCATATTTAGTGTTGATTTTTAGTGTGTTAAAGTTTGATCAATTAAATAGTGCTTAGTAATAAAGAAATAACATATTTAAAACTTTTTATAATGTGTAGAAGGATTTATAGTAACGCGTATGAGATTTTAAGTAGTGCGTAGTACTGTCATTGTTCAAAGTTAAATTTATACAAACCTAATGTTAATGTTTTCCTATTTTGCAGATGACAAAACATAAGAAATCTTGAAATATAGAGTATTAAAAGAAAAATGAAGAGACAAAGGAAAACAAGAGGCAGAACAAGGTGAAAGATTCTATTAAATCCTAAAATGAGCTTCAAGAAAGGATAAGTATACATCGTTATTGGAGGATAGTAGGTCTTTATCAAGATTTTTATAATGTGACATATTTTCCTTTAGATGACACTCCCTTCGATGCTCTTATTTGAAGTTGATCAATATCTTTTGAAAATGCATGGTATTTCTTGACTTTGGATTATTTTTGTGTTGAACTAATGTGTGTGAAAGAGGACACTTAGGAGCTACAACAATAGCTTTGGTAAGTGAAAAATGCAAATAAATAATAAAAAATGCACCAAGCCTTTTTCTAGTATAGAATTAGGTAAAACTTGATCCCTTTGCACTTGCTTAGCTTATGGCATTTCAATTCAGCATGTAGTTTAAGTAAAAGAGAAAATTGGAATCTTAAGTGAGGCATTATATATATGTTCTACACCTTTTACTGAATCAAACTCCTAGACGTGCAAGATTTGGGATGAACATGTGCTAAGGAATTTACCAAACACTTAAAGAAAAGCCTTCTTGTTTGTGGACAAAAGTACTAGGTGTATTCTCTTCATCTTTGTGGTGAATCAAAAAGCAAAACATTCTCTAGTCCCCCTAGATTAAAAGGCTTGGGAAAGAACAATGTTAAACATGTTTGTTAAGTGAAAAATAGGGATATGCTCTTCACCTTTTGGTGAATGAAACTCATAGACTTTTTTTCATTTTGATTTCTTGTTTTCATATGCACATGCTAGAACTTTAGTGGGCTTGCCTCCTGAGAACATGCCTTAGCGAGGGTGGTAAGAGGGATGACCCAAAGTGGGAACATGGTAAATCCAACCTATTCCACCCACTATAATTAAATACCTTGGTTAAGTTGAAAAAATTAGTGCAAAAATATCAAATGCTTAGACTGGTAGGGCTATAGGCCTCAATGGCACATGTGTGACTGCATTGTCCTTGTATGATTTATTTGATATTTTTGTTTGGAACCCAAACTAAACACCTGGTTAATATAGAAATGTGTACCTTTTAGAGCCATGATTAAACACCAAAATTGACCTTAGGTAGCTTGTTTGGATTGATTATTTTGAAAAGACCTATGGAAATGATCTTGAACATACACTTTTTGTTTTGAAATTAAGGGTAAAGACAAGTGTTTATTTTGGTCACTATGGTTGATTATTCATGATTACAAATAGAAAAATCCATTAAGAACTGACAATCAACTTAAATTTTTAAAAAATCAATCAAGTTGTGACCAAAAAAAAAAAATAATGGTTCTTGAGGTATCCTATGAAGCATATGAAAACTCATGTAATGCTTTTAAAACTTCCTTTAATGCATCCATAAAAGTTTCAATGCATTTAAGAAAAAAATTAACACATATAAATAATCTTTTGACGCATTTAAAAAGTGAGTGAAGCCTCTGAATAGTAAAATAGTGTGTATTACTTTTCCAATTAGCGTGTACAAGTGTTTCTATAATGCATACCAGGTGTGTTTTAATGGGTAATGAACAAAAAACCAAAATAGTGAGTATGTCTTGGGTCTACTAGTTAAAATTTAGGACATTTTCAGATACCCTTTACGTAGTACTTCCTTTTTATGTCAAAAATCAAGTCAAATCCCTACAAGTTCATACTGTTAAGAAATTCTCAAAGGATTGTTGATTAAGAGGTGTATCATCTTAAAATGAAAGCACTTCCATGATGAGAATGTTTATCCCTCCTTAGGGTGTGTTTTTTACCACCATCATATTGTCCCCTCATTTATGCATCCTCTCCTGCTTCCCTACCTGTTTAGGACCCTGATTGGGCCTCTCCGGGCACCTTCCATCCCATCTGGCATGTTTTCCAGGGGTTTTAACTCCCTAGGTCAAGGTTGACCTCAACCTTGACCTAGGTCAAGGACAACCTTGACCTTGAACTGGGTCCCCCTTTCAAATCTAGAAGTCTGTCGATTGTCGAAGGTCATCAAAAATTCATTTCTCACTTCCGGGTCGGGTGTTTTGGGTTTCGAAGCAACGATTCTTAAATTATATTCAATATAGGTACTCTTCTAGGGGTATGTGTCTAATTGGAATTTAATTCTCCTATGTAGGCCTCTCTAGAAGATTGTGCCCTATTTTCATATATAAGGAATCTTTTCTCCTCTCATTTTCTCTAAGACACAAGAAGCAATCCTAATTCTCTCCGAGTGAAATCAAGCAAGAGGTCATCAAGAAAAAAGTTTAAACATCCATTGTTCTACATGTTTTCAATCTTTCAAAGTGTTCAAGTCTTCCTCTCAAGCATTCAAGTTCTCCATTTAAGATCAAGGATTCAAGCTTTCAATCCTTTGAAGGTATTTGGTTCAAGCATTCAAGATTCATCATTCAAAGCCTAGATCTATCCATCATGGTGGTTTGATCTTCCTTCAAGATCCTTTGTGCATCCTCAAGACTCTTTCATTCTCTCCTCAAGGTGGATTCCAAGCATATAGTCATGGATTTTTATGGTTTCTAATTGAGTCCAAGATTTCATATCTACATACTTGTTTACATTTGAAATAAAATTGCATATCTATTGAATATCATAGCTTCATTATTAGATTTACTTCTACTACTTGCTAGCATTATTTATTTCAATTATTGATTTCAAGGTTAATTCCTATATTGTGGTTTGACTAAGGAAAACCCCTCCCCCAACAAACAATCCATTTTTCTTGTAGATACAGGTTTGGGATAGCAGATCGGAGTACAAATTTAGATACCCTTTTCGGAAAACTTCCAAGGTCTGAAAACATAGTTTCAGTCTGAGACTTTTTAGGTCAATTCTTCCCTAGGGTGCAATCATAAATTCTAGGTCAATGGTGACATTGACTTGAGGGTACAAATTGTAACTATGTTAGAACGGAAAAATATTTATTGGTTTTGTTTGTCTTTGTGTTTATATTCTAGATCTTGTCTCAGAATTTCCAGAAACTCAACATAGCCTTCAGAAAACAACATTCTTTAGATCTGCAATATTTTAAGGTTAGTACATTTTTCCTATTCAATTCAATCAAAGATATTAATCTTTCTATAAAATAGGAATTAGGGTTTCTCTCTTTATCTCTATCCTTAATAGGTTGATTCATTTGTGTATTGATCCTTTCTTTAGGGTTAATCAATTTGGATCTTCCCTTTAAGAAATTAGGGATTAAGAGGACAATCTTACCTTCTTCACACTGTAACACCCCAAAATTGGCATCTTACAACCCTAACCAATTTTGTTGCATTTGTCATTCTTCTAAATCATCAAAGTCCTATTGTACTAGGCAATTCTCAGTTTTGACTGACTCTACTCGACCTGAGTGTCAAATGTAGAAAATCCTAAATCTGCATTAATCATAACATTATATTTAATTCCTAAAACATCAATTAGCTAAATAAACTCTATGATTGAATTAATTTAATTACAAAGTCCTAGCACTTTAATTTAATTATTCAAATAATTGAGAAAAACACATTTATGATGTCATATTCTATTTATTTAATTAAATATTCTCTCAAAAATCTTCTCTCTTGTTCAGAAATAGAAAGTCTCGATTAACTGTGCTTTAAAGAGAAAGAAAACAGTTAAAATCAGAAAGAAAATAATTAAAAACAAAGAGAAAGTAGTTCATTGTTTTCTTTTAAAGAAAGCTTGCTAATTTGAACTGACTTTTCTATTTGTTTTATTTCAAAAAGGAAAATTTCTAGTCTGAGAAGATTTTCCTTTCTATTCTGAGAAGACTCTCCGTCTATAAAAGAACTCCCATTTCTCATTCAAGGATATGCATTTTTTTAGAGTAACGAACTGCTGCTGCATTTTATTGTTTATAATCTCATTTATATTAAGCTCATTTGTAACAAAATAGCTTCATTTTCTTAGATTAATCTCATATTTCTAATCATTTCTTAGTTTAATTTAATTTATATTAATCTTGCATTTTTCATGTTCTTAGATTAATCTTGCATTACATTGCATTACATTCATGGAGAAAAATCCTCCATTCTTGGATTGGTCTAGGTTGTGAAACTCTCATTCTAAGATCCATTCAAAACCCCGTCTGGATCGGAGGCAATAGATCGAATCATACAGGCATGTAGGATGAATAACTCATATTCACTTCTGTATGTGGCTAATGAATAAGGACTATGTTGAAGTGTATGGTTAAATAAGAAGAACACATTTAGCATATACATTTCTGGCACCCACTATGGGGCTGGAGTGATCAGTTTTGGCCTCATTTTCTTACACTTCTTTTTAGTTTTGTGCTTTGTCCATACGTCTCTGTCAGGAATATTGCATGAAATTTGACAGCGTCTCATGTGAACTTTCCAATTCTTTACACGATTCTCTGTGTCTCTTCGCGCGGACTGTAACATTTTATCGCATGAAATTTGACACCAGACACCTTTATTACTTATTTATTATCTCGGTTTTCTAACCATCTACTGTTTCCTAACATCTGTGTTTCTCTGATTTATTTTTTGGAACAGCTTAACAGTGGTTTGTAGGACACTAAAATGAAGAATGCAATTACAAACTACTATCATATTTACTGCAGGACACTTGTCAAAGACCTACATGTTTTCACAAAACTCTCATGTCTATTTTTTTTTAGTAGTTAGAAAACACTTCAGTTTGGTGCTTAAAATAAATCATTGTCTTGTGTGATTGAAGTGTCTTCTAGTTTGTAATTCCTAAGAACTATATGAATGTGTCCTCTCCCCTCACCTTTATGGATCTTGGGTCTAAGAGAAATTCATATGATTCTTCTAGTGTGGCTACCTCCTGAGAGCTTTAGCAGAGTCGGTGAGAGTGGATTGCCCAACTAGTAACAGGCTAAAGCCAAGCCCTTCCAAACTGGTATATAAAAAATGTCATTGTGATTAGTCTCACAATGGACAGGTGTGAATTCATTGTGGCAACCAAATCTCCTCTAGTACCCTCATGGTGTGTTAAAGTCCCTACATCGTTAAGGTGAAAACCTCGCTTTGAAAGGATTGGGAGAGCCCCCTTTATTGGGAAAATGACTTGATCACAACTACCTGAATGAATGTCTTTACTACATACTTTTGTTATAGTATCCAAAATCCCTCTATCTATTGGCGCAAAAGGTTAGAGACCGACTAAGACATCCCACACTTTCACGGCTCTTAGTAGAGACAACAGTCCTTTGGGAAGCAATTCTCTTAGGATTCGAAGCTTGGTGTGCTTGAGAAGTGAGTGCACATGTAAGGAGGGGCCCATGCCTCCAAGCTTCTAAGTTGTCTATTATGAGTAGATGTGGCTGAACTTTGGTTCAAGTGGGAATTCAATAGATATTGACCTGGCTCACCTAGGATTGTGATGTGTATGTTCTGGTACTACAAACATTTTTCTTAATGTGTTTTGCATGGGTGAATCATTCAAACAATCGAAACAAATGTCAAATCACACAACTCGTACAAACTTGAACATGTCCAAAACAATCTACAATTTGAACTTTCTGTGAAAAAAAAAACATCATAATTTGTCTCAAAAATGAAATTTTGTCTGATTCTATAGAATTTTGCCTATTTTACTGCTAAATCTCGTGCGATATTCTACCACTTTCACATCATTCTATGGGAAACTTCATGCGACATGTTGTAAACTCTCATGCGATATTTTGCATTTGTGTCATAGTTTGACCACCAGTCTGTCACCTTTTTCTGTAATTTTTCATGTTGGCCTGTAAAGTCTCACATGCATGTGCAAATCTTCAAGTGAGAATGTACTTCATGCAAGTCTAATATCATTTTGCCAAAATAGTGAGCTATTTCCCGTATGTCCAGAGTGTCTCTGCTAAATCTAGTTCTTGTTTTGGGTCTGTCTACCTGCCTTCTATCTACACACAGCCTCCAACTAGATTTCTTATGTTGAGAATTATGTGATTCTCACTTAAACTAGTCTTTTCTGACGTCAATTGGTCTCTTTCTACTATTTTTTCATATTTTGTGATGTGATAGTCACCTATCAGCTTTTTTAGCCTTATTTTTGACGATTCACACCAGATATACTTCACTCTTTTGGCACTTTGTGCATTTACCTTGAGATAGTTTCAAGCATGGTCCTAGTTCACATTCCTTGTATCATCTTTATCTATGACTGTTACAACTTGAAGTGGCAAAACAATCCCTTCACGTCTAACTAAACAAGGTAGGGGTAGACCTCTCAACCAAGGGGAAAATCATTCTAAACTTTCCACACTGCCCAAGTGTAGTGGGGAATTCTCGCATACCCCTTACGTCAAATGGTCATTTTGAGTGAACTTTAGTAAAGCTCAAAACCCTTTGTTTAAAGAAAATACAAATTCTGAAGAATCGTTTCCTGAAATTGACACTAGTAAAACAACAAGAGTAGGTATAACACCTCTGGATACTCAACCTCCTCGTATCAAATATTTTCACATTGAACACTTGCATTCTAGCAAGATGGAAGATCATGAGCAATCAGGTGAACATAGAAAAGATGATCTCTCTAAAACTAGGGGTAAATTCCATTATCAAGACCCCCTAATGGTGAGGAAATAGAGATAACCCAAGAAGATACCAAAGGTGCTCATTCCAATAAAAACTTTTGTAAGATGATGGAAATTCTCCTAGATGAGGAAAAAGAGAAATATATTCTCAAACTATCCAATCAAGGGGCTAAGTTTCCCTCAAACTACGATGTAGAGACTCTTGTAACACAAGAGGAAGAAACCAAAAACTCCAAGTTACAAAAACAAGTTCAAAGTATGCAAGAACAACTCCTTCAACTCTTGAAAGAGAAAGAAAAACCTGCTATATAGTTCACGCTGGAAAGCATATGTCCATTCCCATTTGATAAGACTCTATGCATGTCTCCTTTTCCTAAAGGAGTTGAACTTCCCAAGTACAATAAATACTTGGGTACCTCTGATCCCCAAGATCATCTAAGAGAGTTTGGTTCTCTCTCTATGGAGTTCATAAATGATCAAACCTACCTCATGCATCTCTTCCCATGTAGTTTGGGAGGGTCAGCTATGGAGTGGTTCTCTAGAATACCAACTGGCATCAAAACTTTGGATGAAATTGCCAATTTGTTTCTACAACACTATTCTCACAATGTCCAACATCCGGTTCACATCCGAGATCTTTTAAAATTGAAAAAAAATATGGAGAATCCTTCTTGACATTTCTCTAGAGATGGAGACAACTTTATACAAAATATTCTCGCAAAATACCCAAATCTAAAAAGTTGGACATCTTTCTAGACAATCTTCTTCCCAACTTTGGGTATCAAGTACAGCTGCAAGGTCCTTTGACCTTCGATGACATGATTAAGTAGGCTATGAGAATTGAGACATTTATGGCCAAGAAAGGATAACCCACCTTACACAAGGAAAACAAACAAGGGTCTTCCTCCTCAAGAAAAGATAAACCCAAATTTCCCAACAAGAACCGTGATGTTGTGAATGATGGAGTTGTTGACAATGTGACTCCCAAGCCTCCAAAGGCTACATTTAACCTCACTACCACTATGCAGGTAGCCAAAGCCAATTAATAGGCTATGGTAGAATCCAAACCAAGTACTTCACATTTTTCCAGATCTAAACCTTGGGCTCCTCAACCCAAGCGTGAGTTCACTCCTCTAGGAGAACCTCTTAATGCAGTTTACAAGACTCTCTTGGACAACCATTTACTCACTCCTCTGAATAACTCACATCCTTTTGATCCGCAACCCCAACCATCTTGGTTGAATGAATTTTCATATTGCAATTACCATTAGAATAAGGGTCACAAGACGACTACCTACATTCAATTATGACACAAGATCCAAGACCTTATTGATAGTGAGGTTGTTGTTGTGGGAGGTCATAACAAAGAATCGGATCGCCAAGCTTTCAAAGACCCATTTCCTCCTCATGGGAAAGGTGAATCATGTAAAGGCAAGAACGTTGATGCCAAGGTCAACTATAAATACACCAATAACAACAATGTCATTAATATGGTTGAGCCTGTTGATGCTGAATATTGTAACGTTGTCATTCTCAAAGGAAGGGAAGACACTCCCAAGCCCAAAACTCCTTTCATCTTATGAGGGCCTGCGTCTCAGCCCTCTGAAAAAAAATAGTCTCAGGTTAGTGCAAATGCTGCTACTCAATCTCATGCTAAGATCATTCTCAAAGGCCTTGAGCCTTCTACATCTGTACCAACACAACCTGCAGACAAATCTACTATTGGTTCTGCCAACAAGAATCTGAAATTGCTTTCCTCATCTAGTGCTACCAATTATAGCATACTAGACCAACTACAATGTACCAACACTCAGATCACCATCTTAAAGGTGCTAAAAATCTGTTAGAATTAATCTTTCCTTGGTTGTTATATTTACTAGGATAAACCAAGGTATCCTTTATATTATTCTTATAATCTTAGATATTCCTCCTTATGAAGAATCCTACACTTGTCTCACACACTTATGATATGTGGCATCCATAGAAATGGGAGTTACAATGTAACTTCCTCCTCACCTCTCTACTAAAGAGATGGCTCTCCTTCTCTCAACAACATACTAGACACAATTTTTCTCTTCCTCTTGGATATAATTGTATGAGCTTTTCTCTCTCTCTCTCTCTCTCTCTCTCTCTCTCTCTCTCTCTCTCTTAGGCATTTCTTGCCACTTTGATTAATATCACGGGGGTTTTTTTATGCTTTTCCCCCTTCAAAATATTGTCTCCTTGTTACATTGTGCTTGGTGAATGCTCCTAGTTTTTGTGATTATTCATGGTAACACTTCTTTTCCTTGCTCATTGATTAAACAATTTCCTAACTCTATATTTTGTTATTATTATTTTAACATGGTATCAGAGTAGGTTGGTTTAATCTTGTTTTGAGTGTACAGGTGAAGGAGCTACCATATCTTGGAGCACTCCAATATCGGAGACTCTTGAGAGAGTTTTTTGCTAGTATTTTTTGCTAATCTAATTAAGTAAAAAAAACAAAATTCCTTTTAGGTTTGGCTAGTTTACCACCAAACCCGGTTTTATCTAGTTAGTTACTTTTTTTACTGTATTTAATATAATTTTTTATTATCCAAATCTCAATTCTTTATGATAAAAAAATTAATTCAAATTTAAATATTAATTTTCTCATATTTTTTTGTTTATAATATTAAATCTAGTTTTTTTTAATATTATAATTTAATGTTTAGAAGTTTAGTTCAAATTTCGGTTCATGCCTTATAGAATATTTTTTTCAAATTTGCTATCATTGGTTCTAAAATTAGGTTACATGCATTTTTTTTAATAAAAAATTATAGTTTCTATTCTGGCTTGCTCATTCTAACTTTATTCCTTTCTAATTTGAGTCTTTGTTTCATATCATTACATGCATTTTTATTCATATTCTCTATTTTTTTCTGAGCATTTCAATTTTTTAGGTTTTATATTTATGCATGCATGCTTTCAATTTTATATACTGTATCTATCTAATGCAAGCATAGTACTCTTTTTTTCTGATCTGAAATAGGGCTGATTGCCTTTTTATATAAAAATTAACGTTATTATCTATGTTGCCATCAATCTAAAAGAGGAGGCTTTGGTTGTGCAGTAAATGGTGTAGAGAAGGTGGTTTCAAAGTAGCTGATCTACCCGTTTGGAAGATTTTTGTAGGGCTCTCACTTAACCCTCGACTCTTGGCTTTAGGTTGCCTTTGGGTGCGAGGGTTACTACACTTTGGAGGGTGATTTTATACTTCTACCTTATCATTGCAAACGGATGTTATATCCAGGATCTCGTGGTTGATTCTTTAGCAACAGACAACAGTTTCTTCTTCACGTGGATTCCCTCCTTCCGTCATGGTGAAATCAATCCGCCAACCCCATCGTTGTGGAGATCTGTTACCATCCACTTTGCGTGGATTTTTCCACCCCTATTTCAATCCATGGTAGGTCACTTGACCTCCTCTCATTACTTGTCTTTCTCTGAGGAAGATGACCATTCTTTGAGCCACCCACATAATAACCCCTTGCACATTGAAGTCATGATTGGTCCAAAGCGCATCCGCTGTGTCATCATAGATAACGATGCTGGCCTTAAAATTTTCTCTACTATTTTCCTTATTGAGTTAGGCTATGGCGAAGACTGCATAGATGCCCATAAAAATATTACTATTAAGGCCTATGATGAAGAAGAATGGAAATCTAAGGGACTGGTTGTGTTACCAATCAGAGTCAGCCCTGTTGAAAGAGATGTTATCTACCAAGTGCTTGACATTCCTTTAGAATACAATATTCTTTTTGGAAGGACATGGATCCAAAAAATGTAGGCTATCCCTTCAACATACCATCAGTGCATTAATTTCCCATTCCAAGGATCTAAAGTGACTATACCTACTAATACACGCTATGATTGCAACACCCTCACAAAATCTACTGACATATTTGTGCCTACCAATAGAGAGTCTACTAAGTTCTTCGAGACTAAAATAAAGGAAATGGAAAAGGGTCTGATACTCAAGGAAATTGACACGGGAGGGTATCAGATTGAACCCATGCTATCTATTACATCTCTACCTTTGTCTCTACGTTCTTATGGGAGACCTTCTAAGGACACTAAAGCTTCTGCAGTTCCTCCTCAAACAAAATTTGGTGTTACCTTTGTATAGGCCATGATACCATAAGAAGAAGAAGCCAAAAATAGGGCTATCAAAGTCTAGATCTATAAAGGAGAGGACACATCTGAACACACCACTACACCTTGTGACAGAAAACCTAAACAATATGGAAAGGGTCTAACTATTATGAAACTCTTTGGTTACAAAGGAAATGGTCCTATAGGTGTGAATCATAAAGGATCACTTTCACCACTTGAAGCTATTGGTCAACAAACACATGACTCTATAGGTATAGGCTTCAAGAAGCTCACATTTCAACTAGGGATAAATAAATTTGTACCTCAAATAGATCAACAACCAACAACTAAAAGTACATATAAAAATGAAGAGTCTGAAGACATCTCTGAGGAGGATTGCTTCCCTTGTCCCATTCCTCTGGATCTGGCAACATTCTTTGTTGAGCCAAATGATTTTATACCGTGTGTTAATATAGTCGAGACTGACAGCAATTCTGATGAAACCACTCCGCTTGCTTCATTAACCTATGAGTAGTGGAAAGAAATACAAACTATAAATCCAAGTCATCATGGTGATTTGTACATACCATTGTACTTTCAACAATGGTTTGAACAGGAGCAAGTCTAGCCACTTCTCACTAAACAAGAAATAGATGATGCTGCAAGCACTGATGAAGAACCTATATCAAACAATGCTCATCTGACCATAGAATATTTTTTAGGAAAAAATCATCCCAACTAGGGGCAAAGAGTTGATTTCACTCATGTTCTTGATATGAAACCTAATGATGAAATGGACTCTCATGAATACAAGTTTGACATTTTTTCAAGCACCCCCTTTGACATGGATATAGAAACAGTGGATACATATGAAAACCTTATCAAAGTAGGTGAAGGGTCTAGTGTAAGGTCAAACGAGTCTGATTCCATCAATCTTAACTTGTCATACACTAGAGTTGCTAGGAGTCATAAGAATTTGACTATACCTTTGGATGAGATTTCTCTAGGTCTCGACTTACTAGTCCATGCTTTTGATGATTATACCGTGAACACACTTGAACCCGCCACTTATCTTTCACTTCGCCATCCCGAGCTTATTAACTAGAACTCTCCCTCCCCATCTAATGAATTCCTTACATTCCAGAATGACTATGCTCTTGCATGTTACCTCAACACTATCGAACCTGTGACATCCTCCACTAGCAAAAGTGGTGGGATTGCCCAACTGGTAATAGGCTAAAGCCAAGCCCTTCCGAACTGATATATGAAAAATGTCATTGTGATTAGTCTCACAATGGATAGGTGTGATTTTTTTGTGGCAACCAAAATATCCTCCAGTACCCTCATGGTACATTAAAGTGGTAGGTCTTAACCTTCATCCTCCTCTTCATGTCCTTCGAACACCTTCCTTAGATCACCCTAATACTGCTCAATATGTGGCTAAGAAAGTGTATGTCCACTTAATGAATTCTAAGACAAAGATCTTTAAACCTATTCTGAAAAATGTTCTCTCTAAATATAGATGTCCTTTTCATTATAGTAATACACATTTACTTGCTGATTGTGTGCATTTCAAATTATATGTTTGAGAAAGAGATTCTTTAGGAATTATATCTCATTCCCATGCAGTATTACAATTTCTTCATAATTTTTATATATGGCATTCCCCTCATTCTTCTATAAGTTAGATCATATTTCTCCTCTTTTCTCTTAACTAGAGGGCAAGAGGTATTTCATTCCAGTCTTCTAGGATCCATTTTTCTCTTAGCATGTTTTTTTTTTTGAGTTTAATTGGTTATTCTTTCTACTTTATATCCTTGTAATTTTCTATTATGACACATACTTTCTTCGCTTATAATCATTCATGGTAGCTTTTCTAGGACATTTGTTTTGTAAAAGATATCTCTTTTCTATAACATCTTTTGATATAATTTTGTATATCCCTTGCTTTCATCCCTGGGGGGTAAGGTATTTTCCTTCTTCCTCTATCTAAGGATCTACTTTCCTTATCTTAGTGGCATTTTTTTATCATATAACATTTTTTCTTTATAAATATTTATGTTTTGACCATGGATACCCTCTTATATGAGAGATGATTATCCTAGGTCATCACCTCTTCTTTATGTTTCAAACTATGCTTTTGATAAAATATTGCCTTTTCTTTGTGTTAGAGTTTGATTCCTTCATTCCAAGATTCAAGAACTTGACCTCCTAAATGTGGCAAAGCAGGGCACTGAGCCTTCAAGTGCAAACAAGGCAACTCTGAGAAGAAGGAAGAAGGCAGTAGGAAGACAACATTTGAAAATGAGGAGTTCAAAGGATCAGTAAACAACAATCAAGAAAAGGATGTAGAAACCTTGATGACTCAGAGAATCCTATATCACAGAGAACAAGATAAGGAATCTTTATAGAGGAATAATTTATTCATAACAGATGCAAGGTACAAGATAAGGTGTGCAATGTTCTTATAGATAGTGGAAGTTCTGATAATATTTCTTTAGAGGAGTTCATTAACAAATTGAAGTTAAAAATATTGAAGCATCCTAAACCCTATGAGATTGTATGGATACAAGATAAACACAAGGTACTGGTAAGGGAATAATTCCTAGTTAAATTCAAGATTGGAAAGTATTATGATGAGGGTTTGTGTGATATTATTCCTATGGATGTGTGTCATGTCTTATTGGGTAGACCATGGAAATATGATAGATGAGCTATATATTATGGTAGAATGTGTATACCATTGTTGCTAATGGAGTGAAATATAATTTTTTACCTTTAGAGGAACCACTTAAGAGTGAAGTGTGTACCAGTGCAAGAATTTGTTTAGTAGATAGTAGAAAGTTCCTAGATGGCATGAGGCATAATAGTGTGTGTTTTTATTTAGTACCTAAGGAGTCTAAGGAGGTTTTTGTTGGAATTATGGTAATTTTGGAGGAGATGTGAAGAGTTTTCATGATTTGAGGCATAATTGGTTGTCATTGATGGAAATGTATTCATTTATCATGATTGAAGTGACCAATAAGAATTGTACATGATCGGTAACAGGGAGATCAACTATGTATGTTGATTGGTGTTCAGGAAGAACAATATCATACATAGAATGTGGTAGTGGTCAAGTTAAGGAAGGATTTAGGTGTTGTGATCATAGATATAGACTGTATATGGTAAGTGGAATCCATGATTCCAATCGCAATAGTTTATATCAAGTTTTCACTGAATTATATTTTGAATGAGAAGATAGTTTACCTATCTAATCACCGATCAGAGTTTCACATTAATTTGATTAAGGTGATGGATTTGAGGCTGAAATATTAGTTCTAAATATTGGTAATAAATTTTAGGATGACATATTATATATTGTTGGCACTAATTTCGAGGAGGTTGGCTAATCTTTTGAGTCGATTGTGGTAGAAAGTTCTAGGTCTTATGTGACCTAATGATAGTCTATTTAAAGAGTACGTGATCATATTTTTAGATAGGGAGATCATGAATTGAAGGAGAAGAGACTAGTTCAATGTTAGGAAGGAAAGGAGCAGAAAGGATTTGACAGGAAATCAGTGCCATTCTATAGATAAACATATCTTTTTGTTCCCTAACAATTGCAACAAGGTAAATCCCTTAGCTAGGTGATCTTTAATAGGTTATTATTTGTAAACTTATTTATTGAGGTTTGAAATTCTCTAGCAAGGTAGATCATAGCTGATATTTTTGTACTCCTAATAGTGTACTAGTCACTCCTAATAGGGTGATCCCTCAAAAAGGGTATTTGTAGCTCCTAACAGGGAAACATCATTTACTGTAGTATTGGGCTTGTGGGTGTCATTCCCACTGTGGGGTTTTCCCTCTTACAATGGTTTCCATGATAAAATATCAATGTTATGTGTGTTGAGATTGTTGATTGTTGATATTGTTAATTGTTATTTTTTTACTTTAGTTATATGCTTTATTGTTTGGAAGTTAATAGTGTATTTATTCATATTGGTGGTTAAATTTGTTCATTACCTATTTGTATTGATTCAGCCCCCCCTCTTAGTCATAAGATTTACAATAATTGATATCAAAGCATTGGTTCTCTTGATATTATGGATAAAAAAATGGACTCAAAAGAGAACTAATAGATCTAAAAAGAGATCTTGAAATTCAGTTAGTCGGGATGGTTGAAGAACTTGAAGGAAGAAGATTTGTTGAGGATGCCAAGAAAATTATTGAAAATGCCCAAAAGGCTAAAGATGAAACCCTAGCAGAGAATTTGGAGCAACTATTTAGATCAGAGAAAGAGGTTTCTATATTATAGGAACACTTACATGACTCAAATGAAGAAAAATTTGATAGTCAAAGAGAGAATGAGGGAATAAGGAAAGAGAATGAAAAGCTAAAAGAAGAGTTGAAGGATGCAAATGATTTGCTGGGCAAGTTTAGGAAGAGTTCTGCTAAACTTGATGAAGAACTTGGAAGATAGTGGATGAATGGAGAGAAACAAGGTCTAGGATTTTTTCACTATGAATTTGGTGAATCTTCTGGTACTAAGGAAATCAATGCAGAAGGAAAATCAACACCCAAGGTGAGAATTAATAGTGGAAAGAGAAGGTATAAACTGATATGTTTTAATTTTCATAAGGAATGTCATACAAAACCTATTGGTCTAAATGTTAGACATAGAGGTTCTACAACTAGATAAATAAATTCCTATGGTAGAACTGATAACTACAATGATAGATATAATGTCTTCCATGGAGTTTGTTAGTATTGCAACAAGTTTGGAGATAGAGCTAATGAGTGTAGGATGAGAATCAACAACCTATGGTCATATGATTGTAACAGTCGGAGACCTATCAATAAAAGTAATTGGTCACACATTACCTGTTCTAATTGTCACAACTATGGACATGTGGTTGTGAATTATAGATTAAGCTTAGGAAGAGGCAATGGTGGACCCTAGAATCCAACCAGTATGCTCTATTATGTCTGTAAAAAAGTTGGTCATCTTTCTAGATCATGCAAAGCAAGAAAGTATACCAGTGGTTAACCGATGATCAATGATGAAAATGCTAAAGGGAAGGAAACTATTAATGCTAATGAAGTGAGAAATGATATGAAGAGGACATGGGTGAGGAAAGGATAACATAAAGATATTATTTTACATTTAAGTTTATGATTTGATATTACATGCATAACATATGAGTTACCAACTCTTCTCGATTGATAAGCATTATCTTTTTCTTTTGGCTTCTATGCTCGCCTTTTCTTCTTCCCGCATTCAAGAGATGTGTGCCCATGGATTTTGCAAGTAGGACAATATTTTTCCATGTAGGATTCCTTCTTTGGTTGTTGCACCTTAGATTTACATTCATATGCTTTATGTCCATGCTTGTTATGGTTATAACAATTTCCTATGAATGTAGATGTGGATTTAGGAATACCTTTATCTTTCCTCCTACAAGCATTTGATGTGTGGCCCGGTTTTCCACATTGATTTCATGACTACTTCCTTCGTCTTGAATTTGTGTAGACATCTTTTTTATCAGATTGATTTGATGATTCTCCATGCTCGGTATACCCTAGATCACTATTGTTGTTGACTCTTATTTGTCCATTCAGAAAATCATCCATTCCTTCGGTACTCTCTTCAGCTTTCTTGATCATATCACTGTGTTGTTGAATCCTCACTTCATGCTTCTATCTCTCCTTTTCTTCTCTTATCTCACCAATATCTTCCAATTTCCCATTGAGTTCTATGTGTGCGTGTGTATTTGGGTACCTGATGAAAACAACACAAACACTCAATAAGTCATTATATTAGTCCAAAAGGGTTAGAAAAGCATGTACAACCCACTAAAACTAACCTAATGCCTGCTAACTAGGAGGAGTGTGATTAACAACATATTAGCCCTCAGATTATGCTATAAATCAGTGACGAATACAACCTAGAATGAAAGATTTTTAGTTAAAAACAAGCTAAAAGACATGAAAAATAAGTATTCTAGCTCTAGCATGTGAATTTTTAACAATGAAAAAGCATGGAATAAGAAGTGAAATATAATTCTAAGAGTAATCCAATAGCATAACAATGTGTTTTTGATCTAAATGTGAAGGCTTATTTTCTCTCAAAATAGGCTTCTATTTATAGAAGAATGGGAGAGAGAGAGAGAGGGGGGACAAGGTTCATTTATGAATTAGGAGGCTCATAAATGAAGGTGTAAGAGCCATTAATGCCCAAGTCATTAATAAGACATGGGAGAGACATAGGCTTAAGGCATCTTCATTAATAAGGCATTAATGAAAGCCTTTAAGAAGCATGAGAGGATGGCTTGAGAAGGTGGACCTTAAGAAAGTCCAGCTTGAGAAAGTGGACTTTCTCAAGTGGGTGGAGTTGCTAAGTATTCCTTAATGGAATGTGACAACATTAGGAGGTGGGTTAGGAAAGAATTTACGTTTAGGATTAGATTAGCTTGTGTAAATGGGTTGAGAAGGGTTAGAACACAGGGTAGAAGTGGTTGAGATGGGTTAGGTTGGGGTTTAGGGGAATATTAATAAATGAAATAAACTTATTTAATTCATTTAGAAATATAGGAATTAATTATTTAAACAATGAAATTGCTTTTTAATAATTAGGGGACTATAGCCATTTTAATTAAATTAAATAGGCTAGGGGAATGGGTTATTTTTCAAGTGGGTATTTGATTTTGGGATTTATTTAATTCCTTTATAATTAAATACTATAGCCATATTTGATTTTGATAACATTTGATTGGTCGAAATTGATTTGAATTACATGGCTATAATAGTTAATATAAATCAGTGATAAAAATCACCTAGAATATTAAATTGATTTTAAGCATCATGCCAAGTAGTAATAGGGTCATTTGGACATAATCAAGGGTATGATCACACTTAGGGCAGATAGGGTCCATGGTTACAACAGACCAAATTCAGGTGGTTACATTTGCCCCTCTTTGAATTGATGTGCGAGCAGCGTATTGATTCAAAGAAAGTTTTTGATTTTGACTTCAGAAAGATTGAGAATCCCATTCTTGGTTGTCGAAAAAATTTTTGATGAGTTCTGTCTCGCACTTGATCGAACAAAACTGATAGAATTGATCTTGAACTTGGTTGTCATCCAAAGATTAATAAAAGATTTTAAAAATACCAATTTTGAACTTGGTTGTCGTCCAAAGATTGATAATACTGATTCTGAACTTGGTTGTCATCCAAAAGCTGGTATGAAGTTGCTAGGAGCTTTAAAAATCTTCTTAAAATGAGGAAACATAAGATATCTAGCTCATGAGAACCAAAGATTTCTATCCAACAGATCCGACTTAGTCAAGGAAACTGTTATGCCCCTAGTTTGTTTGATAACGAAGTTGTTTTTAATGCAGTTTCAAGAACAAATTTAATTGATGCAAAAATTTAATTGATGATAGTGTGATCATGCCCCCTTAGGAATGAAATCAAAGGAAAAGAAATAAAATCCCTTAGTTGAAGAGAACAGAACACTTGTAGGAAGCGATAAGGCTAGAAAGAGTGGAGTAGAAGGTGTGTTTAAAAATAAACACACGATTATCAAGTTAATGATGTGAAAATATGAGTGATATGGATGTTTAGATCAAGCTGTATGATGAAATGTGCAATATTTACCAATGTGGTGATTAAACGAAGCAAATTCATAATTTTTGAAACTGTCACAAAAATGACGTTGTGCTGCTGAAAATGTCATAGGCACCTTCGATTTGGTTCCCGATTGAGGAAAAAGAGAACACAAATACTCTCATAGTTTCCTGGGAGGAGTTTTGAAAACCCTAAATGTCCTAAAAGACCCATATAAGCCTCCAAATTGACCATTTTACTATTCATTTTGACATTCAGCTATAGCCAATTAGAGAGCTCTGTAGAGAAAATGGTGGTCCCTATGAGGAAACATCATTTTGAGATGAGCTGACGACACCAGCGACCAGCTGACTACCCACCGCCGGTAAGTGCTCGATAAACTACCCTGTGAATTTTGCATTTTTGAATTTCAAGCATTTTGGTGTGTTTTATAGCTAGGCAAAGTTAGGATCGCATCCGGGATTCTGGATCGCATCTTGCGAAATGCACATCGCATCCAATTTTTCCTAGATCGTATCCAGTTTTTCCCAGATTCTGTGTCGCATCTGGGTTTTCCCAGATCACATCCAGTTCTTTAGTTTTAGGCATGTTTTTAGCTAGATTCCATCAGTGAATCACATGCGGTATTTCAGGGATCGCACCCCGCACTTAGGATCGCATCCCGTATGCACAAACGCATCCTATATTTCTAGGATTGCATCTGGTAAAAACCTTAGGTTTTCAAATTGCTTTGATCTATTTGCATCCTGTGAATGTGGAATAACTTAGCAGAGTAGGAATTTGCCCCTTGCTATAGATAGAATGCTGATGTTTTACTGTGTTTATCAAAAATTAGGCCCAGTTTGAGGTAGTCACCTTTCAAGGCACGTATCCTGCACGAGTTTTGGCATTGTCTGGCCGATTGTTAGATGATGAGCAGTCTATTGTGATCCATTGTGGATTACAGGCATTGATTGGTTTACTCGAGATCAGGGTAAACCGAGGGTTGTTGACTGCTCTGGCTGAGAGATGGCATTCAGAGCACAACACCTTCCACCTACCAATTGGTGAGGTTACTATGACACCAGAGGATGTTTGGAGGATCTTGCGCGTGCCCATGGTGGGACATGAGGTGTATTTTGAGTCTAGAGCTGGCATGGAGATTCTTTTAGGATGACAACATAGATTGCAGATACCTATCCTGGGACTACATGGTCGATCACTATGATCGATTAGCTGTATATTTAGCTAGATTAGTAGGCGGCATCCTTATGTCAGACAAAGGGCAGCACAGTTTCTTGGTGGGCTGGGTCGGCATGGTAGAGCAGATGATCGTCCACCGTCGACAATTTGCCTGGGGGAGCTGCATTTTAGCTCATATATACAAAGAGCTTCATGAGATTGTTTACCACCATACTCAAAGCATGACTGTGGGTATATTGATTCTTTAGGTATGGGCCTGGGAGCACATCCCTATGACACGGCCAATTGTTGATAGGCAGAGGGCACCAGAGAAGCCCTATGTGTACATGTACGCAGGTCTTTTACAACAACCCCACCTGGGAAAGGTTGAGTATTGGCGTCGACTATTCGACGATATGACAGAGGTCATATGGCAACCATACCTAGACTGTGAGGTATGGACATCTAATGCTCGGCAGGTTCCCTTTTTCTGTCAGAGCAGATATTTGATCGGCCATACCAGATACATCATAGAGTGCTTCCTCATTACCAGGGTTTTGAGGAAGTATGGGTGGTGACAGGGCTGTACAGAGGATGTGGTAGTTTATGCTTAGATCAGGGATGAGGTGGCTGACTAGGGAGCTCAGCTGACTTATGATACTGCCGCACAAGACATTCATGATATGGTAGCGATAAACTAGGACCTTCACCCAGATGTTGAGGATGCTAGAGTATCAGATGGGTACGCGACAGAGAAGCTACAACATCCATTTCCATGATTCACAGTGCTGGAGGAGATGATTCCTCGTATAGAGGAGCCGCTGGATTATGATCCTGAGGATCGACCTATCAGGGGGAGAGGCGACAGAGATAGAGCACCAGGCAGACATGGGGGCCGTGATGGCAGTAGAGATGGTGGCAGAGGCAGCAGGCACCCTCCTCCAGATGACAGGCATGATAGTGATGATAGGGGTGGCGGTGGAGAGGCCGTTGATACAGGTGGTGTGAGTGGAAGTGGGTAGAGACGACCGAGATATAGATTTGTGGCCCCACAAAGAGATCCTGGCCTGTTACTTACTCCTAAGCAACAGAGACAGTGGAGACAAAGAGTACAGGAGTAGGATCCTGGCAGAGATGAGGACCCTCTATCGAGGTGTGAGAAGGTGAGAGAGGAGCTCAGAGCTTAGATCACAGCCTTGGAGGCTAGGGTTACTACTGTAGAGGCACTGTTAGCAGATATGGATAGACAGCTTGAGCAACTAAGAGCTAAGAGAGATACATAGGGGGAGATGCTCAGAGCTGAGTGAGACGCCCATGCCCAAACAGCAGTCCATTAGGGACAGAGGGTGACATATTATTATGCTTTGTATGACGTAGTAGTTCCTGAGGGTCAGAGAGCACCCACTTTTTCACACATAGCTCAGCAGTCAGAGGGGGCCATGCCACCTCCAAATGCTCCATTCATGCCACCTCCTCCTCCTCCTCCTGACCAGGGAGAGGGGTCAGGCCAGAGTTGATACTGTGCACCATTTTTCTCCTTTTTGAGATTATACATGTATATCTGGATCCTGCTAAGATCCCCTTTTTTGTATATTACATTGATTCATATATATATCTGATTCATGCTTTTTGGCATACTGATGCTTTTTATGTGTACTGATATGTTGTATACTATCTGATACTCTTTATACTATGATGCTCACTGATACCCTTTATGCTTTGATTTGTATCATGTTTGTAGTTTCTGGATTCTGTCATATTGTATGTATCCATTTTGCTTGCCATAGATGTGGTAAATGTATCTGTTTCTCATGTGATGATATCTTGATCTTGTGACGAATTAGTTTATAGTTGATAACATTATTTTGATCATGTGGATGTGATGAGTATATTACTGATATGAACAAATGATATCTATGTGAAAATACAAATGTATGTTTTCTTTGATTTTCCAGCGATGCAAAATATATGTATGGATGCACTTAGGATGTAGAAGCAAAAATGCAATACATGGATATTTTATTTTTGTATTTTTGGTTTTTCCAAATGAATGCAGAATGTATGCTATGGATGATATCAGTAATAAAAATGATGTAATTAACTTGATATTTTGTAGAAGAAGATAGAAACCATTTTTTGAGCCCAAATTTTCCTTATGTTGTTAATACTGTTAAAAAAAATGCATCAAGAAATCTCTAAATGCAGCTATATGAAGACTCTTAGGACTTGTCACTGATTTAGCAAAGTTTACAACATTTTTATCATCATTGGGCACTTTTGGAATAGATACCATTGAATAGTACAACCATCACTAATACCCATTGATATTATGATAATATGAATACTATATTTTATTGAAATGTCAGAAATAGACTTAGGCATCAAGGCATAAAAGCCAGGATAACAAAAATAGTCACCTTCCTTTTAATATACCAGTTTCTGAGTAAGGCAAGATATTGAACCTGCAATGACCTTGAAAATTCATATCCTTGGGTACATTATGATTCGTATACCTTAGTGAGAATATGGATCAAAAAATAGACAAGGAAATTGTGTCAAACTCACCATGGTGTACACATAACCAAGATTGAGATATATGTGGCTATCCACCCATAGTGGCAGCTCTTACCATAAACATCCTAGTCAAGTGAAATTTATAGGATCATGTGAAATAATCACCGTATGCAGAAAATCAAGAAAACATTATGCTCAAAATCCTTGTGACTCTTTGTCTTTGTGCAGATGTCATTGAGTAACTTAAGAAGACATAAGAAATCATAAATTGTGAATCATTCATAATTACTTAGATGCCCCTAGTTGAAAATGTCATCAGGACATAAAAGAATCATAATCAAACCATTATCAAACTGTGCATTTAAGTAGTACTTTGTTCTTCCATATGTCAAACACAGTAAAAGATTCATCAATCAGAAAATATGTAATACAAGTAATCTGGTGCTCCATGTCTATTTCTTGATAGGATGATTCATTCATGTTTTCGATCCAAAATAGCTGTGTAGGAATGTTGTGAATGTCATGTCATGTCCCATGTCATCAAAAGACACCTTTGTTTGAGTAAGTGACATTGTTTTACATGTATTGAAAAACATCGTGTTCGCGAGGCAAACCATCCTAGAGAAACCTAGCAACTGCAACTAACTATGCCAACAAAGATGCCCCCAGTGCAGAATGACCTATTCCTAAGACGTAAAGATAGACAAATTCTAAGCGAGGATAAGATAGTGATGTAGGAATATGAAGTCAGTGTATGAGCTCAGGAAAAATTATGAAGGCCTAGTATCAGTAGTGCATTGATAGATGGAGCGCAGATTACAAGTGACACCTGATTGCTAGGTTTTCACCACTTGGCAAGATCTTTTTCTTTCTTTTTGCTACCAAGATTCCTGTTTTACTAGGTGCTCATCAAGGCACTTTTTTCTTTTTCAATTTTTTTGCTATTTTTGCTTTTTGAATGTTTTTGTAGTATCAAGGTGCCTATTTACCAGGTTTTTGCCAAGGATACCCATTTTGAAGGACTTTTTCCATTGTTTTTGGATTTCTTCAGGATCAATTTTCTGAATGTTTTTTGGTATTTTGCAAGAACTTTTTGCTGTATAGGCTCTGCTAGCCAAACATTAAGTGTAGAACCGCTTCAAATGTAGAGTGTTGATAGGATCAAGAAGAACATCTCCCTCAGGTGTAGCTAACTGATAAGCTCCAGTCCCAAAAGTAGCAGTAATAACACAAGGTCCCAGCCAGTTAGGTTCAAACTTTCCTTTTTTCTCTTTGTTAGGCTGGTTCTTAGGATTCTCTTTTAGGACAAGGTCTCCTACCTCAAACTTGCATGGTTTAACATTCTTGTTGTAACCTTTGTACATTCTTTCTTGGTATACTTTGAGGTGATCGAACGCTTGTTGTCTGTGCTCATCTAGTAGGTCTAGAGAATTGACCTGATCAATGGGGTATTGTTCGTCAGTAACAGTCCTTGTAGAGAGATCCACAAAGATGGGATTTCAACCTCAATAGGTAGTACTACTTCCATGCCATAGACTAGAGAAAATGGCATGGCTCCAGTTGGTGTTCTGATGCTTGTTCTGTAGGCCCATAGTGCCGGATTTAGTTGTAAATGCTAGTCTCTGCCAGACTTGCTCACAGTTCTGTGTAGAATCTTGAGAATGTTTTTATTTGATGCCTCAGCCTGTCCATTACCTTGAGCATAATAGATTGAGGAGCAATGTTGAGTAATGTGAAACTATTCACAAAGGTTATCAATGTCTTGGTTTTTAAATTGGCCCCCATTGTCTATTACAATTGAAGAGGGTATCCCATATCTACAAATAATGTAGTTTAGAATGAACATATCCACCTATTTGCCAGTGGCTTTGATTAGCGGCATGGCTTTGACCCACTTTGTGAAATACTCAGTGGCCGTAATGATGAACTTGTGTCCATTTGAAGAGTTGGGATATATCTGTCCAACCAAGTCAAAGGCCCAT
>MU223370.1:2232989-2248372 GCA_018584345.1 Thuja plicata | reverse complement strand
TTAAATACTATAGCCATATTTGATTTTGATAACATTTGATTGGTCGAAATTGATTTGAATTACATGGCTATAATAGTTAATATAAATCAGTGATAAAAATCACCTAGGACATTAAATTGATTTTAAGCGTCATGCCAAGTAGTAACAAATTCATTTGGAGATAATCAAGGGTATGATCACACTTAGGGAAGATAGGGTCCATGGTTACAATAGACCAAATTCAGGTGGTTACATTTGCCCCTTTTTGAATTAGGAGGCTCATAAATGAAGGTGTAAGAGCCATTAATGCCCAAGTCATTAATAAGGCATGGGAGAGACATAGGCTTAAGGCATCTTCATTAATAAGGCATTAATGAAAGCCTTTAAGAAGCATGAGAGGATGGCTTGAGAGGGTGGACCTTAAGAAAGTCCAGCTTGAGAAAGTGGACTTTCTCAAGTGGGTAGAGTTGCTAAGTATTCCTTAATGGAATGTGACAACATTAGGAGGTGGGTTAGGAAAGAATTTAGGATTAGGATTAGATTAGCATGGGTGAATGGTTTGAGAAGGGTTAGAACCTAGGGTAGAAGTGGTTGAGATGGGTTAGGTTGGGGTTTAGGGGAATATTAATAAATGAAATAAACGTATTTAATTCATTTAGAAATATAGGAATTAATTATTTAAACAATGAAATTGCTTTTTAATAATTAGGGGAGTATAGCCATTTTAATTAAATTAAATAGGCTAGGGGAATGGGTTATTTTACAAGTGGGTATTTGATTTTGGGATTTATTTAATTTCTTTATAATTAAATACTATCGCCATATTTGATTTCGATAACATTTGATTGGTCAAAATTGATTTGAATTACATGGCTATAATAGTTAATATAAATCAGTGATAAAAATCACCTAGGACATTAAATTGATTTTAAGCATCATGCCAAGCAGTAACAGGGTCATTTGGACATAATCAAGGGTATGATCACACTTAGGGCAGATAGGGTCCATGTTACAACAAACCAAATTTAGGTGGTTACACTATGTTCACTCGGTTTGCCACATGACTCATAAGAACTATTTGATTGGTGATCTCATGATGATGTTCAGTAAGTCTTTGTATGTCCGTCTCTCTTTCTTCTAGCTTTTTAGTGATCTTCCTCCTTTCATCTATAGCTAATGTTCTTTCTTGTTCAACTTATCTAGAAGTATTCATAACATCAATCATCATTACCATCTATGTCTCTTGACCAATTTGCAGTATCTTTACTTGTTATGTCAGATGTTGATTGATTTCATTCAGACTTGTAATGCTTCCTTATGATGTGTCTGATGTATTTCTAGATGTATATCCTAATGACTCAAATAAATCATGTATCTCTTCTTCATGATAGTTTGTTTCATTACAAAAATATTCCATAACTTCTCTTTCATCCAGTAATTCTCTCAGCTTGATTCTTGCTTCTTTGTATTGCTCATAGAATATTTGTATCTGCAATTTTTGATTCTCAATATTATTGTCTAGCTTACACCTTTCCATTGTATGATCTTTTCTCTCAAGTGATTTAAACTTTTCAAAATAAGAGATATAGCTCTGATACCAATTGTTGGAATAATGGAATGGTGTGTACTAAGAGGGGAGGGGTGAATCAGTACCCTTAAATTTTTTTTATCAATTAACCATTAGTACGCTATTCTTACATTACCGACCATTGATTCTTTTCTATCTTATGCATGTAATATCAAATCATAAACTTAATTGTATGTAAAAATTCATAGAAACATTCATGAAATGTAAGTACACATGACACAAGAATTGGTAATGTAGAAAACTCCTATTAGAAGGTCAAAAATGTAATGGGGATGAAACCCACAAATTTTCACTATCTACAAAATGTCAGGTGTTGGTTAAGGCTATAAGTTTGATCACTTCTGATGATCTTACCCTATTAGGAGTAACATTTTAGACTGGTTAGGTCTACTCAGTTAAGAGATTTAGCAACACGGTTAAGTGTGCACTCAGTTAAGAGATTTACATAAGGATTGTGAAATCCACCTTCTTAAAGGATTTCTTCTATTTTCTATACTTGTTAGAATGCAGTCAAAAATACTTATTGACCTGATTATGTGCAATATTGAATTGTTGAGTATAGATCCTTTAAGTTCACAATGTATGTGTATCACCTATAGTGATTGATTAATACCTCTATTCTACTTAGTAGCCTTGAATCTTGTTCTTCATAACTAATTTCATCTTTTGTTGTCCTTCTGCATAAAAATCTCTGTCTGATCCATAGATGTATGTTGCGGTTACAATAATCAATGTCTGATTTATTTCTACATCTATTTATAAATGTATTGTGACCTATTTTAGTTTCATTCTTTACAATGAAAACTCTATGATCAAAGGTTTACAACTTGACCTTGATCTCCTAGTTTTCATGTTTTTAATCAGTTAGACTGATTAAAACAATTACATATGCTTTACTTGTCCCTCAAGAAATGGTTTTAAAGATAATCTTTAAAGCTAAATATAGAACTCAAGTGTTTTATTTGACGTGTAACTCAGATCTACATTTCTCAGAATAAAAGTTGTCTCTCAGTAGACTAGTGCTCGGGTTGCTCTGTAGTCTTTCCTCAGTGATGTCTCTATAGACATTCTGCTTCTTGAGTTTCTTTGTAGACTGATTCATAGATTTTCTCTTAGAATCTATCTGTCAAGTTACTCTTTGAATTAATTTTTTGGTTTTCTTAGTAAACTATTTGTTAGTGATAGTGCACTTAGCATTTTCGGTGACCTTTGTAAACTATTGTGTCAGGTTGCAGTATAAACCTGTCTTTCAGTGATCATGTTACTGATGGTTCAAAAAGTGTTTCTTTTCCATACTAATGAAAAAATATATTATCCTTGAGGATTATCAATCTCCCCCTTTGGCATTAGTATCAAAAATTGATATGTGCAAAACTAGAGTGTTCATTATGTACACCAAAATATTTACCTTGTTTATATGACTCCCCCTATGTGCATGCCTCAGTATAGTATATGTACATGTTACATTTTCCTTTATACATATATTTCCTCTTCTATCATTTACCCTTTCTATTATTTCCCCCCTTTATCATATCATTTCCCCTTTTCACCTTATCATTTCCCCCTTTTTTTGAAATAATGACAAAGGTGTTCTTACAATTTGTCAAAAATGTGGGAATGGGATTTGTGAGTGTCTTCCATTGGATTCATCCATTTCTCTTTGAGGTTCTCAAGTGTCATGATTTCCAAGGTGATTTTGGTGTGCTTATCATATATGCTCTCTGTAACAGACTTCTCCAGGGTGACAATCAATGTTCTTGCCGAAGTCCTATGTTGTTGTAGTAATGTGAGATTGGGTAGGAGTAGAGATTGGAGCTTAGTTACCTCATCTCAGAGTTTGGATTCTTCCTCTTGAATCTCATGTCTCAACCATTTAGTTTTTACAAGCTTCTCATAATGTAACTTGAATGCATTATCATCGGTTGTGAGACCTTGTGCACTTTCCTTAAGATCTTCATCAATTTTGGCCAACTTTCACTGTACTCATTAGTGAAAGTTTCTAATGTGCACAAATTCTTAATTATGTTTACTACTTGTGATATTATCGATTTTATAGTAGTAACTAATTTAGAAAGTGGTACCTTTTGTTCTGCCACTTCCTGACTGATTTTATCAGTAAGCTTGTGTAGACACTTCTGCTCAGCACATTCCTCTATTTCCTTGTTGGCATCTACATTCTGTGATGTGATGGTGTCGGTAATAATTTATAATTGATCAAGTATAGGTGCACTTTGATCAATATCTATGTCAAGTACAATCTACAAAAGTATTTCCTTTGTGTTCTCTAGGACTTGTGATTTGTTGTGCTCCATCTTGAGCTTGTCCTATATTGCCTTTCTTTTACAAAGTTCACCATACTTTGTAAGTGACTTTGGATCCAATGTGACTGGATTCTTATTTTTCTTCTTCTTTGCAAGAGTAGTGGAAGCACTTGTATGCAATACCATAGAAAGTTCATTTTCTTGGTATGACATACTTGGTGAAGGCTTTGGAGGTGTTGTGCCTTTATCCTACTACTCAGTATTCACCTGTCGGTTGGTTGTTGATGTATCTACATCAAACTTATCTTTTTATACAACTTTATCTTCCTCGGTATCCTTAGCATCAATTTTTTTTCTTCTCTACTTGTATCTTTATGTTCATCATTTGTGCTTTTATGCTCCTCATCACCCTTATCCTTGGGTATTCTTACATCATGGTCAGGTGTCTTCTCCTTTTCTTCTGAGGTGATGTTGATAGCTTGTATCAATAAAGGCATTTGACCTAGTATATTGACCTATGCATTATCCTGTGTTTCATTTTCCTTTTCTTCTCCTTGATCGGTAGTCACATTTATATCTTCATCATTCTTTACTTCATCTCTAGGATCACCTCCAGTGATATCAATTATAGTTATATCTTTGATTTTTTCATGTGTAGTATCCCTTAATGATTGTAAGATCTGTGGTATGTCATCCATAGCCTTTCTTGCTTATGTTTTCAAATCAACTAGATTTACATCCTTAGTGTCATTTATGATGATGTGTTCTGGGCTTGGGGTAGCATGTTTTTGTTCATTGTGAGGGTTCTCAGTAAGAGCTAATACCTACTCGGGGCTTGAATCCTCTTTAGGTAGGTTAAGTATTTCTCTCCAAGCTTCATCACTTTATTTGTTAAGCTCTATTAAGCTGCCACGTAATACTTTGTAGACTCTTAATTTTTCAGAGAACTTCTTTTAATGTTTCTTCATCATTTCATCAATTTATTCCATCTTTGACTCGGGTAGCATAATTGTAACTAGGGATCTTTCCCTACTCTATTTTTTAGTTGTTAGTGCATATATCCACCTTGCTCATAGGTTTCATAAATTTCTTGTGGCATCATATTATTAAAATGTATAGGTACATACTTGAATCCAATCATTGCCTAGATGATGACTTCTTCAATCTTTTTCTGGTCCTCGGGAGATAAGGTTATCCATTTCCTTATCTTAGCATTTGATATGCTACCCGTCTTGACAATTGATGCAACAATCTCATCAATTGTATTGGGAAATTTATTCTTTTTAGGTTGGAGTGCTTGTTGACTCTCATCTTGTGCAGTGTCATCTTTGTCCTCTTTACCTCTAATGTATTTTCTCCTTTGTCTCGGTTCTTATTTCCTGGTTTGAGGCTTTCTCTTATAGGTCCTAACTATACCGTTCTTCACCAGTGAGGAATCTGCATCTTTGGTAGTCTGAATCCTTGTTCTTGATGTTGGTGTAGTCCTTGGTTTCTTTGGTGGTGGTATATTAGATTATGTACACTCAGAGTCACTCAATTGTTTACCTTCACCGACGGGTGACTATCCCTTGGTGACCTCTTGCTCCAAATATTTATCATCTACTAAAAGTTTCTTCTTGAGTGTTTTGATGATTTTGTTCTTCTTTCAGTCTATCTTATTTACAACTAAGCATGTTTTGATTCTGGCCTTAGCTTCTTCATAAGTTCCAAATCTTGGTAATGATTTATCCAGTGGTTCATTCAATAATGCTTCAAAAGCATTTGTGGCCTGATCAATGTTGATTTCATTATCAAGAGGTGCTAACCATGCTTTCCTTGGTACAACTGGTTTGATCAAGGTGGTGTCGATATCCACTATGAAACATATATCATCCTTATACTTTTCCACCAGTTGTTAAGGTATCATCATCCTCTTTTGCATTTTTTCCTTAAAGGTTAGTGAAGTATGCATCCATGAAAGATGCAAAATTGTCCCCTGGTGACTTGCTAAATTCACTAACTTGTATTTTTACTAGTCGGGTAGTGTCCCAATTAAGATTATCGATAGATGGGAAGAAGTTTAGGAAATAGAAAAATGTACACATGAGAAGTGATCTGAACTTACATGAATTAGACCTTGTTGACCTAACTGTCCTCATGTTCTCTTCTAATTGCTTTAGTAGAAGCTCAGATAGGTCTAGTTGTAATCCCTTTTTCACAATCTTATGGGCAGTGTCAACTACTCCACATGTTATTCTATTCAGTCTATTGGCTTGGAATACCTTGTATCCCAATACACATGCACCAAACTTCAATTCTGGATCAGTGATGGAGTTTACCTTTAAACCTCTTCCATCCCATACTACACCTATCATCTTTTCTATATCTGGGCAAGGAGGATGATTGAGTTATTTGACCTTGTCAGTTACTGGATAACCGGTTACTGCATGTATTACATCCCATGTGATCAGTTTTGGCTCGTCCAGCCACATCTTTCAGTCATGTACCCAACTAAGAACTATTCGGATCCACTCGGTCTTGAATTCCTTTGGGAACATTAGGGCATTTGTCAACCATTTTACCTCAATATGTTTATGTTCATCCTTAATGTTTCCATCTTTTCAAAGCTTCTTGTAAGCTTCTGCAACCTCAAGATCTCTGATCTCTGCAACCTTACAGTGGATATAGGTTTGGACATCCTTGACTAGAAAAACCCTAGGTGGTATGCTTGATAACGCTTGAGTGTCATCAGGTTGTGAAGCAACCTCATGGTAGAATTTGTACTTAGGCTCTTCACATGTAGAGTTCTTCATTAGATTAACCTTTTTATCCTTTGCATTCTTGATCTTGGAAATGCAGATGTGGTTACCATGTTTCTATGAAATTAGGGATTTTCCCGTAAACAAACTGTGAGCTTGGTGAGTCTTTAGTTTGTGTGTGTATATTTGTGCACCTAATACCTATGACACAACACTTCAATAAGCCATTCTGTTAGTGAGAAACAAGGGTTAATGAGCATATAAAAACCTAACATTGACCTATTTCTTTCTAACTAGGATAAGTGTAGCAAATAACATAAAAACCCTCAGATTATGCTAATACCAGTAACATAAACAACCTAGCATGAAAGATTTAAGTTTAAAACAACTATTTAACTATTTAAGCATGCATATTAATCTAAAATGAGCATTATAACCATGCATAAAAGTAACTATGGAGTGTGAATGAAGCTATGAAGGAATGGGTAGCATAACAATGCTTTGAGATTCCTTCAAAATCTTGGCATAACAACACTACTATCAAAAATTGAGGCTTATTATGAGCTCCAAATCCCTTCAATTTATAGAGGAATGGGAGAGAGAGGGGAGACAAGGTTCATTAATGGATCCCCTAAGGTCATTAATGAGGTGTAAGATTCATTAATGCCTTGGGCATTAATGAGGGATGGGCAAGAGGGAATATCCACTAATGGGTCATTAATGAAATTCATTTAAGAGGCATGGGAGGGTGTAAGAATCAACTTGGCAAGTTGGTCCTTAGAGAAGTCATGCTTGAGAAAGTTGACTTTCTCAAGTGGGTTGAGTTGTTAATCATTCCTTAATGGAATGTGACAATATTAGGAGGTGGGTTAGGATAGAATTAGAATTAGGTTTTAGATTAGCAAGGGGGGAATAGGTTGAGATGGGTTAGAACCCAGGGTAGAAGTGGTTGAGATAGGATAGGTTGGGGTTTAGGGGAATATAAATGAAATAAATTAAACTTATTTAATTCATTCAAAAATAGGATATTTAATTATTTGAGCATTTTATTGCTTTTTAATAATTAAGGGGACTATAGCCATTTTAATTAAATTAAAAAGGCTAGAGAAATGGGTTATTTGCAAGTGAATAATTGATTTAACGGTTTATTTAATTCTTTTATAAATAAATACTATAGCCATGTTTGAATTTGATTTGATTTAATTGGTTTAAATTGATTTGAATTGTATGGCTATAATAATTAATATAATTCAGTGATAAAAATCACCTAAGACATTAAATTTGATTTAAAATGGATTATGCCAAAGTAACATTATCATGACATAATTAGGGGTATGATCACACTTAGGGAAAATAGGGTCTATAATTGGAATAGACAAAATCTAGGTGGTTACATTTGCCCCTCTTTGAATTGATGTGTGAGTAGCGTATTGATTCAAAGAAAGTTTTTGATTTTGACTTCAGAAAGATTGAGAATTCTGTTCTTGGTTGTTGAACAAAATGTTGATGAGATTAGTCTCGCACTTGATCAAACTAAACTGATAGAATTGACTTTGAACTTGATTGTCATTCAAAGATTAATAAAAGATCTTAAAGATACCAATTCTAAACTTGGTTGTCATCCAAAGATTGATAATACTGATTTTAAACTTGGTTGTCATCTAAAAGTCAGTAAGAAGCTTCCAAGAGCTTAATAAGAATCTTTTAAAAATGAGGAAACACAAGATATCTAGATTATGAGAACCAAAGCTTTCTATCCAACAGTTTCGAATTAGTCAAGGAAACTATTATGCCCCTATTTTGTTTGATAACGAAGTCATTTTAATGATGTTTCAAGAAAAAATTTGATTGATGATAGTGTGATCATGCCCCCTCGGGAACAAAATCGAAGGAAAAGAATAAAATCCCCTCAGTTGAAAGAACGTATCACTTGCAGGAAGTGGTTAGGGAAAGAAAGAATGGAGTAGAAGAAGGGGAAAATATGGTGTGTTTAAAAATAAACACACTGGTACCAAGTTAATTACGTGAAAATGTGAGTGATTAGACTGATAAAATGATGTTAGACCAAGATTTATGATAAAATGTGTAGTATTGATAGATTTTGTGGAACAAATGAAGCAAATCTACAATTTTTGAAACTGTCACAAAAATGGCACTAGGCGGCATAAAACATCTTAGGCACCTTTGATTTGGCTCCCAATTGATGAGAAAGAGAACATAAATGTAGTTGTAGTTGCCTGGGAGGAGTTTTGGAACTCCTAAATGGCTCAAAAGACCAATATAAGCCTCAAAATTTACCATTTCACTATTCATTTTCACTTTCTTCCATAGTAATTTTGAGAGCTCTGTAGATAAGATGGTATTCCCTATGACAAAGCACCATTTTGAGATGAGCCATCAACATCAGTGCCTGGCCGAATACCCACCTCTGGTAAGTGCTTAAAACTATCTCGTGAATTTTGCAAATTTCAATTTCATATATTTTTGTAGCTTTGATAGCCATTTGAATTTTGAATCACATCTAGTATTCTAGATCACAACCTATAAAACCCATTTCGCATCTGGTATACCCTGGATCACATCCTATTGCCTTGTTTTTGTCTTGTTTTGAATGTTATGTTGGTTGTGTTTCCTACCCTATCCATTTAAGCTCGTACCCTATTTTTAGGGTTGTATCCCGTATGTCAGGGATCGCACCCTATGATCTCCATCGCATCCTATATTTCCAAGATCATATCTAGTAAAGGAGATTGCACCTTATCATTTCAAAATTGCATCTGGTTGTGAGACTTAGAAACTTAGTCTTTTGGACCTGTTTTCTCGCCACAAACCTTGAATTGCTTAACTGATTAGGAACCTTCATCTTTGTTTATAGATAGAATATTGATGTATCATTGTGTTTATCATAACATACCTAGTTTGAGGTAGTCGCATTTCATGACACCTACCCAGGTCGTGTGCTTGCATTGTCTAAACTACTTTCAAATGATGAGAAGACTATAGTGATCTGATGTGGATTACGTTCTTTGATAGGTTTACCTGAGATAGGGGTAAACTGAGGGTTGTTGACTGCTCTTGCCGAGAGATGCAACTCAAAGCACACCTTCCATCTACCAACTGGGGAGATCATAGTGACTTCGGAGGACATATGGCAGATACTTTAGGTTCCATTGATTGGTGCTGAGGTGCACTTTGAGTTAGCGGCTGATGTGGCGATTGGTGTTGCATGTCGATATTTCTAAGATGACACGATTGATCATAGATATCACTATGGGATTAAATGGTGGATCATTATAATCAATTATCTATGTACTTAGCAGGTCTGATGGGTGGCATCCTAATGCCAAACATAGGGCAGCATGGATTCATGGTTGGTTGGTTAGACATGTTAGAGAAGATGGTTACCCATAGACGGAGATTTGCATGGGGCAGTTGTATTTTAGCCCATATGTACCGGGAGTTTCATGAGATAGTATATCATTATACCCGTAGTATGACTGTGGGTATCCTTATTCTCTAGATCTGGGCCTGGGAGCACATCCCTATTACATGGTTGATTATAGATAGATAGTAAGCACCTAAGCAACCTTACATATACATTTATGCAAGTCTCATTTAGCAGCCCCATCTGGGCAACGTTATGTACTGGCAATGAATTTTTGACGATATGACAAAGGTCATTTGGCAACCATATTTAGACTGTGAGGAGTGGACCTCAGATGCATGATAAGTACCATATTTATTTCAGAGCTGATATCTTATTGGGAAGACCAAATATGTCATAGAGTGGTTTATTCACACCTGAGTGTTGAGACAGTATGGCCGACGGTAGGGTGGGATACATGATATCAATTTTTATGCACGAATTAGAGATGAGGCATCATTGTGGGGTGCTCAAATGAGGTATGAGATAGTGCATTAGGAGATTCATGACATGGTAGGAGTAGAATGGGATCTCCGCCTTGATGTTGCCAATGCAGGTGTTTCAGATGGATATGCCACGGAGATGCTCCAGTACCCATTTCCTCATTTTACTGTATCAGAGGAGATTATTCCTCGCATAGAGGAGCCTTTAGATTATGATCTTGAGGATCATCCTACTAGAGGGAGAGGAGGAGTGCAGAGAGACAGGGCCCCTGGTAGACATGGAGGTTGGGATGGTGGCAAATATGGCAGGCGTGCTCATCTAGATGAGGACGATGGTGGAGATGATAGCAGTGGTGGTGGTGGTGGTGTGGCTATCAACACAAGTGGTGCTAGTGGTAGTGGACAGGGGAGGTGCCAGAGATTTAGATTTTTATCTCCTCAGAGGGATCCTGGTCTGCTCCTTACTAGGGATAAGCAGAGACAGAGGCAGCAGGGGTCATAAGATAGACCACAGGATAGGAGATAGGACAAGCCTCAGGGCCAGGATACAGGTAGAGATAGAGATCCTCTTTCTAGGTGTGAGCAGGAGAGGGAACAACTAAGGGCATAGATTATAACTCTTTAGGCGAGAGCCATAGAAGCAGAGTCTAGGCTTGCTATATTAGATGCCTTGCTTATAGATAGGGACAGGCAGATGGAGAGACTCTGAGTAGAGAGAGACATACAGGCCCACACAACCACACATCAGGGATAGAGGGCCACATATTACTATGCTCTTTACCATGTAGCAGTGCTAGAGGGGCAGAGAGCAGTGTCATTTTCATGCTTATCCCAGTAGTCTGAGGGGGCAATGCCTCCTCTACCTCTATTTGTACCTCCTCCTCCCTCGCCTCCAAATTAGGGAGAGGGGGGAGCTAGAGCTGATTTATATTGTCATATCTTATATATCTGAGTTCACATTGTATATCTGGATCCTTCTGAGATCCTCTTTTTGTATATGACACATATATGTATATCTGATTAATTTTGTCACACTGATACTCTGATACTCTGTATGCATACTGTTCCATATTTTGATCTGTACCATGTGGTGATATATATATCTAATGCGGCTTCCAAATTCTGATATGTTTCATGAGTTCTATTTCTTTTTATAGATTTGATTTTCACATGTGATGATATCTTGGTCTCTTAATGAGTTAGAATTAGATGATGACATCATTTTATGTATGTGTTGAGTCATTACTAATATAAACATGTTTCAATTGGTAGTATGTGAATGTGCAAATGTATGTTTTTGATTTTCCTTTATGCAAAATAGATGTATGGATGCACTTAGGATGTAAAAGTAAAAATGCAATACATGGATGCTTTGTTTTGGTATTTTCCTATTGCTTCTTTTTATGAATGCAAAATGTATGCTATGGATGTGCAATGATAGATATATCAGTAATATGGATGTTTGTAATTAACTTGATTTTTAGAAGAAGAAATTGAATTAATTTGGAGCTCATAATGCCTTTAATGCTTCTCCTTTCTTGTTTATATTCCATGTAATTGTCAAAAATGTAATGACATGAAGACTCTTAGGAGTTTGTCACTGGTATGCAAATGTATAGCTTTTTATCATCATTGGGCATTTTTTTGGAATGGATACCACCTAATAGTACAACCATCAATAATACCCACTGATATTTTGAATGTATGAATACTATGTTTTATTGAAATGTCAGAAATAGACTTAAGCATCAAGGCATAGAAGCTAGAATAACAAAATAGTCACCTTCCTTTTAATATACTAGATTTTGTGTAAGGAAAGATATTGAACCCACAATGACCTTGAAAATTCATATCCTTGGGTACATTATGCTTTGTATACCTTAGTGAGAATCTGGATCAGAAAACAGACAAGTAAATTGTTTCAAACTCACCATAGTTTACACATAACAAAGATCGAGATATATGCGGCTATCCACCCATAGTGGCAGCTCTTACCATAAACATCCAAGTTAGGTGAAATTTATAGGATCCTTTGAAATAATCACCATATGCAGAAAACCAAGAAAACATTATGCCCCCTATCCTTGTGACTCTTTGTCTTTTCATAGGCGTCATTGAGTAACTAAGAAGACATAACAAATCATTAATTGTGAATCAAGTAAATGAAATTTATAATTTCTTAGATGCCCCTAGTTGAAAAAATCATTAGGACATGAAAGAATTATAGTCAAACCAATATCAAACTATGTGTTTAAGTAGTACTTGTTCATTCATTTTTCAAACATAGTAAAGATTCATCAATCAGAAAGTTGGAATACAAGAAATATGGTGCGTCCATGCCTGTGCATTGATAGGATAATCCATTCATGTTTGTGATCCAATATAGCGCTATAGGAACTTCATTAATGTGAATGTTATGTCTAGATATGTGATGTTTGAAAAGAAACCCTTGTTTTGAAAAGTGACATCATTTTAATGGTATCAAGAAAAATTATGTTCTTGAGGCAAACCATCCTAGAGAAACCTAGAAACCACAAACAACCATGCCAGCAAAGATGCCCCTAGTGTAGATTGACTTATTCCTAAGATGCAAATGCAGCCAAATCCCAAGCAAGGATAATATAGCCATTTAGGAAACAAAGTCAACATTTTAGCACAGGTGTAATTATTAAGGCTTAGTATCAGTAGTGCATTGATAGATGAAATTTAGAACATAAGTGACACCTGATCTCTAGGTTTTGACCACTTGGCAAGATCTTTTCTTCCTTTTTGCTACCAAGATGCTTGTTTTACAAGGTGCTCATCAAGGCACTTTTCTCTTTTTCTATTTTTTTTTCTATTTTTTCTTTTTTTAAATATTTTTGTAGTATCAAGGCACCTATTTGCCAGGTTTTCACCAAGGATACCCTTTCTATAGGACCCTTTTCCTCTTTGTTTGGACTTCAGGATCAATTTTCTGAATGTTTTTGGTATTTTGTGAAAACAATTTGTTGTACAGGCTCTGCTAGCCCAACATCAAGCGTAGAACCACTTCAAATGTAGAGTGTTGATAGGATCTTGAAGAACATCTCCTTCAGGTGTAGCCAGTTGATAATCTCTACTCCCAAAAGTAGCAGTGATAACATAAGGTCCCAACCAATTAGGTTCAAACTTTCCTTTCTACTCTCTGTTAGGCTAGTTTTTAGGATTCTCTTTGAGGATGAGATCTACCACTTAAAATTTGTGTGGTTTGATCTTCTTGTTGTAGCCTTTAGACATACATGCCTGGTACACTCTGAGGTGATCGAATGCTTGTTGTCTGTGCTCATCTAATAAGTCCAGAGAATTCACCCTATCTATGTAGTACTGCTCATCAGTAACAAGACCTTGTAAAGATATCCGCAAAGATGGGATTTCAACCTCAATAGGTAGTACTAATTTAGCGCCATAGACTAGAGAAAATGGTGTGGTACCTATTGGTGTTCTTATACTTGTTCTGTAGGCCCATAGTGCCATATTTAGTTGTAGATGCCAGTCTCTACCAGACTTACTTACAGTTCTATGTAGGATCTTAAGAATATTCTGTTAGAATGAATTTAGACTAACTGAGAAGGGAGGGGTGAATTAGTTATCCTCAGGTCTAGATGTAGCAAATAAAACTTCCTATATTTCAAATCTACTCAGCAGTAGTAGCATATGTCAACAACTTAATCATGTAGTTTACTGTCAATTGAAATTAGCTTGTAGAAACATAATAGTAAAGCAAACCATAAGCATTTGCACAAGTTGACACAAGTATTTAACGTGGAAACCCAATATGGGAAAAACCACCAGTAACATGCTACCAATTTTTCACTCTTCTGAAGTGATGCCCTATGAGGAGCCAACCATGTTAAAGGTTATAATAACACACTGCTAGGTGTGACCTGGTTAAAGGATTTAATCACCCTGTCAGGAGTGGCCTTGTCAGAGGACTTAGAACATTCTACCTGAATGTCACCTTGTTAGAGGATTTATACAAATGACTATTAGGTCAAACTTGTTAAAGGATTTAACTGATACAATGGTTAGAAAGTAAACAGTAGTTGTGATCTAGTACATACAACTTACTTTGCAATTTCAAATCCAATTACAGCTCTGATGTTAACTTATTGGATAGCCTACATTTTCATTTCAACCTTCTGATATGCTTGGAAATCCATCAAGAAATCACACATGCAACTCTCTGCTTTTGTATTTTGCCTTCTCTGCTAGATCATGCTAAACAGTAAATCAACTATGCAAACCTCTTGCATACACATCCAATTTTTCACTCTCAATGAATAACCCCTTGAGGTTATCATATACCTCTTTGTCTAGGTCAGATAAATATGTTTCCACTTAAACAAGATTGTAGATCTTAGGTTAGGTCAGATCCAACAAATCATTCCATCTTTGTATTACATTTACTTCTCCAAAGTAGTCTCTAATTAAATCTTGAAACCATGCATTAATTATGGTTACCCATACATTAAATGACGTGGATCAATCTTTAATTAACATTACATATCCCAATAGAATTAACTAAGTCGGCCAGAGATCTCAAATCTCATCATTAATCCAATTACTGTAAGTCGGCCAACATCACTGTTTCCACTCGACAATTTCAATGGTGCTCAGCATTGAAAAACTTTGCTCATCACAAACAAATTTACTCAGCACAAGCAAATTTTCTCGGCACAAGCCAAACTTGCTTGGCATAGAACAACCATAAAAACTATCTTTGAAAGATAAACAACTAATTACTTTTCCAGAGTGCCAACTGATCAAGTACCCTTTTATTTGCCTTAACTCAACCATTCACCTGGTCTTCTTGTTAAATCTTCTTCATCAACAATAGATATGGTACTCAAATAGATAACAATAGTCTCACCAGTTAAGGTTTGACAGCAATGACAAAATAAAAATTGCTTGCATTGTCACTTTCCAACA
>MU223370.1:2204128-2214818 GCA_018584345.1 Thuja plicata | reverse complement strand
AAATCATTTAATTATTAGTCTATTTACTCTATGCTTAAGTTATACTTAGGCAGCTTATAATTCTTTAGGGTTTCCCTTTTAGGGTTTCGTGATTCCTTTTATAAGGATTCACTTCTTTGCATTTCATCAAGGAGATTGTATTCATTATTGTTGTTAATAGAAATTATTTTCTTGCAACATGGATTTCATGTCTCTGGCTTTTTGGCCGCCATAGCTTTCTATCTTCTCTTCTGTCTTTTGCTTCTTTCTTGTAACAGTCATGCATGCAGGTGTTCTTGGGAGATTAGCTTTCATCCTAATCTAACAGTTTCCACTTGGCAATTTCAATGGTACTCGGCATTGAACAACTTTTCTCGTCATGAACAACTTTACTCGACACAAGAAACTTTGCTTGGCACAAGCCAAACTTGCTTGGTACAGAACAACCAGAAAAACTGTCTTTGAAAGATAAACAACTAATTACTTGGCCAGAGTGCCAACTAATCAAGTACCCTTTTATTTGCCTTAACTCAACCATTCACTTGGTCTTCTTGTTAAATATTCTTCATCAACAATAGATATGGTACTCAAATAGATAACAATAGTCTCACCAGTTAAGGTTTGACAACAATGCCAAAATAACAATTGCTTGTATTGTCACTTTCCAACATATTCTTGTTAAATGCCTTAGCCTGTCCATTACCTTGAGGGTAATATATTGAGAAGCAATGTTGAGTGATATGGAACTATTCACATAGGTCATCTATGTCTTGATTTTTAAATAAGCCCCCATTGTCTGTTACAATTGAAGAGGGTATCCCATATCTACAAATAATGTAGTTCAGAATGAACATAGCCACCTATTTTTCAGTGGCTTTGATTAGCGGCATGGCCTTGACCCACTTTGTGAAATAATCAGTGGCTGTAATGATAAACTTGTGTCTATTTGAAGATTTGGGATATATTTGTCCAACCAAGTTAAAGGCGCATTGCTAAAATGGCCAATGTGTTATGAAAGGTATAAGTTCTCTGGTAGGATCATGGATAAGATTTCCATGTGTCTAGCATTTATAACAAATTTTTGAAAATTGAATAGCATCTTTCTCCATGGTAGGCCAGTAATATCCTACTCTGAGAAGTTTCTTTGCTAATGAAAAGTCATTCGAGTGTGATCCACATACACCTTCATGGACTTCTTTTAATGCTAGATCAGACTCTTCGAGTTCTAAACACCTAAGAAGTGTACCGTCAAGACCGCGTTGATATAGGTTGTTAGTTATGAGGACTTAACGTGATGCTCTCCTAATCAGGGATCTTTTCTCATTTATGGATAGATTGTTAGGGATGGTTTGGTCAGAAAGGTAAGCAATGATATTGGCATACCGAGATTGGTTTGGGGTGTTCAAAGTGCATATTACCTGGTATTCAGGGGTATCAAAGGTAGGATAGGATAGTTATTTCACCAAGAAGTCATAGCAGAACTGATGTTCTTCCAGTTGTAACATGGATGCCAAGGTAGCCATAGCATCTACAGCTTTATTCTCTGATCTGGGTATCTGCTGGCAGGTGACAAAGACAAAATATGTCTTTAAGTCATCAACTAATTTCTTGTAGGGTATCAACTTCTCATCTTTTGTTTTATACTCCCCATTGACCTGATTGATAATTAGTTGGGAGTCACCATACACGTGTAACTCTACAATCTTCCACTCCATAGTTAGCTTAAGACTATTTACCAATGCTTGATATTCTAAAATATTGTTGGTGCATGGAAACATCAATTTGTAAGATTTGGGAATCTTGTAACCTTAGATGTTATGAATAGGACCCCTGCTCCAAAGCCTTATTGAGTGAATGAGCCATCAAAGCACATCTTCCATGGATATTCAGTTAGATGCATGATTGTTTCATCAAGGAATTCAATCATTAAAGGTTCATCATCCTAGAGTGGTGAATCAGCCAATTGATCTGCAAGGACTTGTCCTTTAATAACTCTCCTTTCTACATATTTGATGTCAAACTCACTTAGAATCAGGACCCATTTTGCCAAACGTCCTATTAATGCTGTCCTACTCAAAAGGTACTTTAGAGGATCAATCTTAGAAATGAGATTTACTCTATGAGAGAGCATGTAGTGCCTCAATTTTTGTGATGCAAAGATGACTGCTAAGCATGCCTTTTCAATAATGTTATAGTTGATCTCATAGGTGACTAGTGTTCTACTGATATAGTAGATAGCTCTTTCTTTGTTTGTTTCATCCCCTTGTGCTAGCAATACTCCTAGGGATGTAGCTATAGCTAAAATGTATAGGAGTAAGGGCTTTCCATCAATAGGCACCATAAGTATAGGAGGAGTATCTAGGTATCCTTTCAATTCTTTGAAGTTTGCTTCATAGTGCTCATCCCATTTGAAGGTAACCCTTTTATGTAGTAATTTAGTAAAGGGTTGTTCCCTATCTGCAAGTTGTGACATGAATCTCTTAATTGACTAGAGTCTTTCTTGTAGTGTCCTCATTTGACTGATGTTGCATGGAGGAGCCATCTCTAGTATGTCTTTAACTTTAGCAGGGTCTACCTCAATTCCTTTTGTTGAAACAATGAATCCTAGGAGGTTCCTTGATTGGACCCCAAAGGCACATTTCTTTGGGTTAAGCCTGAGTTGGAACTATTCCATATGACTCAATATCTTTCTTAAGTCATCAATGTGAGTACCTCTTTCTTTGGATTTACCCAATGTGTCATCCACGTAGTCCTTCATGTTCTTGTGCATCATGTCATGGAATATAGTTTTCATAGCTCTTTGATATGTTGCACCAACATTCTTTAGCCCAAATGGCATGACGTTCCAGAAAAATGTGCCCCATGTGCATGTAAATGTAGTTTTATCTTGATCCTCTAGGAAAATTTTGATTTGATTATAGCCCGAGAATCCATCCATTAAAGAATACATCTGGAAGCCTACTGTGAGGTCTATGATCATGTCAATGTTAGGTAGAGGGAAGTCATCTTTCGAACATGCTTTGTTCAAGTCTCTAAAATCAGTATAGATCCTGATAGATTTATCAAATTTAGACATAGGGACCACATTGGAGATCTATCCTGCATAGGTAATGACTTTGATAAATCCAACCTTCAACAACTTCTCTAGTTATACTTTTACCAATAATGCAACATGAGGATGCATTTTTCTAAGTTTTTGTTTCACGGGCTTGATCCCAGGAGCTATAGATAAGTGATGCATGATTAGATTAGGATCCAACCCTGGAATATTGGTATAAGACCATGCACAGTTGATCTACTTCTCTTTTAGGGATGCTATGAACTATGTCTTCTCCTCTTCTGATAAAGATTGTGCAAGGTGGACTATTTGACAATTTTTAACAGTACCCAAATTTACTGGCTATGTTGGTTCAATCAGTATTGAAGACATTTCCTGAAAGTGTTCATGGAGGATATCAAGAGTCTCATCCTTTGGCACCTCTAAGAGGTTTTCACCATCAGATACATATTTTTTATTTACTATTTTGGGATCTGATACTGCCACAAAGTGGTTTTCACCATCAGTCCTCTTTTTCTTTTTATTTTTCAATTTTTGACTGAGAAACATCCTCCTGTGACATGTTCTCGCTATTTTCATTGGTGGAAGAACTATAAGGCTCACAAGCATTGAGATAACAAGCTAGGGTGTGGTCATTAGGAAAGTCAAGGATAGGAGTAGGATTTGTTTCAGTCCAATCAATTAGGTCTAGAAGTACCAATGTTAGGGAGTCAGTCTCTAGGAAAGACAACATCGTGTTAGCTTCAAGACCATTAACCAACATGACATGGTCTATTAAGTTAACTTCTTCAATATTTAGGTCAATAAGAGTGAGTTCATCATTAAAAGGGTCATTGTTAGTCATATGCAGACCAAACTCTAGTGACTCATCAGTAAAATTCTCATCATCATCTCTTCGTAAAAGGAGGCTTCTTGCTTGTAGCCTATGAAATTCTTCTAGACTTATGTAATCACCAGTTTCTTCATCCATGATCAGGGGAAGGAACTCTTCTTCTACTTGAGGATTATTAGTGTCATTGGGAGTAGTGTTAGAATATTTATGAGGAGCTAAGGGTGCCACAAACATGTGAATTGTATCTATTCCAATATCTTCAGTGGTGATAGATAGTTGATACCATTCATAGTCATGATAGTCAGTGACCTCGTCATCAGATCTGTTTAAGTATTCAGAAATGGTTATCTGATGTACCCGGTTATCTACCTATGGATCAAAGTGGGGTAGATCAAGGATATGTGAAACTATGACCAATTTCCCCCAGTTAGGATGTTAATCCTGTTGTCGGGGTGTCTCTTGAGTAATTGTTGCTATTAATGATATCTCTGGACTAGTTGTTATTGTGTCTCCTACCTCTTGAATGGGAGGTTGTGCTAACAAGGGAGTGTAAATATCTAGTGGTATCTCAAAGCTGGGTACATAGCATTCTTCTTGGTAGTTGGGATCCTCTGTGCCAACATGTAATAATTTTTCATAGGACCACTGCTCTAGTTCATCTATTTCATCACTCCCTTTATCTGAGTTTGGACTCCCTTTTGAAGCAGGTTTATCAGTTTTAGTATTAAAACCTAGTCCTATTTTGTCTCTGGTATTCTATAACTCCATGGGTATAGGCTCAATAAGCCCTCATCTTGTGTCATTTAGAGGTCCTTTTCCTTTGTATCCCAACTATTTTAGGAAATCATATCCCTTGCCATATTGTTCTGGGGACATATTTACATGTTTGACCTCATATTCCACCAGTTCTCCTTTGTAAATCCAATCCAAGACTACCTATTCTTCTATGTTATCTAAAGAAGATGTGGATGCCTTTACCATGCCAGTTTCTTTGTGTACTTTTGGCTCATTGGATGTTGTAGGTGTGAATGTTGAGGAAGGTTTTCCATAGGATCTTGGTGACACCAGAAGTTCTGTTAATGAGGGAGTCAGGTCTAGCTTGTACTCTCCCATACCTATTTCTTCAAGTTTTAAGGTTTTGCCAAAACTTTTCATAACCATGTCTTTGGTAGTTTCAGGAGCAATTGTGTCCATAGCCTCCTTGTTATGTGGGATCATACTACCAGCTTTGATATTGTAACAATTGTAGTTAGGACCTATAGAAATTGTCACTTCCACCCCATTATGTGGAAAATTTATGCACTGGTGGTAAGTAGATGGCACAACTTGCATTTTGTGAATCCATGGTCTCCCTAATAGGATATTGTAGGCCACAGGTAGATCCAAAACTTGACATGTGACGTTCCTCTCAATTGGTCTAACTCTAATAGGTAGAACAATAAGACCTCTGGAGGATCTTTCTTCCTCATCATAAGCTTTGATGGTTATCTTTCTTCTAGAGTCAATTGTTTGTTCTAAGAGACCCAGTCTCTTGATTAGATCAAGTGTATAGATATTCAATCCTGTGCCTCCATCTATCAACACGCATCTAACATGGGATTTATGAATAAGGACTTCAATATGGAGGGGTTGATTATGTGGATGTGTCAATGACTTATCATCCTCTTCAAAAAAGGAGAGGTAATGTGGCATGGAGATGTGATTGACCATCGCTTGTAATTTGTCTATATCAATATCCTTTGGAACGTTAGCAGCATGTAGAGCCTATTCTAGGATTTCCCTATGTATTGTGGATATTTTGAGCAACTCAAAAATGAAAATTTTGGCAGAGGCTCATTGCAATTGGTCTACCAAGTCATATTTTTCTCCAGGAATAGTAACCATGTGTTTTGCTACTGGTTTAGGAATAGTTATGATAGGAACCTTGGGTTTTGATGCTGGTTTTGGAGGTCCTTTGATCGTGACCTGTGCTTGGCTCCATGTTACAACATTTGAGTGGAATGAGACACCTTTGATTGTGACCACATTGATGGATTCGGTTTTAATGTCTACCATATTTATCACATTTTCATTGTTGGAATAGGTGTAGTTGACTTCATTACCTTTCCCTTTAGATGTTTCTCCTTGGTTGTAATTAGGAAAGGGTTTGTTGAATGCTGTATGATCCTCATTTGTAGTGTGTCCATCCACTTTGATCTTACCTCCTTCAATGAGGTCTTGGATGACATGTTTAAGTTTAAGACAATTATTAGTCTTGTGCCCCTTGTTTTTATGGAAGACACAATAGGAATTATCATCCCACCACCTGGGTTTGACCATTGGTTCCCACGATTTGGAATCCAGGATTCTGAGAACTTTGTTATCTAATAGTGTTTTCAAAATGGTCTCAAGAGGTTCTCCCAAAGGAGTGAATGTTCTTTGGGGTTTTGAAGTTCATGTCTGACCCTTGCTATTATCATTGTTTTATTTGGGTAGGGGGTCGTGATCTTGGCATCCTTGCTTTCCTGCATGCTATTAGTTAGATTGAACACCTCATGTTTAGGATTAATGTTAGAGGTGTCAACCACTCTGTCATTAACAACATTCTTGTTTTTATTCCACCATTTAGGCTTGGAGTTGGGTTGGTGGTTTTTTTTTTGTTTTGAAGGGTGATCTCCCCCCTTTTGACCATGACTTCCTCAATACAAAGGGTATTCTTAATCATTCTGTCAAAGCTTACTGAGTCTTGAATTTGTAATGCGTAGTTCAATTCAAGCACTAGATTATTAATGAAGATCTCCATCTTCTCTATTTCAGGAATGGCCCTTGAATATCATACAACAATCTTCCTCCACCTTTGTAGGAAGTGTGCAAATGATTCACCAGTTCTCTGTTTGGTATTACATAGATCCATCATAGTTACATCATGATTTATGTTATAGGATTAATGTTGGATAAAGTGTAGAATCAACTCTTTGAATGTTTTGACCTTAGGGTTTAGTTTTGAGAACCACTCCATGGCATTACCTCCTAAACTTCTTGGAAATAGTCGCATGAGGTATGTAGGCTCATGCATGTATTCTATGCTTAGAGCACAAAATTACCTCACATGATCATGTGGGTCAGTTTCTCCCATGTACTTGTCATACTTTGGTCTTGCCACATTGGTAGGAAACAAGACCATAGTGATACTCTTATCAAAAGGAAATGGACAAATGACGTCCAAAGAGTATTGTGTTTTGGGTTTCTCTTTCTCTTGTTTGAGGTTTGTGAGCTCTGTTTGCATAAAAGTGAGTTTCTTGGTGAGAATAGATATAGGGGTTGGTACCTCCTTTTTTTTGAGATTTTCCACATCATAATCCTTAGGTAGTTTGACACCTATGGATGCTAGGTGGAGGAAGTATTTCTCTTTATCCTCATCATTCATCTTCTCCATTATTTTATGGAATCTCTTGCTCTGTTTGAGTTTTTCATATTCTTCTTCAGTGATTTTGTTCTCACTGCCGGACTCAAATAAGGGATGGTCAAACTTGGGTTCTTCTTCCTCATATGTATCTTTGGGTTTTTCGCATTTGCCATTTTTATACTCCTCAAAAGCCTCACTCCATTTGTGAGTGTTGTTATCCATTTGTGGGGAGTCTATATTGAGTAGGGAACTATGAGATGTTTCCCTTTGAAAGTGTGGTGTTTTAAGAGGCACTTTTGATCCTTTAGACATGTAATTACTGCATCTTGTGTTAACCATGAAGTTGTTTCTCAACTTTGTCAATGTTTCCCAATAGTGCAAGTAAGAGTTTCAAACTATTCAAGTGGGCATGTCTAGTTAAAAGTAACTGTTGTTGTTGGTGGACATAAATGATTCCAGTGTTAGAGGGTTAGAATGCTTTGATAGTGAGCTAGGAACCAAGTTGTTGGTAGAAAGCAGGTAGACCACATGTATTAAACTGATCGTGAAAGACTGACTAAGCATGCAAGGTAGACATTTTGAAAAAGTTTTGAAATTTCAATAGGGAGACCAGAAAAGACAATAGGAACCAGCTATAGAGCCAAAAGGGTATCCTAATCAACTGAGAATTTCTAAGAAATACCTCTGCAAGTACCCATTGTCCTAGATACAAGCCTCTGATGATACTATATGCGAGCCTAAATCCTAGATGCGACTATGTGCTGACCAGATGCGACGCAGTATACTGGATGTGATCCTAATTACCAGATGCGATTTGGGAAATCCAGGATATGATCTTATGATGTCTTTATTAGTTTTGATCAATTTCAAAATTTGCATTTTGGGAGTTCATGCAGTTTGTCTGATCTGTGATCGTGTTTGGAGACTTGTTAGTGAGTGAAAAACACATGTATCTGAAGGTTTGAATATTGTTTCTTGTTTGAAGGAGTTTATCTTTTTAGTGATTTTTCAGACATGTCAAACAGATTTTCATTGTTAGGAGGGTGAAATAGACACTCATCTTTTTTCTATTCTCTAGGTGGAGGATGAAAATCTTTTCTCATTGACTCAGGTACACACTCAAATGCTAATCAAAATACAGCCATCACCAAGCACGCAATGGCTCTAGTCATGATGTTGTATTAGCCGAATCCAAATGCAAGTTAGGGCATGATATGACGAGTGTCTTGGGGCAACTACTTTTTTCCTTGCACAAATATTATCACCCTTTTGGTGGTGAATTAGAAATTATTTTAGTTGAAGTTGTTGTAGATTATTGGGCAATGCATTCAAAACCGTCCCTCATAGAATTGCACAACGAAAAATTGAGGCATATATCCCTATGAGTACCTAGATATATGTAGTCTCACAAGCAATATTCAAGTGGCTCCGCTCTACATATACCCAAGCATGTTCAAGGAATGATGTCAAAATTCCATGAACAAAACTGGCTTCGTCTTCCGAGGCTTTAGCCTACAAGGAAGAAACTATTTATAGTGAGTTGGAAGGGTTGGTGTAAAACCTTTCCTCACTTGGGTCATTCTCGGGAGATTTTTTCCTCAACCGGAAGGCCCTCTACTATTTAATATGCATACAAAGGATTGGCGAGCTTTGGATGTCTGGATTTCTGATTCTTTCGAAGAAGAAGAGCATACTCTCTTAATATAAGTTGTTTTCTCCCAAAACAAAGTCAAGCAAAGTGATTCTTTCCCTAAAGCAACGTTGTGCCTAATTTAGATGTTCCTATTTTAACAAAAACAAGATTGCTTGAAAATGAGAGTTTCCTTTTTCAATTAGCTACAATATTTAGTGAGTTTGCTTGTTCAATTTCCATGTCCTAAAAATGAATTAAGCAATTGAACTTGTTCTTTGATCCATAAGATTTAGTGATTTGTGTTGTTCATTTACTAATCCAAAAGAATTATACGATGTGATTTCTTGTTCAATAAATTCCAAATTCTGTTAAACCAATAAGCTGATGTGTGAGTTTCTAATTTTACTTAAAAGAAAAAGAGCATAGTCCTCTAGTTAGTTTAGTGATAGATTAGAAAATGTATCTTGATGTTGTAAACTTGTAAATAGAGGTCAAGATGGGGGTTGGCATCCTGAAAAACTGAGTTAGTATCCGTTATTTCAACTCCCATGAAAGTCCTTCAATAACAACCTGCAAAAATTTTTTAGGCTACAAAATATAAAAAACACAACTGATCAAGATGTTAGAGTTAGGAAAATGAAGTGTGAAATTTTTTGAACCAAATGCGAGCCTAAAATAACTAAATGTGATACAGTATATTGTATGCAAACTTTCTTACCAGATGTGATAGCATGCTCCCTAGATGTGATCCTAAACTAAAAATGATCTGGGAAATCCTGGATGCGAGCCTCATTTTCTACGGTGCAAGGGCGTATTCCGGATGCTATCCAGAATGACCAAAAATGACCCTGTAACAGAATCTTGTGCATGCAAATTAGTGAAAAATAGGTTCAAAATGAGGCCAAGTTGGAAATCGTGCCCCACGGTGGGCACCTGAAATGTGTGTGTATATTTGTGCACCTGATACCTATGACACAACACTTCAATAAGTCATTCTATTAGTGAGAAACAAGGGTTAATGAGAATATAAAACCCTAACATCGACCTATTTTTTTCTAACTAAGATGAGTGTAGAAAATAACATAACATCCCTCAGATTATGCTAATACCAGTGACATAAACAACCTAGTATAAAATATTTAAGTTTAAAACAACTATTTAACTATTTAAGCATGCATATTAATCTAAAATGAGCATTATAACCGTGCATAAAAGTAACTATGGAGTGTGCATGAAGCTATGAAGGAATGGGTAGCATAACAATGCTTCAAGATTCCTTCAAAATCTTGGCATAACAACACTACTATCCAAAAGTGAGGCTTATTATGAGCTCCAAATCCCTTCAATTTATAAAGGAATGAGAAAGAGAGAGAGGGGAGACAAGGTTCAATAATGGGGCCCCTAAGGTCATTAATGAGGTGTAAGAGCCATTAATGCCTTGGGAATTAATGAGGGATGGGCAAGAGGGAATATCTACTAATAGGTCATTAATGAAATTCATTTAAGAGGCATGGGAGGGTGTAAGGCTCAACTTGGCAAGTTGGTCCTTAGAGAAGTCATGCTTGATAAAGCTGACTTTCTCAAGTGGGTTGAGTTGTTAATCATTCCTTAATGGAATGTGACAGCATTAGGAGGTGGGTTAGGATAGAATTAGAATTAGGTTTTAGATTAGCAAAGGGGAATAGGTTGAGATGGGTTAGAACCCAGGGTAGAAGTGGTTGAGATAGGTTAGGTTGGGGTTTAGGGGAATATAAATGAAATGAATTAAACTTATTTAATTCATTCAAAAATAGGATATTTAAT
>MU223370.1:2148906-2172147 GCA_018584345.1 Thuja plicata | reverse complement strand
TATATATATATATATAGTTCTCTCTTCTCTTCTTCATTCATTTTTTGTTCTCTCTTCTCTTCTCTCCCTTTGACAACAATTATAAAGGTGTATACAAAGTAGCACTTCTTGATCACAAGTTTTAGAATGTCTTGGAAGGAATCTTCCAAAATATTCACTTCAGAGCTCCATGTATTAAACAAAATTTGACTTATATGAATCAATCCATTCAATGCAATGATGTAGTTTCAACATTCTTCAAGTCTGTGGGTAGGCCTTTAGCCAATGAATCTATAGTCTTTTCTAAATCTGTTAGATGTGCCTCAAGTATTGATAGCTTTGGAGTAATGAAGTTCCTTAGAAAATTAAATCTATTCAGTACTCTCTCCTTCTCATTCTCAAATATACTGATCTTATCCAATATCTTTGTCTCTTCAGTGTCTAACTCAGTAGTGAACTATGAAGATGTTTCACAACCATCCATTAACCTATTCAAAGTTGCCCTTTCCTTGGAAATAATATCTTCAACATTCTGAATGTGTCTGATAGGATTCATGTTGTAACCAAATAACTTTCTCCCATGTGTAATGTAGTTATTTGCATTTATCAAATAAGTTTTCATTCCCATGAGATGGACTTGCATACTTTTATCAACTTCTTCTCTTCATATGTTTTCTTTTCTTTCTCCTCTGCAGTCTTCAACAAATTTTCAAAGTGGCCATCAAACTCATCAACTGTGACTTTCAAGTTCTCAATATCATCTTTGTTCTGGAATACTAAGAGTACTGGAAGAAATTTATTCACAGTATCAATAGCTCTTGAAATCACTTTTGTCTTCTTATCTCCTTTATGTACTAATTTCTCCTTTTCTTTGTTCAGTGTGGTGAATGCCAGTTTCAATAGTTCATCTTCATCCATGTTATCAATATTTACATTACTACTTGCCAATAATAAGCTAGATGGTGAAATTACCTCTTCCTTTTCATATTCTTTTTGCTCAGTCTTCTATCCTTCATCCTCTTTATTCTTATCTTCCTTATTCTCCTCTTCCTTCTCAGGTTCATCAGTAATAGAAGTGTCCATGGTTACTGTTAAATGGTCCTTCTCATCTTGTGAGGGGTTTAGTGTTAATGCCACACCAGAAACATAGAAGTCTGTAGTAGTGTCTTCTTTACCCTCTTCATCATTATTCTTTATGTCCTTTGTGTTGTCATCCATTCTGAATTGTGTAGGTAAATCTGTCTTAGGAGGTGGGGGCTTGAAAAAATTATTTATCAACAGTATCTTCTCAAGTGCTTTCTGAGTTTCCTCAGTCACTTCATCATATTTCCTCATCATTATCTTTAGTAATATGGTATTTGTCCTCAACGGGGTTTCAATTCTTTGACTATAATATCTCTCTCTTGCACGGATAACACAGGCAACATGTCATCATTCTCTTTGTTTCTAATTTTATCATCTTCAACTTGTGCCAAACTTTTTATGATTTCCAATTGTATACAAATTTGAGGGTATGCTTCCTTCAACTTCCAAAAGTGTCTTCTTTAAACTAAGCATGTGTTTGATCACAATGTCTTCAATTTTTTAGTTTATCTACTTCTTCATTTCTGTCATAATATTTATCAATTGAAACCAATTTTCCTTGTTCAATTGCTCTTTTCTCCACCATTTTCATGTCAGGTTTCCATGCTTTATTCTCAGTTTTCTTCTCTTTTGTCTACATACTAGATCTAGTCACTCTAGGAGTAACTTCCTTCACTTGTTCTGCCTACTGCTATGGTGGAGGTGTGTTATCAACCATAATTACTTCAAGGGTGGAAGGGGCATTAGAGCTTCCACTAGCTACTCCAAGGGATCTATCTGCCATCTTCTTCTTAATATATTTCAGTTCTTCCTCAGATAGACCAGCCTTTACTCCACAGTCATTAATAAAATTAGAAATCTTTCTCTTCCTTTGTCCTCTATATTGTTCTTCTCTTACCTTCTCTGACTTCTCCTCATATGTTCCCCATCTCTCTTCTGATGTATCAACTTATGATGCAATAATATGTTCTACTTACATGGTGAGTACTTTGGAACTCACTTCATAGCCTATAGGGTAACACCATTCCTTTCTAGGGGTCACTGCCTCAAAACATACATAGTCTGTTTCAACCATAAAAAAAATTGTGTCCTTGTACTTCTCAACAATGTCATCATGTAGTTTGTATCTACTCTTCATTTGTCTTTGTAGAATTTTGAACATTTCAAATAGTTCTCCATCTATCCAAGTAGTGTTCTATCTCTTGTAACTCTGTGATATTAGTATACCAGTAGGAACTCTAGTTTTCCAGCCACTAGGGTTTAGACCAGGAAACTTATGTTCAATATGGATGAACCTATGTACCAATAATGATCCAAACCTGAAATTTTTCATTCTGTCCTTCTTCAAAAGCTTTACATTCTCAAGGAATTGCTGTGCCAATACTTTGCATAGGTTGTATAGTGTGTTTTCTTTTATCATTCTCCATGCCATCATAATAACTCCAACTGATACTTAATTAGGTCTGCTGTTGTAGAAAAATTTGTAACCAAGTATCATTGCAATCAACCTTACATCTTGTTGGAAAATATCATTTATTTTCATTTCCCTTCTATCCCACTTTGAGTGTGTTAGGGTTTCAACTTCCTTCTTGACATGTTTCTCCACAATGGGTACAACTCCAGTGTTATCTAAACTAGTAATCTCATGAATTAGGTCACTGCATATCTTCACAGGTTGGATATCAATCTGTATTAATTGGTCATGAATCCTTCTCATAAGTATTTTAAACCATTCATTTTCATTGAAGTCACACAGATCCATAATCTTCATTATACTTAATTGACTGACATGTTTCATTTCTTCCTTCATGATTCCATTCTCATTCATATCTTCCATTTTAGTGAGTATATCATCATCTCCCAATGTGTAATATTTACAATGTATGTAAGCCCTGATGTCTTCTATGTGCAATACGCCATGTGGGGTTTGTGAAAATACTCCTTCTGGATCCTTTTTACATGACTTATAAGGATTTTTCTTGAATTTGTATCTAGGACAATCAACAACATCAAAAATCACATGTGCATCCATAGCTTAGATAATGTAGAATACCTTTCACACGTGGAAATCTGAGTTTATGCTTTGATCGATCATGCACGAAAGGTGTATAAATTTTTGAATACTTATTCTCTCTGATCTCCTCAGCTCACTCCTTGTCAAATGATAGAAAAATAGATCACAATAGGGTGTTTAATACAAGTTACGTTATAAATTTTCTTTTTCACTCCAAACTATCTGGTCATCTGCTAGATATTGCGATCAAAATATACAATTTAGTTGATGATGCGCTCTTAGATATATGATCCATAATGTTGGCTCAACATATTTCCAAGCTCGCATGAGCTCACTACATGATTTGTGGGGAAGGATAAATTTTGATGTGTTGCATTTAATGCTCCCTTAAGGCCATGATTGGTCGATTAGGTCAATTTTGTCTTCCTACCTTCAGGCAATGATCCAGTAGCATCTACTGAATCTCCCTGAACTAATGTCTCACTAGTTTCTTTAATCTTCCATATCTTACCAGTGTTGTTGTCTTCTGCTTTCTTAAAACAATTTTCAAAATCACTCTTCACATCTGCAATACTCTTTCCATTATCACTTCCATTCTTCTGAGGTCTCATAGGAGGTGATGGTCTTCTATTATCTACTCCATTATACCTACAAAAGTTTTCCATATGTCCTAGATTATTGCATTTGTAACATATAGGTGGTCTTCTTTCTTGATTAACTTGTAACTTATAGTACTTCGCAATATTCCCAATGTTTTTTTTTTAAAGCAAAAGTGGGTGTACCACTAATATATTTATAAATATAATAAGGACTAGTTTGAGAGCTCTGCCAGGAAAGAACCAGTAAGAAAACCCAACTTCATCACTCAATACAAAACTATAAGATACTATAAATTCCTAACTATTAAAATACTGATTTCAGTCAAATATCCCCTATTTTGAGTCCACTAGACTTGCTCAACAGCTTATAACAAATTTACATTTACATAGTGGATAGTCGAAAAGCATCATAAAATCGTCCAAGTACATTATAAAATTCTCAAAATACATCATAGTTTCACATTCGAAAAGTATCTCTATATGAGATGACAAACTAAATAAATTGCAAGATGTTTGTTTAGGCCACATACATTTCAAAAATCTATGAAAATCCCACCAAAGTTAATTTTACAAAATGTGGGTTTCATGCACCAACGTACTTTTGGAACCCTAGTTGCAGAAATGCCATTGGCAGCCATTGAAGGGCTACCAAGAACTCTGCGGCTTGTGGATGCTCTTGCAATGTCAAACAAAATTTGAGCCAAAAAATGAGCAAAAAAGCAGGGCAGCCCCTTAAATAATTCTTCCATGGGATCAAATTCACAAGAAGGAATGTATGGCTGAGTACACGGAGACCATCCCCAGCCATCCTCATTATGAGATTGTGAACTAGCCCATCCTGAAACTTGGCTGTGAGGTTGAGGACCATCCCATCCATCCATATTGTGAGCTTGAATACCAGACCATCCTGAATCTTGAGTGTGTTGCAACCATAATTCCTGTGTCTGTCCTTCGCAACCCAAATATGGTGAGGAAAATGTTGCGCGGTCAAGGGGTTCCTATGCGAATTTGACCCTATCGAGCAAATGAATTAGCGCTTCCACTTTCATGTAAATCTTTTCTTCTCTGACAAAACCCAATGTGTAACTAACTACTTGCATTGCGTCTTTGAGTTGGAAAATGCTCAATTCTTCCAATGACCTTTGTATTGTGTCATATGTAATCATGGCAGCATGTTTAGATAGAAGTGAATGTCTTGTGAATAGACCTCCTATCACGGCATGCCCATTCCATAAGTCATATTTTTGCATGGCTCCCTGAAGTTTGTTTTCATCCCAATATTTGGGAATGACAACATTTTGAGCTAGTTCAACTAGTAAATTGACCGACTGCAACAGGTCCATGGCATTTGAAAAGAAAATGGAGACTACTTGTGATGGATATAGGAATTACTTAGTGTGCGGCTCCATATTTTCATGGCCAATAACTCTTTTAATTTCCTCCCTAGTGATTGCAGAGCTTGAGATAAACATACCATCAAGCAGTAAATCCGCAATGTGGGATGGGAGAGCTTGTTCGTTGTCCGGGGGAGAGATGGAGATTCTGTAATTCTTGGGCAAAAGTTCTACGTGGTGATTCCTGCATTGGATGCATAATGTACAATCCACATTTTGCAGCACCATAGCTCCTTAATCCTTTCTGTGTTCTGAAGTTTATGGTTGAATTTGTTGTATTTGCAAGAGAGATAAAATGACCGTATTTCACAGTTTGTGTGATGATCTTTAACAAATTTCATGATAATAAGAATTAACCACGCATACTCCAGCCATGTGAAAAATATGGAAATCACCCACCTTTCTGTTTTATCATTAATGTTAATTGATTTTGGGGATGCCTTTTAATTTCTTCAAATTCGTGACATGACTGTTTCATAAATTATTATTATGCACTGCTTTCCTCAACCCAAATTTTGGATCTACATTATGTTCAATTTGGGGGTTTAAGATATGATGTTATGAAATATGATATGCATACCCCCCAATACATGTGAGAGATAAATCACTATCCTTGCCAAGAAATTACCACATGTCCCTCGGTTATGTTGAAATTTTGATGCTGCGAACTCCTCTCTGTTAATCTTAGATATATTGTACTTTACTAGATCCTTCATAATTTTTGTCCTACCATTTTATCCCTACATCTCGATGTCATGTTTGTGTCATGATTTGAATTCTACTATACTTTCCTCTGCCCACATGTGAATTTGTGAAGGGTATTGATTTGTAATTCATCGTGAATTCATAACTTCACATGTATTCCCTATACTTTCTCTCTGATTACAATCTTTCATCGATATCTCTTTTTGTTTTAGTTGTTCAGTATTCTCAATTGAAAAGATATGTATTTAAATAAATGTTTTTTCTGTGTTCACCACCTTTATCAATTCAGGCCAATTTTCTACAATGTTGTTAACATTTGTTTTTGCTATTTGTATGCCATCGCAGCCCATATTTGAGAGAAGATCCGCTACTTTGTTCCCTTCCCTCAATGTGTGTGAGATTGTTAGATTGGAAAAATTGTCTAAAAAGTGCCAAATTTGTGTTAAAATATATTCTAGTTTCCATTTCATTGAGTCCCTTTTGACACATGCATTGATTATCACTTGTGAATCTCCTTCTACATGTAAGTTCTTTATCCCACGCTATTTTGCCAATATGAGACCTACCAACATTGCATGAGCTTCTGCAAAATTGTTTGTACCAACTGGTAATTGGGAAGAAATACATGCTATAAGATTTCCCTTAGAATCTCTGAGACATGAACCTACTCCTGATTTCCTAGGGTTTAGAGGCACCATCAAAGTTCAATTTCATGTTGTGGGGTAGTGGGGGTTGCCATTAGATACTTGATCTATCTACCTGACCAAATGTCTTTTTTAGATTTTCCCAACCCATGGGGATACTAATTCTATCCCAATTTCTTAGAACTGAGGTGTCCCATGTTGTCAATGTGGGATTATAACCACATCTATATAAGCTCACATTCACAACTTTGGATATTGACTTCTCAATTGTTTCCAGAACTGTTTCCAGGATTGATGTTTCATTTCTAAATATCCTTTTATTACGTTCCCACCATATGGACCAGATTATTAGAGAAGGGGCACATGTCCAAATGTTTGTGAGAAGTGAATTTTGATGTAATTCTAGCCAAGATTCAAAAATATCCCATAATTTATTGGGTAGTGGTGTCTGATAGCCAAGTTTGTTGAGGACAAATAACCAACACTTCTATGCAAAGGTGCATTGCAATAACAAGTGGTCCCCTATCTCAGTTATATCTTTGCATAGATGACATTGAAATGCTTGAGTAATGTGAAATTTTTCTAATCTATCACTTGTAAGTATCCTTTGTTCAATGCAATCCATGAGAAGCATCCTGCTTTGGCAAAGTGACTTGATTCCAACAAAAGTGGTACACTCGTGATGGAATGCTTTGCAATTCCACCTGTTGCAGAATTTTATAGCCTTCTCTAATAGAATATTTACCATCCTTTTCTAGTGCCTATATTAATTTTTCTTCCTTCTCCGAACAATATACTTATCTTTCTGTGAGGATTTTGCGAAGTACTTCAGTGTTATGTCTTGAAAGATGTAGTCCATCTGGATCTTTCCATTATACTTTTCCTAAGAGAAAATTGATAGCTAGTAAAAAATCTATAATGCATTTTCCCCATTCATTTTCTATTGCATTGATAATTTCTTGAGGGACAGTTGGTGTTAGGAGAATAGGAAGGCCATTCCAAGAGTCCCTCCATAATTTGACACTTGCACCATTGTTGACTTCCCATGTGACATAGTTGTGAATTGTTTGTCTTGAGGACATCATGAGATTCCAAATCACCGATCCTTTGGGTGGATCTGCATTGGTAAGGATTCAGATTGGATTATCCGTATCCAAGTATTTTTGCTGCATGATCTGACACCATTTATTGTGTGGTTTTGTGTACATCTGCTAGACTAATTTCCATCCAAATGCTTTGTTGCGGATTGTTAGATCATGAACTCCTGCCCCTCCAAAATTTGAGCCTTTTGCCATATCTTTGAGTGAGATTAGGGGCAGTTTTTTCTCCCCATTCATGTTTGCTGTCCAGAGGAATCCTTTGATCAATTTTTGAATTTGCTGTATTACTAATGATGGGGCTTTTAAGACAGCTAAGTAATAATTTGGGATTGCTAAAAGTACAGATTTCACAAGTAATATTCAGCCTGATAAGGAAAGCCATCTGGCTTTCCATGCCAATGTTTTGGTTTTAATTGTTTCGATAATAGATGACCAGTAGGTTGTTTTGTTTGTTCCAACAAAAAGAGGAATCCTGAGATAGGTTGAAGGAAGGATGTCTACTACAAAGTCTAGCACTTGAACAATTTTGGTTGAGATGACTTGACTAGTGTTGAATAGGAATATTTGTGACTTTTGTGCATTAATTTGATGTCCAAATACTACTGAATAGAGGTCTAGGACATGCTTTATTCTTTTTGCTTCCTTAACTTCTTATTTTCCAAAGAGCAATGTGTCATCTGTAAATAGGGAGTGGGTGACTGAAATATCTGTGCCACCAATTTTTAATCCACTCCAAAGACCCATTGTGTGTTGTTTCTTAATTGTTCTACTTAATGCCTCTGCCATTAGTATAAAAAGGATGGGAGATATTGGATCTCCCTGTCTGATTCCCTGATTGGAGGAAAATAATCTAGCTGGACTCCCATTTATGATCACCGAGAACCAGACCCCTGAGATACACGCCCATATCCATTTACACCACTACTGTGAGAAACCAAATTTAAGAAGGACTTGAAAAAGGAAATCCCATTTTACTTTGTCATATGCTTTCATCATATCCAACTTGATGAGGAAATTAGATGTCTCATCCTCCTGAATAGAGTGAAGTGCTTCATGAGCAACTAGTGCTCCTTCCATGGTTTCTCAACTTGGGACAAAACCTCCCTATTCTTGGGAAATAATTGAAGGAATGAGATTTTTTGTCCTCATATATATTGCTTTAGTGATGATTTTATATACTGTGTTGCAAAGTGATATTGGCTGAAAATATGCAAACGATTTTGGATCTTTCACTTTGGGTATGATAGCAATATTGGTTGTATTGAAATATTTTAACATTGACTTTATTTTCCTTGATTCTTCCACTACTGCCAGCAACTCCCCTCCAACAACCTCCCAGCATGATTGAAAGAAGAGTGGAGTATAGCCATCCAGCCCCAGGGCTTTATCCGATGGGAATGAGAACACTACTTGTCTGATTTAATTAATAGTGAAAGGGGCCATGATTATAAGATTATCTTGGTGTGTAACTTTGCATGGAATAGCAGCCAAAATTTCATCAAGTTGATCTTGGGGTGGGGAAGTGGCTTGAGCTGGGGCAAGTAGATTTTTAAAAAAGTTTACTCCTTCATGTTGGATTTCTTGAGCATTTGTTAATGTCTTCCCCGATGACAGTTCAGTTATAGAAAATATTTTTCTATTTGCCTTTTTTTGTTTAGCTGAGGCATGGAAGAATTTAGTATTCTTGTCTCCTTCTCTAAGCCACAATTCCCATGATTTATGTCTCTAGTATTCTTCCTCCCGAGAGCACAATTCTTCCCATTCCTCTTGTAGAACTTTGTATTTATTGTATGTGCAGTTGTCCATACCATGATGTATGGTATGCTCATGTGATTGTGACAGTTGTTCTTTAACCACATCTTTTTGTTGAAATATGTTTTTAAACACTACTTCATTCCATTTTTTGATGCAACTTTTTACATGTTTCAACTTCATTGCCAGCTGGTGCATTTTAGTTCCCGCCACATATGGTGAGCTAACCCACCATTGTTTAATTAGGGGCAAAAAATGTGGGTGCCTAAGCCACATTTTTTTAAACTTGAAAGATGGCTTGTGGCCATACAAAGCTCTTGCATTGTCTATGCACAGCAATATAGGAAAATGATCAGATCCTGGAAGAGGGAGGATGTCCGATTGGAAATGGAAATTTATGAGCTTCCATTCTTGTGATACTAAAAACCTATCCAATCGGCTACCAATTTGAGAAAAAATTGCTCGCTTATTTGTCCAAGTAATTGTACCAGCAAATGGCACCACATGCATCAGATTATTATCTGTTAGCAAAGAAGCGAAGTCCTAAATGGTTCTTTGAGGCAGACATATACCCCCTATTTTTTTTGACATGTCCAATATAGCGTTGAAGTCACCTCCTAGTATTACCTTCTGATCTGTGAGATTCTGAATATGATATGTTAAACAATCCCATAGTTTTTTCTTATCTTGAGTAGATGTAGGGCCATAAATGTTAAACAGAGTAAATGAGAAATTGAAGCTTGTGAATTCTACCATTTGCCAGTAATTGTCCTGCCCGGTCTTTTTAACGTTGGAAATCTTGGGATTCCATAAGATAGATAAGCCACTAGAGGCTCCTATTCCTTTTTCATGGATGGATGACCAGGCTGTCCATTTCCCTACTATTTTAACAAATTTTTCTGTGGGCAGCTTTGTTTCCTGAAGAAGAACAATATTAACATGTGTAGAATCAATCTGTTGTTTGATTCTATTTCTTTTGTTAGAGGCATTAATGCCTCTGACATTTTGAGATGCAATTTTCATTATGGACAAGGAGAACCTCTTGTTCTCCTTGTCTATCTCTTGATGGACACAAAAGTGTCATCCAATGTGGATTGTATGCCAGCTGCTATTTCTTCCTTAATTTTTATGTTTTTTTGCTTTCATCCTCTTGACTTTGGCGTCTTTGAATCCTGAACACATTTAGAAGGGGATTGTTTTATTGAGAGGATGCAATGTGTGATGGGGCTAGTGATATTGTTAGATATTTCATTAATTTGAGTCATAGAATGTGTATACTCTGCCTCTTCAAGTGAGGGGACCATAACCAAACCTTGTTCCGATATTGTAGCTTCTGGGCAGAAACATGCATCATCCAAACTTTGGTTATTTATTGGGCAAGGAGTGCATGGAAATTTAGTAAGTGAATGAAACTCTACCATCTCTAGGGATTCTTTTTCATTATTCTCCCACCCCCTATGTGTGGATGGAAAATTAATATGTGTCGGGTAATCTTGAAGCCATTGGTTACCAGTAATAGAGTTATCATTTGCGACATATAGTGGTAATCCCATTTGATCTTATTTGTCAATAAATTCCTCTTTTTTGTCATCTGTTGTTATTATATTTCCATCTGCTATCTTTCCAATCAACTCAATATCCCTTTCAATTATCATGCCATCTAGAGAAATTTTATCTAGATCCCCTACTTGTATCCCATTGTGGAGAGTTAGGGAAAGTGGGGAGTCACAGAATGTTAAATGTTGCACAACATCATAGGCATGTGTTGCAGACGAGGTTGCAAGGGGATTAAATTCCAGCATCCCCATGGTTCTATATTTGTACTGATGTTACCAGGTTAAATAGGACAAAAAATCAAGCATATAGCAGATCATTACTGAAATTCTTGCTTGCATATTCTGTTCCAAACATACAGTTGGTGTTGCTGAATTTGTATTGATTTCTTGATTAATTGGCTTAGTGACTTGATCCTTAGTTTTTTCTATTTTAATATGTTGTGTACATGAAAATGGATCAGAGCTATGATCTACGCATACATTGATGTTACTTGTTTGACCCATATGATATTTAGAGTTTAAATGACGAAGTCTGTGCTGATATGAGTGGACTATGGCCAGATCATTTATCCTTATGTTCTGAGCCCATTCTCCCCATTTAGATGTTATTGCAATCTTCTATTTAAATATTTTTTGGGTATCCATCAGAATGTAGATTCTTATGTCCCAATGAGGGTCCTCTAAAGGAATAAATTCATGTCAAATAAAAATTCCCACAGTATTCGCAATATGTTCTAATATTTCTGGCTCTCTGTATTCTAATGGAAGTAGAGGTAAAGAGATCCAATATGGGAAAAAATGAGTGACGTTGGGATCTGGTTTGAAATTGGGGATCCATGGCATTGTGAAGAGACCCAACCCCTTACAGAACCAATGTTTATATTTATTAACCCAATCTCTGTCACTTTTGGAATGGAAAATAACAACAAAAAATTGACTGGTGGAATCTATACAGAAGATTTCTTTAATCCCTTGAAGCATGCTCATAGCCCATTCTTTAATAACTGAAAATTGCAAAGTGTTAGAGGATAGCTTACCTATTAGGGATGGGTGTCGTAATGTACCAATATGGGTCTACAGCAGCTTTTTCGGAAGAGTAATCGAATCCATAAGTGGATCTGAGTGTGTATCTCGATTCTTCTTTTGCCAGACTTGCTTTGATTTGTTTGGAATGAAGGGGGCTTGGGAAAATTGATCCAACTCTAATGATGCAGGTTTCTCATTTGCATATAGACCCTGTTTATTCTTGACAAAATCTTCCCTTGTGCCTGACGGAGATCTTGGTGGAGTTCTTTCACAAATGTCAAAAATGGGTTGCTTTTCTTTCAAAAGGGTTCTAGACTTGTGTGGAACCCTTGGCTTGCTTGGAATAGAGGGTTTGTGGGTTTGAATTTTTTCCCTCTCAAATCTATTTTTCAGATTCTGTAGATTTTTTGCAGGGGGTTGTTGATGTTGAGTGGCCATAGATGATGTCTCTCTAGTTTCAAACATGTGAAAACCTTCATGATGTTTCTTGTTGGAGAAATGAAACCGGGGGTTTAGAAAAAATGGCTTGGCTGGCTGCACTATGGCTTTCCCCTAGAATATTGATCTGGAATTATTACTGACCACATTTTTTTCTACAAATGTGGCCTTGGTAAATCCCTCAGTCTGTGAGGTTGCTAATTGCTCCAATTTCCTGGCAGGCTGTACTATCAGTGTAGTTTGAAAGATGTTTCTAAAAGTAGTAGGTAGGTCAAACTTATTCCCTATTTCTGAGGTTTCCTGATTCCCATGTTGAAAATGCTATTGTCATTGATGATGATATTGCTATTGATGATGCTGCCATCTACGATTTGATTGTTGAATCTGCTGAAAATGCCCTCCTACCCTTCTTGTCGCTCCTGCCATTAGGTGTTCATTACATTTGTAGCATGTAGGTTTCATTGTAGGTTCTCTTCCATTGTCTTTTCTATATCCATATGTATTAGGTCTTCTGCATTCAATCTTCTTGTTCCCATATCCATTATAGTTAGAACAATAACCAGAAAAATTTCTAAAAGGGGCATTATCTTTGCAGTCTCTCTTCATGTGTCCAAATTTGTTGCAACCAAAGCATCTGCCTCTAAAAGGTTCAAACTTCTCTGTAGGTTCTTCAATAGATGGTTTCTTAGCATTAATCTTCTCATCTAATTTTTCTTCCTGATTCTTTGAACATTCAGCTTCATTGAAGCCAATACCACCTATAGGTTTCTACTTGTCTAGTTGTTCATCAATCAAATCACTGCTGGTGTGAAGTTTCTCTATATGTTTCTTTACTTCAGTAAGTTCACCTTTCACAATCTGAATGTATTTCTCCAATTCTAAGTATTTCTTCTTGTAGCTGTCAGCTTCATCTTTCATTTGATTCAATGCATTGTTCAAGGTTTCTTCAACTTTCTTCTTAGCATCCTCCTGTATCTATATTTCTTTAGCCATATTCTTGTTCTCAAGCTTCAGAGTCTCAATCTCTTCTTTCAGTTGCTTCACCTGATCTCAATTATCCTCATCTAAGTTGTTCTTTCAGTTTCTTTATGAATTTCTCAACTCTTTGGATATTGAACTTCAATTCTCCATTTTCTTCTTTAGCATTATCAAGGTCTTCAAGTGCAGCTTCAAAGTTTTCCTATAAACTGTTCAAATCCATTCTGATCTCCCTTAAGTTGTTAGGATTTCTCTCCAAGGGCCAAAAGATATGATACCAATTGTTAGGATTGGATAATATTGAGAGGGGGGGTGAATCAATATTATAATAGTTAATTAAATTCTTCAACCACTTGAACATTAACCATACAATTGCAGTAAAGAAAAGAACATAAAAAAATAACATAGAACTCATAACACCATGATTTTTTTATGAGGAAACCCTAGCCAAGGGAAAACCCCAGTGGCGATGATACCCACAAGCATGTACTAAAAGTATAATGTCCCTGTAAGGAGACCTAGCCCTGTTAGGAGATAAATATTACATAGTACATTTCCCTATTAGAGGAATAACAACCATGTTAAAGGTTCACAATGACCTGTTAGGGGCCAATGAGCTTACAACTCTTACAATGAAATTCTATTACAAAAGGTTCTCAGTCATAAACAAAAAAAAGAATCACAAATGCTTTGATACTTCCTTTATAGCTCTACCATTCACATGTCTGCTCTGCATATACTTCACTCACTCACTTACGCTTTTCACACTTAATCTTTACCAAAAATATCTTACATATATATCTTTTAACTTTACAAAGTTGGCTCTCAGTATGAATATTACAAACAGTACTAAGTTGGCCTTCAATACAAAATACATTTAATATAGTAAGTATCAAATGCATAGTCGGCACTCTTGCATAGTCAAAGTATACACTATCAATAAGAAAAATACAACTTCAATTTCCTAGAGTCCAAGTCATACTCCCTCATTCTTCGTTGCTATCCAACTGCTTTGTGTCACTTTTCTCTATTGTCTGTCAGTCTTCAAATCCTTATAACTTATCATAAACTTAACCAAATCCAAATTGATCTTAGGTGTATGTAAGAGATACTCCATACTATCTTCCACTAAGCTCGCATACCTTAATTCATCGATCTTTGTCTTTGATATCCAGAAGAATACCGTTCCTCTATTTTTGTACTTAGTCAATTTTAGACATACCAAAACTTATCTTCAAAACAATCGACCTTAAACCTAGATTTGTTTCCATATATGACAACCAAAAAGTGAATCACATTACCCAAATTGATCACTTGACAATAGGGTTTCCATGTTAAATCATGGTTTCATACTTGTGTGAATGATATTTGATGTGTTTTAATGTTAACATTTTTATATTGTGCAAGTTGATTACTTAAGGATAATGGACTACAAGTTTATGTTACTAATCATATGCTATAGAGACCGAGTGGATTGTTGAGTAGATCTAAGTTGGTTGAAGTGCTTAAAAGTTTAATTGGTATATTTGGACATGAGGATAAATGATTCACCCTCCCTCTGATTTATTCTAAATCATTCTAACAATTGGTATCAAAGCTTTTGGTGCTTGTAAAGAAAATTTTGAAGGTACTTGAAGATAAATATCAAGATGTACAAAAGGTAGGTACCAAGGCTGAACAAGGAGAACTTCCCTACATGGAAAATTTTGATGAAGCTACACCTAACTAGAATTAGATAAGAAACAAAATAACATGTGGAACATGATTACATATATGTGCCTACACATTTGACAAATCATCAAATGAAGTAAAAGAAAGAACACAATCAAGCAATGTTGGAGATTACATCAGCCCTACGTTATTCTAAATTTGAAGACATAAGAGATTGTACTACTACAAAGAAAATTTGGGACACACTAAAACTATCTATGGTGGAGATACAAATGTACTAAGTGCTAAATCTTAAAACTTGAGAGGTAAGTTTGATGAAATGAGAATGTTAGAAGGTGAGACTATTTTTCAATATTTTGGTGGAGTTAAAGAGGTTATGAATGCTATTAGAGGAGCTAATGGAAATATTGATGATGATATTGTTATTAGAAATTATTGAGAACCCTACTTCCTATTTATGCTACTAGAGTCTCTGCAATACAAGAACTGAGACGTACTCTTGGTAACAACTTAACTCTAGAAGGTGTAGTTGGTAGACTTACTGCGTTTGAATTGTCAATTTTTGATAATTTCACCCCTCACAATGTTGATTCTACATTAAAATCACAATTGGTTCTTCATAAGTCTAAGAAAGGAAAAGAAATATGCGTGAATAGTGATAGTGATACTTTTGATGATGATCTTGATGAGATTGAGTCACTAATGGCTAGAAGACTACCGAGAGGAAAAGGAAAATTCAAAGGTAAACTTACTATAATCTATTTTCATGTAACAAAGTTGGCCATATTGCAGCAAGATACCCTGATAGGAATGACAAGGATGAAAAAAGAGAAAGCAAGTACAAAGACAAAAGGGATGATAGAGACTAAAAAAGGTACAATGACTACAAGGATAAAGGTAAGAAATATTTCTATATTGCTGAAGAAGAAACTGATAGTGAATCTGATAAGTCTGATGATCATGATATAGAAGCTATTTATGTTGCTATGAAAGATGATTATGATGAAGATGAGAAAATTACACTTATTTCATATGTGAGTAAAGGTGATAGATGGATAATTTATAGTGGTTTTTCACATCATATGACTATTGATAAAAGTAAGTTTGAAACTTTAAATCATTGCAAATTTGGTAGTGTTAAGTTTGGTAATGATGCAGCATGTCTTGTGAAAGGAAAGGATCAATAAGATTGACTGGTAAGATCAGATGTGATAATTCTTATTGGGTTGAAGGATTTAAATATAAATTGTTGAGTGTTGCACAGTTGAACACTTTTGTATGCCGAGTTGAATTTCATCCCAAAATGGCTAAAATCTTTGATGCTACTGGTGAACTAATTGGAAGTGGAGAATAGACAAGAGGTAATTTGTTCTATTTAGATCTATCTGATGAGACATGCTTATTTGCACAATATGATGATGTATGGTTATGGAATAAAATGTTGTGTCATGTGAACTCTGATAGTTTGGTAAACATTAGTAAGATGAAAAGAGTAAGAGGGTTACCAAGATTGAATAAAATTGATAATGTGATGTGTAAGCAATGTCAATTGGGCAAAATGAAAAAGTCTAGTTTCAAGACAAAAACCTATACTTATGATGATATTTTGGAATTGGTTCATATTGACCTTTGTGGACCTATTTGATTGCAAAGTTACCATGGTGATAAATATTTCATTATGATTGTTGATGACTACTCTAGAATGATCACTGTGATGTTTCTCAAAGAAAAATTTGATGCCTTTCAATTGTTTAAGTGGTATTTGGAAAAGGTTGAAAAAGAGACAGGTAAGAGCTTGATATGTCTGAGATCTGACAGAGGAGGAGATTTTATATCTAATGAGTACAACATATTATGAAATGATAGAGGAATCAAAATCTAGATGTTTTCTCCAAGGAATCCTCCACACAATGGTATAAATGAAAGGAGGAATAGATCAATCATGGATTGCGCTAGAACACTGATGATAGAGAAAAATGTTGCACAAAAATACTGGAGATAAGTTGTAAGTACAATAGTCTATACCTTGAACTGAGTACAAGTCAAGAAAGGTACATATGCTACACCTTATGAGTTATGGTATGGTTATGCACCTAATGTAAAATACTTTAAAGTTTTTGGAAGTAAATGTTATATACTGAAGGACAATAAGAATGGAAAACTTGATGCTAAAAGTAATGAAGGCATATTCCTAGCTTATTCCACCAAGAGAAAAGTGTATAAGTGTTTGAATTTTAACACTAGAAAAGTCGTGGAAAGTGTAAATGTTAGAATTGATGAATATGCAGAAAATAATGAAGTTGAATGAAAGAAAGAACCTAAATATTATAGATCTTTTGTATACATGAATGAAGGAAAGCCCAAAAATTTACCTAAACCAGAGAATGATGTTGTCGAGCAACAAGAATCTACCGAGTTATAGAAAGAAGTTATCGAGCATCAAGAGGAAACTACCGAGCAATCAGAAAAGGAAGCAGTGACACAAAATGAACCTTAAGTGAATTTGCAAGATGAATCTGAAGAAAAAAAATAAGAAGAAAGGAGATCAAAGCCTACATTAGAAAAATATGTGAGAACACATCATAAAATAGAATAAATCATTGGAGCAAAAGATTCAGAAGTGATGACAAAAAGTAAGTTGAAAAATCAGACATTTTTATTATGTGACTTTGAGCCCAAGTCAATGAAAGATGCTTTGGATAATGAAGATTGGATTCAAGCCATTAATGAAGAAATTGAGAAAATAGAGAAGAAAACAATTTGGACACTAGTACCTAGACCAAAGGACAAGAATGTTATTGGAACCAAGTGGGTATTTAGAAATAAGCTAAATGAGCGTGTAGAAGTCACAAGAAACAAGGCTAGATTGGTATGCAAAGGATATACACAAGAAGAAGGCATTGACTATGGAGAGACATTTTCCCCAGTTGCTAGATTGGAAGGAGTTAGAACTCTACTTGCATATGCAGCTTACAAAGGACTCAAAGTGTATCAGATGGATGTTAAATCAGCATTTCTGAATGGAATATTGGAAGAAGAAGTATACATTGAACAACTTGAAGGATTTTTTGATTCAAGAAAGGAGAATATGGTTTGTAATTTACACAAAGAACTGTATGGATTAAAACAAGCGCCTAGAGAATGGTATGAAATATTACATAATTATTTGGTCAAAATTGGTTCTACAAGGACAAATGATAACAATAATCTGTACTTAAATTTTGAAAAAGGTAAAGGGATATTGTTAGCTGAAATATTTGTCGATGATATCATATTTGGAGGTCAAGATGGTTTATGCCAAACATTTTCAAATGACATGAAAACTGAATTTGAGATGTCTATGTTTGGAGAGATCAAATTCTTTGCTGGTTTGCACGTTTATCAGATGAAGAAAGGTATCTACATTACTCAATCTAAATATATCAAGGAGATACTGAAATTTTTTGGCATGGAAGACTCAAGACCAGTAAGCACACCCATGGTTACTAGAGAGAAACTATCAAAGAATGATGATACAACAAAAGTGAATCAAATCTTGTATAGGTCAATGATTGGGAAGCTACAATATGTTGTTCACAAAAGACCAGATATTCATTGGCATTTGGGATTGTTTTGATATTTTGTAAAAATCCTAAAGATAATCATATAATGGCAGTGAAAAGGATACTGAGATATCTGAAAAGAACAAGGGATTATGGATTGTATTATAAGAAGAATGATAAGTTTGAACTGAAACTTTATACTAATGCAAATTGGGCAGGAAATGTGGATGATAGAAAGAGTGCAAGTGGTGGAACATTATTTCTAGGAAAGAGGTTAGTCTCTTGGAAACACAAGAAACATAATTTAATTTCTCAATCTATAATAGAAGCTGAATATGTAGCAGTAGTAGTTAATTGTTCAAACATAGTGTGGACCAAGCAATTGTTAAAAGGTATGAAGGAAGAGATCACTGAGACAATTGTTATTTTATGTGATAACAGAAGTTCTATAAATATATCAAAGAATCCTTTTATGCACACTAAGGCCAAACGTATTGCTATCAAGTATCATTACTTGAGAGAGGTAGTTCAAGACAAAGAAGTGAGATTGGAATATGTGAATACAAAGGATTAGTTAGAAAATATATTTACTAAAGCTTTACCTAAGGATGCACATGAGAATCTAAGAGGTAAATTAGCGGCGATTCCTTAGCTGAGGCTAACTAGAATCAAATGGAGTGATTGTATAAAATGTATTACCTAGAATATCTGACAAATTGATGCAAGGAGGTCACACTTTAGGAGTTGCCTAAAGTTGTGAATATTTAAGAAAAAGATGTTGATCAGTCATAAGCAAGATGATAGAGGGAGCATATAGTTCAAAAAACTGATATAGAGATATCTACATGGTGAAGATGAATTAATTTAGCATTTTTCTCAAAGAGGGAGATAAGCTAAATTATAAAGAGAGATACCTATACAAGAGGAAGTTGAGGTTTACATTGGAAGGGAATCATAATGAAGCTAAGGACATTAATGAAAATATATTAATAGAACATAATTGTTAGAATGTATGGTAACTATGCATGTGATGTTTCCCTCAATGCCAAAGAGGAAGATTTTTCGAAGCTACAATTGAAAAAATTGTTATATTGTCATTAATGTCAAACCTTAACTGGTAAGACAGTTGCTATCTAGTAAAGTGCCATATCATTTGATTGATGAAGAAGATTTGAAAAGAGGAGATAACAAGAAGACCTAGTGAAATGCATGTTTTATGAGAAACTTCAATGGTTACTTGATTAGTTGGAACATTGACAAGATAATGTGTTATTTATCTTTAACACTAAGTGAGGAAAGGAAGACTAAAAGCTTAGTCTTGACCGAGAAAAAGAGCAAAAGATTAAGGAACTTAATTTTAAGTCAAGTCATGCGAGTGTTGACCGAGTGCTAGTACATGCCAATTTATATAGTGTCAAATGAACATTAGTATTTACTGAGTTAGCTAGTGATAACTGAGCGGAAGAACACAGTGATCACCTAGTGTCAGTATTTTATATTTTATGAAAGAATTGAGATTCCCATCCGATACTGTTGAATTATTGGGATATGTAAAGTGTTTTGAATATAAGGATTAACGTCGTGGAGAATTTAATATATGATTAACCATTTCTATGTATGTATTCAAGGAGTTTTGAGAAGTATCTAGAAAGATAGAAGGAGAATGAAATGTTGGAAGGATTCGTTGGATTTGACCAAACCCTAAGCTCTACAAAGATGATTAAGTGGAAAAAGATATAGCTACCTAATTAGAGAGGTATAAGATTAACCTAATTGTAGGTTATGAGATGAGAGGTTGATTCAGTTGATTGGCTAATATAAGAAGAAGGTAGAGAAGGTTGAGAAGAGAAGTAAATAACTATGAAGTCATGATTTCTTGACAGATTTCAGAGTAGATCATAGAGATATAGATGATAATGGAGGCCATTCAGGGGATTATAATTTAAGCAAAAGTGGATATGTATTTGCAAAGTGAGTTGTATGTTTCAGATCAAAATTGCTATTACTTTCTAACCATTGTATTAGTTAAAATATTTTAATCAAGGTTTACCTAACAATCATTTTTTAAATCCTTTAATCAAGGTGACATTGTAATAGAATGATCTTAAGTCCTCTAACTAGGCCACTCCTAACAAGGTGATTAAATCCTTTAACAGGGTCACACCTAACAGTGTGTTTTGTAACCTTTAACAAGGTTGGCTCCTTACAAAGCTCACTTTAGTAGAGAGAAAGATTGGTAGCATGTTACTGGTAGTTTTTCCCAAATTGGGTTTCTACATTAAATCTTGGTTTCATACTTGTGTGAAGGATATTTGATGTGTTTTACTGTTAAGAGTTTTATATTCTTCAAGTTGATTACTTAAGGATAGTGGACTGCAAGTTTATGTTACTAATGATATGCTTTAGAGACTAAGTGGGTTGTTGAGTAGATCTGAGTTGGTTGAAGTGTTTAAAAGTTCAATTGGTACATATGGACCTGAGGATAACTGATTCATCCCCACTCTCAATTATTCTGAATCATTCTAAAAAATCATTCATGGAATGGTATCCCCCATTAAAAAATCATACTATTCTAAGAAAAACATTGAACTTGAAGTATTGTCAGCACTTATCTATTGAAAAAATAAACCAACTTAGTCTCAGAACATTCAAGGTGTTTTAAAACAATGATAATAATATCCCTAATACATTGGAAACATTCAATGATTGCCTATCAATGCAAAGAAACAATAAAAATTCAGAAAATACAGTGAATTTCCAGTCACAATCCATACACCCAGACATTCACTATGTTATACAATGATGGTATTCCTCTTTATAGACTTCCTACTAATTTCCCCAACCAATTTGGATAGGTTGGATGTCTTTGTTAAGGTTAAAACCTTCTAAACCCCAAATTTCCCCCAAAATCCTAATTAGTTGTTTGATTTAAATATTTGAATTTCAAATTTAACAAAGGCTTATGTCTATCTTAAATCCAAAACTATTGCTTCCGAATCATTTCAAGCATCATTTTAACCATTTCTATGGTATCCTAAACTCCCTAGATGTCAAATCCTTACTACATTCATGATTTTAGTCCTAAGGTCCTTATTACAACCTTCAGGACATTATACAAACTTATTACATTCATTGCCTCCATATGCCATGATGGACTTCAATAAATTTTAATTGATTAAATTTGTCTTCCAAGTCTTCATGCCCCCTTGGTGACTCCTTGGTGGCTCCATGTTCTTTGTCTTCCTAGGTGTCCCTACACCAGAGAAGGTAACAAAAAAATCAGTGCTAGCTTTACCTGATTTCAATAAGGTATTTCAAGTAGACTATGATGCTAGTGGAAATGCAATTTGAGTTGTGTTGAGTCAAGAAGGGAGACCTATTTCATATTTCAGTGAGAAGTTGAATAATGCTAAAAGAAGGTATTCAGTGTATGATCAAGAGTTTTATGTCATACTTTAAGAATTGTATAAATAAAGACATTATTTCTTACCTTGGGAGTTTGTATTATATACTGATCATAAAGCACTCAAGTACTTGAGAAACCAACATAAGCTAAATTAGAGACATATGTTGGAGATTTGTTTCTATGCAGCTGATTGATTGTATGTTTGTCATTGATGACAACATATAATATACAGTAGTGATTCTATATGTACTTATCAGAATAATGATATCAAGCCTTGTGTGGATATATTTAGAATGTAGACATATTTAGTATGTTATGTTCATACACGCAGATCCAGATATGATGTTTCAATCAAGTTGTGTAATTTTTTTATTGGCAGTTACAGTTCTAGTAGAATATCTATTCAGAGCTGACGTATTTAATGTGTTTCTTGAGTTGTGCCTATCTTTAGGATATGTGTGTGTATATTCATGATTATTTATGAGTTAACTATGTTTGGTTAAATGTTCCTATCATGTAACATTAGAATCATTCTATTTGAGTTGATTTGGTGAAGCCGACTTAGTGAAGCGTCGCGTCTATTCAGTTTGTGTTGCGCGGACTTAATATTGTTTGTGTGCTTAGTTAAGCTGACAAAGATGTTGTTCAAGTGTTTCCATGAGCCGACATGACCTTCTACTTTGAGGAAGATACTTATATAAATTCATTTGTGATACGCTAAGTGTGAATGATACGAAAAGAGACAAAAAATGTATAGAGCAGAATATCATTTGTGGTTCATTCATCAAGAGTCTATGTGAAGAAGTAGTAGAAGATTATAATACAATGGAACTGATCAAGATAGTAGGTCTACTCTACATTTGATCATCAGATATAGTGTATATATTTTCTACAGAAGTTTGTAGCCTTCACCATTGAAGCAATGAGATTTTGGACATTGAGTCCTATTAGAAATGGAAAAAGAAATATGTAAAAATGAACAATACCAGGAAAGAATCTAAGTGAGTGAATGTATAAAAGAAATATTACCATAAACAAGGAGAGAGAAAGCTCCAAGATTCAACACAAGAAGGAAAGATATTTGAAAGGGGAAAGCAAAGAAAACCCCTTGTGACATTATGAATGAGGCATGAAAAGCCTAAGAAGAGGAGAGAGAGAGAGAGCGAATTGCTCATACAATAATTGAGAAGAGGAAGAACCCTCATTAGTCTTTGGAGAGAAGAAGAGACATCTCTTTAATAGAGATGTGAGAAAGGATTTGCATGGTAACTCCCATATCTATGTATGCCACATTTCATAAAGTGTGTGCCACTTGTGTTATTTCCTCTTAAGGAGGAATCTAAGGGATACCTTG
>MU223370.1:2102725-2132171 GCA_018584345.1 Thuja plicata | reverse complement strand
CAAGGAAGTGACATTGGATTATGTAAACACAAAAGATCAATTAGCAGACATTTTCATGAAGCCTTTAGCAAAGGATACTTTTGAGTATCTAAGGGAGAAGTTGGGATTCATTCCCTCTCCTAAGTCTAATTAGAAAAAGTAGCAAGTACATCAGTCCTGTGTGACTGATGAATGGTCGACTACTCTACTTCTGGAGTAGTACCTATGTAGAATGGTTTATGGCACCCTTTTTCCATTGATGTCAATGGGGGAGTATATACCAATAAAAATAAGACAAACAAGGAACACATACAAGGAGCTTATACTATTAGGGAGTAAAGGAACACAGTAGGGAAGTATGACAATGGGGAGTATTAAGAGAATACACAGTACATGAAACTGCAGCAGTATAGATGAATCTTTGTTGAGGATATTGAGAAGATTGTATTAGAAAGAAGATACCATGAATAGAAGTTGTTTTTATATCATATGTTGCCATCAATGCCAAAGGGGGAGATTGTTGGAGATTTGATTCTGAACAGTTGATTGATTGTATGCTTGTCATAGATGACAACATATAATACATAGTAGTACTTCTGTGTGTACTTATCAATATGATGACATTGAGACCAGCATGGATAGATACATGTTGTTGACATGTTTACTATGCTATGTTCATACACGCAGACTCAGTTATGAAGATTTAGTTAAGATAAGTAATTTTTTTATTAATGGTTACAGTTCTGGAGGAATAATGGTTTAAGGCTAATGTATGTAACATGTTGATCGAGTTTCGCCTATATTTAGGATATGCATGTGTATATTCATGATGAGTTATGAGTTTTTGATATTAATCTAAATGTGCCAAATGTGTTTCAAGAAGATTGCAAAGTTATGGTTAAAATGATGAAGCTGACTCAGTGAAGTGACGCATCTATTCAGTTAGTACTTGCATGGTTGTAATTATGCTTGCACGCTTAGTAGAGCCAACAAGGATGTTAAGAAGAGTCATCCTACAGGTCCCATGATCTCATACTTGGTGTATGTACTTATAGAAGGTCATTTGTGATAAGAAGAGTTGTGAAAGCCAGAGATTGACAAGCAGAGTAGAGTGTTGATGCATCAGAGCTATATATATCATATGTTGATAATATAGATGTTTATGTTGAAGCATTCAGAATAAATATTAGATTGTTATATTTCTTTACAAGAGGTTAAAGCATCATTGCATAAAAGGAACTGATCAGACAAGCAGTTTCATAAACAATAGTTCATCTTGTTGATACAATGTGTATCAAATAACCAGAAGGTTGTAGCCTTCACCACTTGGACAGTGAGTCCTCCACCCCTAATAGGGTTATTGTAAAAGACTCCTAATAGGGTCCAACCCTTAACAAGGTCACTATACTTCTGCATTGTAATTTACAACTCCTAATAGGGCTAGAAGATCTTTTAACAGGGACCACTATAAACAGTATAGTTCTTTGTGGGTACTAATTCCCACTGGGGTTTTTACCATTTGGTTTCCCCATAACCAAATTGATGTGTTGTGTAAAGTGTTATCTATATGTGCATTTACTTTGTATCAATCTAGATTAATAAGTATAAGATAAAGATTTAAAGTTGCAGATAACTGATTCACCCCCCCTCTTAGTTATCTCTGAAGTATTCTAACAGGGATATCATAATGATGTTAAGAAGAGTGTTGAAGGAGAATAATTTGTTGAAGTTATGAATTCATTGCATGTAGGAGTGACACAACATTTAGAGAAGATGAATCAAACTTATAAAAAGAGAGTTGACATGAAACAAAGACATACGGGAATTTCAGGTAGGAGATGAAGTTATTGTGTACTTATAGAAGGGTAGATTTCTTGTTTCTACTTACAAAAATTTAAGGATTAATAAATTTGGTCCTTGTAAGATCATGAGGAGATTTGATTCAGGGAATGCATATGAAGTGGAGTTACCAAAAGACATGGATATATCACTTATATTTAATGTTGAATATTTGTATAAGTATCATGAATCACATTTCAGTAACAGTGATGGATCATATATTGAATAACAATATCCTAAGAAGCAAATGGATTAGATAGAGAAGATTTTGGATAGCATATTTGGTTAGAGTACAAGAGGCGAGCAATATATGGTCTTGTCAAATGGAAGGACAGACCCATCGAAGATTCTTCATGGATTTCTCAGGATAAGGATGACCATTTTTGTTTTCCTTTGGCCCCCAGCAAAGTGAGAGGCTCACTTTTCAAATAACCCTAGGTATCAGATGCAGGAGCATCTTGTGATCTTGGCAATCTTGCTTGCATCAACAAAAAAGATTTGTTTTCTTCTTTCCTATTTGATCAGTCTTAGTGTTCCTTTCTGTAACCATTCTAATGGGGAAATAATTTGTCTCTATTTTATACTGATTTTATGCTCTGTTTTAAGACATTGCCTAAACACTTGTGAAACTTTTAAGTACTTGAACTTATGAACATGCTATAAGTACAATCATATCCACAAAACCTATGGGTAGATAGTAATGAAATACTTTACTAAATTATTATATACATGTCATAGTATTCATATAATTTTTTGAATGTATGTCCTAACATTTGGATTAATTTGAATAGTTGACTTGAATATATATGCATGTGCTACTAACCTGCTAGGAAAGAGGAGTGGCTTGAGAGTGGATCGGAAGCATTGATGAGGAAGAAATGAAGTCCCACCTACGATGAGGAGAATATTTATAATACCACACAACATGCCTGATGAATTAAAGGAACTACCATTTTAGAGAATGTAGGAACACAATTATGCTATATTTTCTCTGCGATAAATACTCTGTTGAAGCGGTTATCCAGTCTTTATGATATTTTGTCATGGGATGTTACATTCTCCTTTCTTTATGGAATGAATCAATCAGACCTTATCTTTATGCTTTAAATAAATATTAATCATCTATATAAAGAGATATGAATGTTAGATTGTAGTTATCTTTTGATGATTGTACCATTGTTGCATTTGAAAGAAAAGTTACTCTTTTAGTTTTGTGCATTGTTTCACTATGATGTAATCATTTTTTCTAGAGATATAATGGAGTGATTTTGAGTTATATTCTGTGTTAGTAGTTATCAAAATCCCACCAAGGGGGCCCACTTGGAAGGTGGGTTAGATTAGACTAGGTTAAGTTGCTTTAAGTATTTACAACATTTCAAGTAGAGTTATTGTTTCCTCCTGCAACATTATAACTTGTGTGTGTTCCTGCAACACCTACAGGGATAATTATAGTGAATGCTTTGGGTTGATAGAATAGGTTAAATTTGAACTTATAGTTTTTAGCATCAATTTAATTAAGTAGTTGTGAGTGTTTACTTTCCTGCAGCAATAACATAAGTTTCTTTCATCTATTTTCCTTCTTGCAACTTAAGTTACATGACTCTATGAGAGACCTAGTGCACAAATTGTGTTGTCCCATTTCAAGTATATGTCCCTAGGTTTACAATTCAAATGCACTTCATGATAGGTAAAATAATCCTTTGTTTGAATACCTATTCCTAGGAGAAGCTTTGGCATGATTATTATTACCTATTGTGGGGTTGTTCATTTTTGGTGTCATTGTTGGGGATGGTGTCAAGTTGAGAACCTTATTGAGTCATTTTCTATTTTTTAGATAGTTCCTTATTTTATAGAAAGTAGTTTGCAGTCTTGAACTTGCTTCACAAGTTTACATAATTACTTGGATGAATCGAAGAGGAAGAAGATGAGATGTCCATAGAACATTCCTTCTAAGAGAATCTGTTAATATGAATGAATAATTTTAAGAAGTTGAATTAATTTTTGTTGACACAATTCCTAGATTTCCTCCAGCACCTTCATCTAAAGAAGACCCTTTTGATCTAGTTGACCTTCAACATTTTGCTGAAATTTTGGCTAGTTTTCTTGATGATTCCACCCCAAGTAGAATTTTTGTTTATAATCCTTTGGCTAATATTCCTTTCTAGCAACAACTTCATTTCAGTGTACCTATAGTAATGGCATAACCTACCTTTCCATTCCCTATTCATATCCTTGTCAATAATGCTAACCTCAAAAACATACCCTCATACCCACTATTGCACTTCCAAAGTTCTATGGCCTAATAACTGAAGACCCTAACACCTTTTTGTTTGAGATTGACATTATTTTTCAAAGCTTTAAATACAACATTGATGGCCACAAAATCAATTTGTTTCAAACATTGAAGGATTCAACTCTACGATGGTTTATGGGATTAGGGGTTGATGCATCAACCAGCTGGAATGAGATGCAAACTCTGTTTCTACAAAAATACAAAGAGTATTGTAAAGGGGGTGACTTGAGAGGAGATGATATTTTTCAAATATCACAGAAGGAAGATGAAACTCTAGAAGATTATGTTTCACACTTCTTGTACAACTTGTTGAAGAATCCACAACATGTGCTGGAGGAGGATTCACAGAAACTCATTTTCTTGAGAGGAGTAAATGACAAATGCCTTGAAGCACTAGACCTTATGGCAGGAGGAGATATATCTCAATCTTCCTGGGATGATCTTAAGAAAATATGCCTCAACTATTCAAGATCAACCGTAAAGAAGGGAAGAGGATTTTGATCCACACTTTCTAAGGGGAATAGCTCAGGCATTTCTAAGATGGAAATCTCAAACCTTCTGTCAGCTTCAAGCAAGATATTATCAATGATTTTTCAACACATCTGGATACAATGAATTCCAAAAAGAAGCATGTAGATGTCAAGGAATAGCTAGCTGAATACTTCCCTCACTACCACAAAAAAAAGAAAGATTGTGGGTGCAAACTGGTGGAAAATTTGGAGAACCAACACATTCCTACTAAGTACATGAAAATAGAAGAAGAGGAAGAGAGAGTGTTTTTTGTTGCTCAACGTTGGCCATGGGTCTCAAGACAAGGTATGCTTCAGGACCCTTTGAAATTTTCTAATCCTTATAAGAACCAATGGCAGAACCAAAATTTTCAAAATCCTTCTTAGTACTCCCAACCTTCTTGAAACAATGTTTGGCCTAATACTTAGCAAAAGTAGTGGTTTAACCCACAACAAACCCAATTTCCATAGCCTCAAAATTGATGGAAGCCACCACAGGGGAATTGGAAACCATATACTAGTGGAGAGGACCTCAATAATGGCTTAATAAAAATTCTAGCTATCAACCCTTACCACCCCTAGTATCTCAAACTGCAATAATGCCCCCTCCTGTAGCCACAAGTCCTACTCCAAGGCCACAATTACCTTCCCAACCACAGCCCAATCCTAACAAAAAGAAACAACAAAAACCAATGTATGTTATTGATGCTCAACAGTATCCTTCCTATGCATTAGAAATAACTGATATTCACTTGAGATCTAGTACTACCCTACCTGCACCAAAACCTCCTGTTATAACAGAAGTTCCAGACCTTCCTACAGCATCAACACCACTTCCATAAACTACTTTTCCAAATACTGTCCCACCAACTAATATATCAAGTCAAACTGATGTTCACACCTAATTTAATCCTCCTTTTCCTCAAAGGCTTAGTATAGACAAACCTATACCCCAAGAAGAAACACCATTTGATATCCTTGACCAATTGAAAGACATGCATATCCAGATTCCATTGTTTCAAGATATTAAAGATGTTCATCTTTATGGTATCATGCATATTGTGAGAGAGAGAGAGAGAGAGTTAAATAATTATTTGTATATATGGAAAGATTAATTGGCTGACCTAATCAATTATTGTAATAGGGTATATATGAGAGATCTTTTCTTTAGAAAAGATATGATAGAGATATGATGAGAAGGTAATTTAAAGACAGAGAAGTGTGGAAGCTACGAAGCTTGTTTGGCTACTGGATGTAGAGCAGAGTTGATTTTTTAATGAAATTAAAATCTATTAGGTCTATCTTACATTCAAGATGTAATTATTCCTCTTATATTCAGGATTTTTTAATGAAATTAAAATCTATCAGGTCTATCTTACAGGGTTGTGGAAAGAATAAGATAGATAAAGAGTGCATTTTCCTAGTTCTTTCTAAGATTCATGGTCCCTTTTAGATATTTTCTTCTACCTTCCATTCTACCATGGATTCTTTGGGTCCATGATTTAACATACCTACATTTGATGAATTTTGTGAACATTTTACTCGTGAGCAAGCAAAGCTATCTCAACTTGATTCTCTCACAGGATCAAAGAACCAAGCATTGGTTGCCCAAACATCTAAGGGGAATCAAGACCAGAAATAGAAGTCACAAACCACAAATTATAGGAAGGATTCTAGTTATAAGCACTCCCTTGGCCCACCTTCTCCTAAGGGGAAAAAATTGAAGACAAAAATATCTATGTGTGCTTATTTTAAAAATCCCAATTATGATGAATCTCATTGCTATGAGAAGAAGATAGATGAATATGCAAAACAAATTTCAGATTTGACAACTCTTCTTAGGAAGAGAAACATTAATTCTTCTTCTTCATCATCATCATTCCAGATAGATGGAAATAAAAAAGGAAAGGTTCATGCATTGTGTGCAACCTTTGGTCCATGCTCTTCTAGATGGCTACTAGATTCAGGTGTTTCACACTATATTGAAACTTCTCAGGATTTATTCTTTACTTTTGAGGCTTCTCCTACCCCACACATTTTGATAGGGAGTCGCAATGTTATGACAATATGTGGGAAAGGTTCTATTGACATTAATGATGGTTTATTCACTAATGTACTATGTGTTCCATCTTTGTCCTCTAACCTTCTCTCTATCTATTACTCATAGTGAGAAATGGAAGACAGTTGGTTTCACACAAGATTAAGTGCACATTAGAGACAATAAGAAAAATAGCATTGTTTCAGTAGGGACAGTTGATCATTCTTCTTTCTTGTACTCTTTATCTCATTTTGGTCCACCATCTCCACTGTCGAAGACTAGCTCTCTTTTTTCACGAGAGCCTATTGAGGTGAAGTCAGGTCACTTGAACTTATGTGTTGTTCATGAGACCACTATTGTGACTTCTACACCTCCACCTCCTATTGATTTTACATCTATTCAATAGGATTCCTCTTTAGAATTTCCTGACATTATCACTCTATGCATCGTGCCACCTACTATAGTTGTTGAGGACATCTTAGAGGATATTCATCTCATCTTGGATGATAGATTCAACACATCTATTTTCCCACCTTCATTAGAGATTCTATTACAGTATTATAATGTGTTCTATTTTGAGCATCAGCTAGGCCTTCCAATTTCATCCCACATTCAACAGTTTCCTCTTCTTTTTCCATTTCCTTTATTTCTTCTGCATTGGAGCCACATTGATATGATCATTGACACAAGAGTTTTATCATTCTAGGGGGCTTTGGAGTCTCGATCATCTCTTGTGGGGGGGTGGTTGTACCTATAGTTTGTAGAGAGTCTCTTGAGACATTTCACTTCTGCATACTTTTTCTATCTCTTTTTGGAGTAGATTTTTTTCCATGTTTGTTTCTCTATTTCTCCACTTTACAGAGATTTGGTTGTGATTGGGTACCTAATCAAGCCTTGTTGCCGAAACCCAATTTTCCTACTTGTAGTAGTTATTTCTAGGTTTTAGATACTCCCTAAATTTATCTTAAGGGGGGGTGTTAGAATAATAAGATACTTCATTTATTATTTAAATCATTTTGATTTAATAATTAAGTCACTTATTATCTCTAGTTTACTTAAGTTAAACTTTAGGCATGTAATAATTAATTTTTTTATTAATTATTATCATGCAACATAGGTTTCTCCCTTTTAGGGTTTTGATCACTTTTATAAGGTTTGATCTCATTGTATTCCATTATTCTCTCTATGAATGAATATTTCATCTTTCAGAACGTTCTTTGTTGTGTCTCCATTATTTTATTTTGTGACAAGTTTTTGCTACAGTGGATCTTGGTTATAGAATTCTATGAATTCTAACATGGTATCAAAGCTTTTTTGTTGCAACCTGTTCTTAAGTTTTTGAAGAATTTTTGGAACTTTGAGGGTGTCAAGTTTACAAAGGCTTTTTGTGTGGATCTGGGGGAGATCTATTTTTGGAGCACTTTGGGTAAAAAATGACCTCACGGTTGCGTCTATAAGACCAAAAAACCTCTTTTTCCATATAAGGCACGTTCAATTTGGACACAGTTGGATTCTGAGAAAAAATATTTTTTGCATATAAGGACCTATTTTGGAACACATACCGAGGTGGAGAAAACAATAAAAGAAAGAGAAAAAAAATATTAAAAAAAATTTCTTGGTACCTCTTCTAATTTTGGCCAAAATTTTGGCAGTCCCACCATATTTAGTGACATCACCAGATTTAGCTGAGATCACTTGGAGTTCTTCTTGTTTTGGAGCCCTCTTCAATGGTTTTCTCATATCTTGAGCAAACGAGGGTGTTTTTGGGAAAATGAGACATTGTCAGAAAGTTCGTTTTGAGTCTGAGATTTTTTTGCAGGTTTGGTTTCTTGATTTTGTCATTTTGCAGGTTTTTTTGCCAATCAACATGGGGACTTCTTTTCTGCATACCTAGGCCTCCAGAATGTTCATACATACTCCATTTTTTGCTCACGAATAGGCATTGGAAAGCTCTTGATGAGATCTCTTCAGATCTATGGTTATTTTTCTAAGAAATTTTATCAGGTATTTTCCCATTCAATCTAAAGTATTTATTTCCCTATATCTCCTTCTAGCTTTTCAGGTTGTACTGGGGTTTGGTATTTCGCTTTGTGGTGGTGTTTTCTTGTTTTATGTCATTTATCTCAGAAAACCAGAACACTCAAAAACACTAAACACAAACCCTTTTGCATCTTTTGTCTAGTTTTGAAAGATAACTAATAATTAAATAGTCAGAGCAGTGCAACATGATAGGTTCAACATTAGTTGAGCTTCTCACTACACATAATTTTTATTTTTGTAAATCTCGTATGACTCAACTTCTCAGGTCACAAGGGTTATGGTCTTTTTTGGATACCATTCAACCAATTTTGCCTCATCCTTATGAGATCATGTAGCACAAGGACAAGATGGATGAGGCCATGACTGCAATTTCTCTGCACATTTCAGAAAGTTTACTCTTTCATCTTGATAGTTGTGATACAAATCTTGATATGTGGGAGAAGTTTCAAAATTTCTTTGGCATAGTAAATGAGTTCAGGGAACTTCAGATTGAGGACGAATTGACAGCTTTGGGTACTGAGTCATTTCCTTCTATTCAATATTTTTTAATTAAATTCAAATCTGTTAGGTCTATCTTACAGGGTTGTAGAAAGAATAAGAAAGATACACAGTGCACTTATTTGATTCTTTCTAAGCTTCATGGTCCCTTTCATCTATTTTCTTCTACCTTCCATTCTACCATGGATGTTTTGGGTCCACAATTTACTATGCCTACATTTGATGGACTTGTGAGTAGGAAAAGCTATCTCAGCTTGATTCTCTCATAAGATCAAAGAACCAAGCATTGGTTTCCCAAACATCTAAAGAGAAGCAGGAGCAGAAACAAAAGTCATAGACCACGGTGTTTAGGAAGGATTCTAGTTCTAAGAAGTCCCTTGGCCCACCTTCTCCTAAGGGGAAAAATTTGAAGACAAAAAGATCTATGTGTGCTTATTGTTAAAATCCCAATCATGAGGAGTCTCATTTCTATGAAAAGAAGATAGATGAGTATGCAAAACAAATTTAAAATTTGATAGCTCTTCTTAGGAAGAGAAACATTGATTCTTCTTCTTCATCATCATCATTCCAAATAGATGGACATGACTACTAGTCCATGCTCTTCTAGATGGCTACTAGATTCATGTGCTTCACACTATATGGAAACTTCTCTAGATTTATTTTGTTCTTTTGAGGCTTCGCCTACCTCAAACATTTTGATGTGGAATAGAAATGTTATGACTATATGTGGGAAAGGTTATATTGACATTGATGATGGTGCATTCAATGATGTACTATGTGTTCCATCTTTATTCTCTAACCTTGTCTCTATCTATCAGATTACTCATAGTGGGATATGGAAGATAGTTGAGTTCACACAAGATTCAGTGCACATCAGAGACAATGAGACAAATAATATTGTTGTAACATGGACATTTGATCATTCTTCCTGCTTGTACTCTTTCTCTCATTTTGGTCCACCATCTCCACTGTCTGAGACTAGCTCTCTTTTTTCACGAGAGCCTATTGAGGTGAAGTCGGATCACTTGAACTTATGTGTTGTTCCTGAGACCACTATTGTGACTTCTACACCTCCACCTCCTATTGATTTTACATTTTTTCAATAGGATTCCTCTTAAAAATTTCTTGACATTATCTCTCCATGCATCGAGCCACCTAGTGTAGTTGTTGAGGACATATTAGAGGATATTCATCTCCTCTTAGATGATAGATTCAACACATCTTTTTTCTCACCTTCATTGGAGATTCTATTACAGGATTCTCATTCATTTTATTTTGAGCATCAGCTAGGCCTTCCAATTTCATCCCACATTCAATAGTTCCCTCTTCTTTGTACATTACCTTTGTTTCTTCTGCATTGGAGCCACATTGGTATGATCATCGAAACAAGGGTTTAATCATTCTAGGGGGATTTGGAGTCTTAATCCTCTCCCATTAGGGGGGGGTGGTTTATTGTACCTATAGTTTTGAGAGATTCTCTTGAGACATTTCATTTCTACATGATTTTTCCATCTCTTTTTGGAGTAGAGTTTTTTCCATGTGGTTTTCTCTATTTCTCCACTTTAGAGAGATTTGGTTGTGATTGGGTAACTGATCAGGCCTTGTTGCTGAAACCCAAATTTCCTACTTGCAGTAGTTATTTATAGGTTTTAGATACTCCATAAATTTATCTTAAGGGGGAGTGTTAGAGTAATAAGATATTTCATTTATTAGTTAAATCATTTTGATTTAATTATTAAGTCACTTATTATCTCTAGTTTACTTAAGCTAAACTTTAGGCATGTAATAATTAATTTTTTTTATTAATTATTATCATGCAACCTAGGTTTCTCCCTTTTAGGGTTTTGATCACCTTTATAAGATTTGATCTCATCATATTTTATTATTCCCTCTCTAAATGAATATTTCATCTTTCATAACATTCTTTTTTGTGTCTTCATTCTTTTCTTTTGTGACAGGTTTTTGCTACAGTGGATCTTGGTGATAGAATTCCATGAATTCTAACAAGATAATAGTATGCCATAAGTTGAAGCTACTTTCAAGTCATCATTTAATCTTTCACCATATAGGAAAGGAAAGGAGATATCTAATAGTTCTTCAACATGTTACTAATGATTATGAATCTCTCTTGTCTGAAGAAAGAGAATTGGAAGCTTTATTTTCTAGAAGAATGCCTAGATGAAAAGGTAAATATAAGGGTAAGCTTCCTTTGAAGTGCTTTTCATGTTAAAAAATTGGTCATATTGCTTCTAGATTCCTTGACAATGATAGGAAGGAAAATTCAAGAAGATTCAATGATAAGAACAAGAAAGCATGCTACCTAGCTAAGGAAGGTATTACCGATTAGGAATCTAATAGAAGATGAAGAGGAAATTATGTTTGTTTCAATAAAGGAAGAACCCTTACAAGAAGGTGAGAAATCATTGGTTTATAGCATAAAACACAATGGTAATTGGATTATTAATTGTGGGTTTACTCATCACATGACCGGTAATAAAAGAAAATTCAGAAAGTTGGAAGAATGTGATAGAGGCTCGGTAAGATTTGGGAATGATGATCCCTGTTTGGTAAAAGGTAAAGGATCTATTACTTTCTATGATAAAAAAATTGTGATGATGTTTACTAGGTTGATGATCTGAGATACAATTTTTTAAGTGGTTCACAGTTTAATAACAAAGGTTTCAAATTGAAGTTCAATGGAGGTATATGCAATATTATTGGGAAATTAGGAGAACTTATTGCTACCAGTGAGAAAACTAGAGATAACTTGTTCCATATGAATTCTACTATTAATAGTTGTTTGATTGCTAAGGTTGAATATTGTTGGTTATGACATAAGAGGTTTTTCCATATAAATTTTGATAACCTGATCAAATTTAGTAAGATGAAGATAGTGAGAGGTTTCCCTAACCTAGTGAAACGGGACAATGTAATGTGCAAAGATTGTCAACTTGGGAATTTAACTAGTTCTAGTTTCATCAATAAAAAATATTCTTCTAAAAGTATTTTGGATCTATTTCATACCAATCTGTATGGTCCAATGAGAACTCAAAGTTACTATGCTGATAGATATTTTATGTTTCTTGTTGATGATTATTCGAGAATAATGTGGGTTATATTTTTAAGAGATGAATCTGAATCTTTTCACATGTTTAATATTTAGAAAGCTAGAGTGGAGAAGGAGACTGGTAAGACCTTGAAATGTCTTAGATATGACATAGGAGGTGAGTTTACTTCACATGATTTTACTATATATTGTGAAGAACATGGAATTAAAAGATAGATGTCAGCGCCTAGAACACCTCAACAAAATGGTATTTTTGAAAGAAGAAACAGGTCTATCATTGATTGTGTCAGGACATTAATGATTCAAAAAGGTGTTGTACATACATTTTGGAGAGAATAAGTGAGCACTTTTTTTTACACTTTGAACAAATTTCAGTTGAAGAAAGGTACAAACAAAACTCCCTATGAGCTATGGTATGATAGATCACCATGTGTGAGTTATTTCAAAAAATTTGGGACTAGATGTTAAATAAAAGAGATGAAAATTTAGGTAAGTTTGACCCAATAAGTGATGAGGGGATATTCTTAGGATACTCCTCTAAGAGTAAAGCCTACAAGTATTTGAACAAAAGAAAAAATAAGATAGTGGAAATTGCTAGTGTAAGAATAGATAAATTTTCTGAGAAAAATGATGAATCTAGAAAGAATGAACCATAAGACTATCATGGGTTTGTATATGTATAACTGGTGGAACATGACACTACAAAAGAACCTATGGATAGACATTTTATTGAATAGGAACTTATACAAGCGGTTGGAGAAACTTATAGAACTGAACTGGTATTGACAAAATATATAAAATTGAATTACTCCCCTATTCAAATTTTTGGTGACAGAAATGCTAGTGTGTTAACAAGAAGGAAAGAAAGAAAAGGTACTTGTTTGTTATCTTAATTTGAGCCTAAAATAGATAAAGATGCATTGAAAGATGAAGATTGGGTGAAAGCTATGGAAGAAGAATTGGAGTAGATTGAGAAGAACAATGCCTGTACATTAGTGCCTAGACCAATGGACAAGAATATTATTGGTACTAAGTGGATTTTTAGAAACAAGATAAATGAGATGGGTGAAGTGGTAAGGAATAAGGAAAGATTGGTGTGTAAAGGATATGCACAGGAGGAAATCCTGGACTATGGTGAAACCTTTACACCTATGGATAGACTTGAAGGTGTAAGGATATTGCTTGCATATGCTTATTATAAAGGATTCAACGTATAATAAATGTATGTTAAGTCAGATTTTATTAATGGTATCTTGGAAGAAGAAGTATGCATTGAAAAACTTGAAGTAATTCTAATTCAAAAGGTAAGAACATGGTGTGCAAATTACAGAAACATTTGTATAGATTGAAACAAGCACCTAGAGAATGGTACAAGAGATTGCATTCATATCTGATTCAGATTGGTTTCATCAGGACTAGTGATAACAATAATGTGTATTTGAAGATTGAGAAAGAAGAAAGATTGATAATTGATGAGATATTTGTAGATGATATTATTTTTTGTGGCAATGAAGAGATGAGAAGATTATTTGCAGATGAGATGAGGAAATAATTCAAGATCTCTATGATTGATGAGAACAAATGCTTCATTGGATTGTAGGTTCAAGAGATGAAGAATGTTATCTACATAAGTCAATCCAAGTATGTAAGGGAAATATAGAAGAATTTTGGGTTAGAAGACTCAAAATTGGTTGGTACCCCTATGGTAACCGGTTGCAAAATATCAAAGGAAGAAAAATATAAAGAGGTGGATGAGACACTTTATAGCTCCATGATTGGTAAGCTATAGTATGTATTATACACTAGACCAGACATAGCACAGACAGTTGGATTAGTGGCAAGATTTTCGTCTAATCCTAAGGAATCATATTTGGTTGTAGTAAAGAGAACCTTCAGATATCTTAAGGGGGAAAATGATTATGGTCTCTGGTATGTTCATAAAGGTGATATCTCTTTAAATGTGTTTACTAATGTTCATTGGGAATGTAATATTGATGGTCGAAAGAGCACAAGTGGAGGTTCATTCTTTCTTGGTGAGAGGCTTGTAACCTAGACAAGTAAGAATCAAAACTATATATATCAATCAACAGCTAAAGTCAAGTATGTTGTTGTTGCGATTAATTATACACAGGTAGTTTGGATCAAGAAGATTTTGGAAGGAATTTAGGAGAAGGTAACTGAACCGATAGTTATCTATTGTTACAATACAAGTGCTATTAATATTTCAAATAACTCGGTGATGCACTTTAATACTAAGAATATAGCTATAAAATATAATTTTCTTAGAGAATAGGTACATGAAAAGGAAGTAAGGGTCAAGTATGTGACAACTAAGGAGCAGGCTGCTAATATTTTCACAAAGCCATTGCCTAAGGATGCATTTGAGTATTTAAGAGGTAGGTTGGGGGACATTCCCCTATCTGATTTGAATTAGAAGAAGATGATAGTTGCATCAATCCTAGTGTATTCAATGAATGTATTTATGGTTGGATTGATTTTGTGGGGCTACTCCTTAGGAGGAGAAGTCTATGAAGACAGGAAAAATAGAGAAGGTATTAGGTGTGATTGATGCCTTTGGAATTTTTGTCAAAGGGGGAGAATGTGGAAACATTTTTAAAGTATAGTGTTGTCATCATTGGTGAGGTAGAAAGTGTTACATAGATAATTGTAATCTATTCCAAAGGAGTAGATTATTGGAATAAATGATTGCAGTGATGGTAAGTAAGTTTTGGATATTTCATGATGTAAATTTGATTACAGGATGATCAGATATTATGTTTTCATTGATGTTAACTATTGACTTTGTGTTCTTAGCATATTTCCAAGCATACTTATGATGAATAATAAGTTTCAGTAGTTTCAATGGTTGCTATCTTTAAGGAAGACTTAGGTGTGTCTCTATAATTCTAATGCATGACCACTACTATTGAAGTGATCTTATGAGGAAGTTATGATCAGTTGAAGTATAACAGTGCAACTGCTAGAACTGTTAATGACAGGTGATAGATAATTTGAATGTCTTTTCAAATATTTCTTATATCTTATGATGCAATCACATGATATGGTGGTCAACAATTTTCATATGCTACAGTTGCAATCAAAGCTAATTTTAGTGACTAGTGTGAAGGATAGATGATTGATGAGTAGAGACGGAGTTGTTAACAGGTCACAATGTTTGTGTTCTTGAGCGATAGTTGATAAATATTTGATTGGTGATCGGTGTTGAGGTTGTGATAAAATCAGTTGAGTCAGTCATGATATGGTGATGTGTTTTCATGATTGGAGGTGATGATATGGCATCACTTTGTTTGATGATAGCGTGTGGAGATAATTCTTGAGGAAGCTTGTATTTGGTCAAAATGTATTTGACTCCTTGACACAACCTTTTATGCAAATCATTGTATTGGCCGATGCGGTCTTGGAAATATGTTTTGTGAATTTAATTTTGTTAAGTGGTGTGTTGGATTTGAGCAGGATGTTTTGAAATTCTATTTTAGGGTTTGATTAAGGCAGTGGAATTCAAAATTTAGTATTTAATAGATGAAGTTGAAGGTTGAATGTGTTGATCATGTGTTAGACAAGTGTGGTGCAAAGTGCAAGTTGTGATAAAGTCAAATAATATTTAAGTGCATTAAGAAGAGATTGTTTGCTTCAGTGGATTTGATCAAGTAGAGGTAGTTCTATTTCACATATCATTATTTTTGTTTTCCCTAATAGTTGCAGCAGGTTAAATCCCTTAACATGGCAGATCCTAATAGATCTTTGTTTTAAATCCTCTAACAAGGTGACACTTTGAAAAGTGTTTAAATTCCTCTAACAAGGTTGTTCTTAATAGAGTAAAGGTTCTAATAGGCCTAAGGAAAATCCCTTAACTAGGTAGCATTTAACAATGTTGTTGTAAACTCCTAACAGGGTTAACCTCCTCACAGGGGGTACTTCAAAAGAGTACATCATTTAGTGGGTACTAATCCCCACGATGGTTTTTTACCTATTTGGGTTTCCATAAGATAAATTTTTGTGTCAAATGTGTGGATGGAATTGCATGTTTATGGTTTTCATTTATTGAATGTATGGTTAATCTTGTGAATGGTAATTTAAGTAAAGATTGGATTATTTGATACATTACTAATTCACCCCCCTCTCAGTAATCTAATCTTAGGACTAAAAACATCATGCCAACTGAAGTTATGAAATATTGAAATTGAAGTTGTGAGAATAAATGCTAACAATTCAAGATGCACTAGTCATCGAGGAAGGCAATATGAGCTCATCATTTCTTGGAAAAAATTCTAATTGATGTGAGGATGAAGAGTGGATTCTAGATGGAGAAAATCTATAGAAATGGTAGTGAAGAGCACTATTGGTTTCCTTAACACTCTTGAGGAGTAAATTTGTACCATTACCCCAAAATTACACCCAGATTAATGTGTTCCAAAGGAAAATGAAACATAGAATAATGAAAATAACCACAAGGACAAAAGGAAATAAAACTCAGAGAATGAATATTTACCAAAGATTAAAAATTCATTCTTCAAGTATAAACAAGAAGTCCATCTCTGGGTTTTTTCTTTTAACAAGCTCTAGTAATTCATTTCCAATTTAATACCATAAAATATTACACCATTGTGTAGGATAAATCTCTTACCTTGTATTTATAGTGAGCTGGAGAAGGAATAACCAAATTGTAAAACTAAGCTCTCTCTCTCTCTCTCTCTCTCTCTCTCTCTCTCTCTCTCTCTCTCTCTCTCTCTCTCTCTCTCTCTCTCTCTCTCTCTCTCTCTCTCTCTCTCTCTCTCTATACCTTTATATCATTTTCTCTCTATGTACCTATCTCTCCATATTTATTCTTTCATATATTCCTCTAGCTCTATCTAGTTATACTTTATTTATCTTTATATCTATCTATGTATTTATTTTTTTAGTTCAACTCTATTTATCTCCCCATATCTTTCTCATTCTCTCCATCTTTCTCTTCATTTTCTCCATCTCTATATTTTTCTATCTCTATATGTTCACCCTCTCTCTTTCATCCATCCAACCCCCCCCCCCCCTCTATCCCTACCTCTACCACTACATTTTTTCCCTAATTGACCTTTCACACCTCTTCAACACACTCCTTGCACATTAATGTCCCATTTCTAGCTTTATTAAAATATTATAAAGGCAAGTACTTTCCACTACATGGAACTTGTTGAATAGTTATAACCATAATTATTATCTAATATAAATTTAACTAATCATAAATATGATTTAATTAAAAATAACGAGATAGATCATGAGACTGAGCTTAATGGGATCGAGTGTGATATTCAGGGTGTTGCGGAGGAACTAGAAATGGGGAGATTGGATGAAGATAGTATGTTCAAGATTAGACATGCTATTGGTTAGAGGATATACAAGGAGAATCCATATGTCCTAGTGGTTTTTTGAACAAGGTAGATGGATGGACAAGTGTGCATCGAGGGGTGCATGATCAAACTAGAAAAGACAACTTATGGATATGAAAATTGATGATATTGAAGAAATCAGAATAAGAACACTATATATCCCCATTCATGGAAAAAATGCAACAAAATACATTTGATGGAAATTTTTCATTGAAACATGGTCATAAGAAAATAATGGTGCATGCATCATTCAATTATGAGATTAGGAGAGGTTTGTATGGGAATTTTTGGAAAGATAAAAACCATAGAGTGGATGCCTCAAGTGATTGGAAATTCACTCAAGTGGAGGGGAGAAAGAGGCAAAAATGGAACCAAATGAGCAGGCCTTGGTAGGGAAAAGGATTCAGGAGTTAGACAAGACAACACAATTTTAAAGAATATAAGGGTAGGATCTTAAATCCTAACTCATTATTGGTCAATATATCAATTCAAAACCCTAAAAAAAAACAATAGAAAGGTTGAAAGAAGTAGGAATGATAATCAAATAGGGTAGGGGATGGCCAAAACTAGATAAAATGATAGAATGGTATCATATTTTGTGGGGGAAATCTTAAAGTCAAAACATTATCAAATGGTTTTTTAATAGTGGGATTTACATCCTATAAAGTGAAATGGGAATCTCTCAACAATGGACCACACTATATGAATGGTATTGGGATGTATATTAGGGATCAAAGCCCTAATTTTGATCCATGGAAACATGAATTTGATACTACACCAGTTTGGATAAGATTATAAAATCTTCCTATGGAGTATTGGATGAAAGAAACACTAGCAAAAATTGGGAAAGAACTGAGCACCTTTATCTGATTGGATGAGATAATGAAGGAAAAAAATTGGGGCACATATGCTAGAATATTTTTAAATCTAATACTTAATACCCAACTCCTCTAGTAAGTCATATTAAGATTGGAAGGGAGAAAATGGATATAGAAAATAAAAAGGGGAGATACCCTGTCATTATGCCCTAAGTGTAATTCAAAGATTCATGAACTAATTAATTATTGGGAGCCAATTAAATCTGACAAAGAAAATCATTACATTATAGAATAGATGTAAGATCCACTAGATAAATAAAATGTTGAGGAATTTAGATTTTCATGTAGAACCCAAACTTTATTGATCAATGATAATAGGATCCAGGAGGAAAATGGGGTATTGGAACATTCAGTAAAAAATTGGAGGAAAATGGGTTGAGTCTAATTTAGATGACAGTGAATCATAGTCATAATGAGAATGTCAATCAATAATTTGGAGACATTGGTTCTCAGAGTGAAGAAGATTACAATATAGAGGATACATTAAATAAAAATAAGGATGATCATTATAAAAACACTACTATAGGTGATAAGTTTGTTGAGGAAATAGAGGGAAATATACAAACTCTAGGGAATGAAATTATCTAAGCCACTACACCTATGAGGAAAGAAGAATGTAGGTGGAATGAATTGGAGGATGAGGAGGGGATAGAGTCAGATTAAGAATTAGATGATAGTTATGAAGGGGGTCAAGTTGGTATATTGATTGAACATTGCATAGAGAAAACACAATCCATATTAAAACAACCAAACATATCATCTAACAAGGAAAAGGGACCAAAATCAAACAAAGAAAAGTTGGAAATTGAAACCAATGCAAAAGGATAGAGAAAACTAAGAAATGGGAAGGATATCAACATAGAAAATTGGGGAAAATATTGGATAGAGGGAGTTTTGCCTCATTCAAACTCTAGTTTGGAATTGCCCTTGAAATGAAATGAAATAAATGAAACTGTGTTGTCATGTAGCAGAGGCTAGATCTTAAAATGAAGTATATCATACTTTGGAAATGTAAATGATTCTTTGAATATGATCAAGTATGTTGATGTTATATATTTGACTTCATACAAAAACCCAAAATAAAATTATAAAAGAAAAAACCTTGTGCAAAGGATGCTGTAGTTTGCCATGATGCTTGATTGGAATGATGACATATAACTGATTGAATGTTTGAAGATGTTAAGTTGATCACCAAAATGCAGAAGGATAATACAAGACATTAAATCAGTTAATGGATTATATTTTCATTGATGTCAACTTGATATAATATATTCATTTATATACAAAGTGTCAAAAATTTTAGAGAATCAGAGAGATAAAGATTATGCTTTCTGTAGTGTATAAAAGACAAAGTATTCACTCATTAACTACAAACACCGACGGTCAGTGGAACCCGACAGACAAAGATCACCGATAGTAAAGTCACAGTGATGCCTAAGAAAGAACACAGATGAGCATTACTCAAGAGAAGAATCACACGCATACCCGACGGCAAGAAACATAGTGTAAACCAATGGAGAAGCCCGAGGAGAACTAGAGTGTTGACTGACACTATCAAAGAGTTAAACACTGAAATTAACTGAAGTTCAAAAATGAGAAAATATCTAGCTGGCAGAGCTAAATATAGACTTAACTGGTTGTTATAATTGTTTTCATCGACAAGATAAGCCAAAGATAAGTGAATAATTTAAAGCCATTTTGTCTAGTTGGCAAGAAGATCTCAGCGAGATAAAACATGAGTTTTTCTTTAAATCTAATTGGCTAAGATTGTGGATCATGCCAAGATAAATAAAATCAAGAACCTAACAATGGTGATATCATGTCTATTTAAGAGACAAACTTGATTCATTATGGATCAAGGGGAGTGAATGAAAAAGAGGATGCTAAAGAGAAACTGATGAAGAGTAACTTCATACAATCCTCATCAATCAAGCTAAGGAAAGAGCTAAATTTTTATGTGGACATTGAGCAATAGAGCATAACATCACTGAGTAGAATCAAAGTGGAGAAAAGGTATAACAGAGTTATATTGATCAGAATAGTTTATGAGATTACAATAGATCTGAAAATTTGCAAGTACAAGTTGTATATGTGAACAGATCATATTGTTTCTCTTTAACTATTGATTCAGAAAGTCTCTTAACTAAGCAGAATTTAAAGATCCTTTCTATATTGAGATACATCCAATGGAGCATCAAAATTTTTTATCATGAAGATAGCATGAGATGCCAGATACCTATTGACAAGCCAAGTGAGTGTTTGATCAAGGAAGGTAGCATAGAGATGCTCGATATCAAGTGATAGACTAAAATTTTAAATCCTCTAACAAGGTCACACCTAACACTATGTTTGTAACCTTTAACAAGGTTGGCTCTTCACCAAGCTCACTTTAGAAGAGTGAAAATTTTGGGTTACCGATCCCAAGTGGTATTTCCCTTAATAGGATTTCCATGCTAAAAATCCATGTGTCAATGTGTCTATGAGTCATTTCTTTAGTGTTTTGCATTTCACATAACTTAATTGGATTGATTGGTATACTCTAGATAATTTATTGTCTTTCGATAAAATAATAGACTGCTTTCCGGTAATCATACAGTAGAAGGTTTTACAAAGAATTCTGATCAATAGTAATTTGATAAAAGTATTTGGAGGCATTCATCTTATAGGACTGAAGATAACTAGAGGCTTAATATTGTAGTACTAAGTTTTGAAGGTTGATTATTGGAATATTTTTGAGGCCACTGATTCACCCTTCCACCTCTCTTAGTTATTACTAAAAATTGGTATCAAAGCTTGTGTGCTTAGAAAGGGAGTTTAACAGCTGAAGAAAAATATCACAAGATGAACAGACGAGATGTGCCCAAGTTGAATAAAGACAAATTTGCATCATGGAAAATTAGAATAAGACTCCACCTATCAGGAATTGGAAATGATATTGTTTAATACTTAGATACTAAATATGTGTTTCCTATAGGACCTCATACTCTTGAGAAATTAAGAGTTAAGCATGAGCATAACTACATTATGATAGAACTTGCATCATCACTCTCTGATGCTAAGTTTGAAGATGTCAAAATCTGCACCTCTACAAAGAAAATGTGGGATAAGTTGAAGTTGGTACATGGAGGAGATGCTAATGTACTAAGACCAAAGGCTGAAAGCCTAAGAGGGAGGTTTGATGACCTAAGGATGAAAGAAGGAGAAAACATTACTCAGTATAGTTGCAAAATAAAAGAGGTAGTCAATGCTATCCAAGGAGTTGGGGGTACACTTGAAGAGGAGACAGTGGTAAGTAAAATCTTAAGAACATTGTTGCCTGTATATTCTATTAGAGTTTCTACTATTCAAGAAATGAGAGAAGTTGCAAATAATATAGTTACTCTAGATAGTATGATTGGTAGACTAATATCATTTGAGATGAACAATTTTGATAATAGTGTCTTACCATTTGTACAAATTGCATTCAAATCTTCTTTAAAGATACGTAACTCAAGTCATAGACATGCTATTATAAATGATAGTGAAAGTGATAATGAAGAAAAAGGACTTGATGAGATTGAAGCACTAATGGAAAGAATATTGCAGAGAGGCAAAGGCAAATTACCACTTGTATGTTTCAATTAGAAAGAGGTTGGACACTTTGCTGCAAGATGTCCAAACAGAAGAAAAGATGATAGAGGAAATGATAGATCATATGAAAAGAATTTTGATAGAGGTGATAATTGGGATTACAGAAGAAACCAACAATCTAACAAGAGAGATACCCTAGACTACAAGGACAAAGGGAAGAAACCTTGTTACCTAGATGAGAACAAAGCTTATGACACTAACACTGAATCAGAAGAAGACATTGAGATGGTATTTGTAGCCATGAAGGATGATTCAGATGAAGATGAAGGTATGTAGAAACTGCACTCATATCTAAAGTTAGTAAAAATGATGTCTGGATCATAGATAGTGGCTACACTCACCATATGACCGGTGATAAAGAAAAGTTTGAGACTTTTGAATACCATAATGGTGGTTCCGTAAGAATGGGTAATGATACACCTTGTCCAGTTGAAGGTAAAGGAACCATAATGTTGAATAACCTGATTAAATGTGAAAATGTTTACTGGGTTAAAGGACTAAATTACAATTTGTTAAGTATTTCTTATTTGAACAATTCAGGTCACAGAGTAGCATTTGAAAATAAGAAGGCAAAGACCTTCAATGAATCAAGAAGGTTGATTGGTACTGGTGAGCAGACAAAAGGTAACCTTTTCTATCTTGATGGTACTAACACCACTTGTTTGATGGCTAGAAATGAAGACATATGGTTGTGGCACAAAAGATTGTGTCATGTGAACTTTGAAAACATGATAAAGATAAGAAACGAAAGGAATGTCAGAGGCTTAACGACAATGACTAAGCCTGAGCATATCATGTGTAAGAATTGTCAAAAGGGTAAGATGACAAAGTCTAGTTTCAAGAGTAAAACCCATACATCTACTGCGATTCTAGAATTATTCCATACATATCTATGTCAACCCATGAGGATAAAGAGTTACTATGGAGATAGCTACTTTATTCTCTTTGTTGATGATTATTCTAGAATGATGACAGTTATGTTTTTAAAAGATAAATCAGAAGCATTTAATATGTTTAAATGGTAGAAGGCTATGGTAGAAAAACAAAGTGAAAATAAATTGAAATGAATAAGGTCAGATAGAGGAGGGGAATTTACATCAGATGCATTCACTGAATATTGTAATGAACATGGAATTAAAAGATAGCTTTTTGCACCAAGGACACCACAACAAAATGGAATTGCTGAGAGGAGAAACAGATCAACTGTTGACTGTGCAAGAACATTGATGATTGAGAAAAGCATCACTCAAACTTTCTAGAGGGAAGTTGTCAGTAATGTTGTTTGCACATTAAACAAAGTACAATTGAAGAAGGACACAAAGAAGACACCCTATGAGCTTTGGTATGGTCATATACCCAATGTAAGTTACTTCAAAACCTTTGGTAGTCAATGTTATATTTTGAAGCATGATAGAAATGGAAAAATTGACTGCAAAAGTGAAGAAGGTATCTTTCTAGGGTACTCAACCAAAATCAAGGCTTATAAATGTATAAACAAGTCATCTAACAAAATCATTGAAAGTGTAAATGTGAAAATAGATGAATTTGCAGAAAATAATGATAAGAAAAGAAAAAAGGAACCAGAGGACTACAACAAGTTTGTTTATATAGAACCTGACACTCTACCCGAGCAACAGTTTGTCGCTCCCAAGCATCAGAACATTGCACCTGAACATCAGGCTGCAATTATCGACAATCAGGGTAATCCTCAAGATGATGTTCTGAACAATGAAGATGAGAATGAAGGTGAAGAAGATAATCAAAATGATGAACACAAAGTGAACCAAAACTTTCCAAGTAGGTCAGAAGACATCATCCACAAGATCAAATCATAGGAGACAAGAAGGATGGAACAAGAACAAGAAGTAAGTCACTGAACACAAGATCTTTACTTTGTGATTTTGAGCCTAAATATGTTTACAATGCACTTGAGAATGAAGAATGGGTCAGTGCTATGAATGAAGAGATAGAACAGATTGAGAAGAATAGTACATGGACACTAGTATCGAGACCAGATGAAAAGAATGTCATCAGTACAAAATGGATATTCAGAAACAAGCTGAATGAAAATAGAGAAGTCACTAGAAACAAAGAAAGATTAGTATGCAAGAGATATGCACAAGAAGAAGGTATTGATTATGGTGAAACCTTTTCACCCTTTGCTAGACTAGAAGGAGTAAGAATCTTACTTGCTCATGCTGCATTTAAAGGATTCAAGGTATACCAAATGGATGTCAAATCTACATTCCTAAATGGAATACTTGAAGAAGAGGTATACATTGAACAATCAGAAGGGTTTGTTAATCCAGACAAGAGAAACATGGTATGGAGACTCCATAAATATTTTTATGGATTGAAACAAGCACCTAGAGCCTAGTATGAAAGACTTCAATCCTATCTCATTAGCATAAAATTTGTTAGAACAAGTGAAAATAGAAATCTGTACTTAAAAGAAGATACCGATGGTAATATTTTGATTGCTGAAATTTTTGTTGATGATATCATTTTTGGGGGAAATGAAATTTTATGCAAATCCTTTGCTAATGAAATGAGCAAGGAATTTGAAATGTCTATGTTTCGGGAGATCAAATTCTTTCTTGATCTACATATTCTTTAACAAGATGCATACATTTACATCACTCAGTCCAAATACATCAAGGAAGTGATGAAGATATTCAAAATGGAAGATTCTAAACCAGTTGGAAAACCTATGGCTACTGGATGCAAGCTGACAAAAGAAGATAAGATAAATGAGGTAAACCAAACCTTATATAGGTCAATGATTGGAAAAATGATGTACATTGTTCATACTAGACCAGATATAGCACATGCAGTGGAGATAGTTGCAAGATTCTCTACTAATCCCAAAGAATCACATATGACTAATGCCAAGAGGATTCTAAGATATATGAAGAACACTAAGGACTATGGCTTATGGTACAAAAGAGAAGGAAAATTTGAGCTAAAAGCCTATATAGATGTTGACTGGGCTAGAAACATTGATGACCAAAAGAGAACAACTAGAGGAGCATTCTTCATGGGTGATAGACTTGGCACATGGATAAGCATGAAGAAATGATACATCTCTCAATCTACTACAAAAGTAGAGTATGTGGTTGCTGCTGCAAATTGCTCCAACATTGGATGGGTCAAACAATTGCTGGAAGGTATGAATATGAAGATTCTTGAACCAGTAATTATCTATTGTGATAACACTAGTGCAATAAACATTTCTAAGAATCCATTCATGCATGCTAAGAGTAAACATATTGCTATCAAGTATCACTATCTAAGTGAACAGGTACAAGCAAAGGAAGTGACACTTGAATATGTTCAATCAAAGGAACAATTAGTTGACATATTCACAAAGCCAATACTGAAGGATGCTTTTGAGTACCTGAGACAGAGACTAGGGATCCAACCCTTGTCTATCGGTCAGTACGCTGACTAAGAGGTTGCATCAGCCTATACAAAATCTAAAAAATCAGTCATGTTGATGCAAACACTAAGATGGACAAAAATAGATACATTTGTACACAGCAAGGTACAAATCTACACCAAACACCAGAGACATTGTAATACTGATGGATAGGGAAATTCAAGGAATATATTATGTAAAGGATGGAAATGATAAAAACAAGAAGTGTCTTTGTTTGGCATTGTTGTCAAAGGGAGAGATGATCTTCTCATTATCATACAGGGAGAGATGAGTCCATATCATTATCATATAGCAAGAGATGATTCCATAAAAGGAGAAATGATATAAAGGGAGAGATGATCTAAAGGAGAGATGATCTCATTGTTATAAAGGAAGAGATTATATCATTATCCATGAAGAGAAGTTCCTTAGAATCAGAAGGAAGAGTTAATCAATATTATTGATGAGCCTATTTTATTGTCTTTATTATATTAATCCTTGCACTATGTTTTCAAGTATTATCAGAACAGTTGTGAATTTTTAGTCAGTTGAACTTTTGTTAAGTACAAAAAGAACCATTAAGCCATGGGTGGAATAGATATGTCATATTACGCCAATATTATATATATGTTTTAGTATTTCAAATAATAATAAGAATGTGTGTTCTAACATCTGGATTAATTTGATAAGCCTTTTGCATGAATATCTTTTTCATATTAACTAATCTTGCCAGGAAGTAGGAGTCGGTGGGAGTGGTCGATAGCATCGAAGGAGGAAATAAAGACTAGCTTCAAGTGGATAAGCCATCATGGCATCAGAAGACATGGCTATTGAAAATTAGGAGCCACTATTTTAGAGATGCATAAATGTAGCTCTACTATATTCCCTCTGTATTACAAGCATGTTGACTTGTTCACCTAGACTTCATTGTTCACGTCGTGGGCCGTTGTGCTTCCTATTCTCTTTCTTTGGTGCTGTTTTAGTTAGCTAGTTCCTTTTATGTTTTGGAATAAAGAATTCAATCCTCTATTTATAGGGAGGAGACTGTTTGTTTGGAAGTTTGGTATTTTGAAGGGAATACAATGTTCTGATTGTATCTTGCACAGCAAGTTCATTTTTAGTTTCATCTTATTCTCATGTAATCAGTTTTGAAAGATAATGAAATAACTCTCGGTTCATATTCTGTGTTCATAGATTAGCAGAAGCCAACCAAGCGGGGCCACTTGGTAGGTGGATTAGAGTAGAAGTAGAATAGATTTACTTTCTGCATTTCTAGTTTTCTAGATATAAGATTACAGTTTCTTCCTGTAGCATTGTACTTTGTGAATGTTCCTACAGCACTTATAAGGATAACTATAGTGAATTCTCTAGGTTGAAAGAATAGATTTAAGTAGAGTTTGCAAGTTGTAGCATTCATTTTAGTAAGGACTAAGTGTGTTTCCCTTCTTGCAGCCCTAGTATAGATTCCTTTCATGAATTTTAATTTCCTGCAACATAGATAGAATGGCTCCTTAAGGAACTTAGTGCACATACTGTGCCATACCATTTCAAGTATACATCCCTGGGTTGACAAACTAGATTCACCTCATGGTGGGAGAAGTGGTCCTTAGATTGAATAAACTATTCCTAAGAGAGGCTTTGGGCATGATTACTAAGCACCTATTGTGAGGTGGTTCATTTTTGGTGCCGCTGTCGGGGATGGTGTCAAGCTAAGAAACCTTCTGAGTCTTTTAGTTAGTTTAGTGGTTTGTGGTCCTAAATTTGCTTCACCAGTGTGAAGAATTCATTTGCATATATCGAAGGGGAAGAAGAAGAGATGAATGTGGTAGATTTCTTCTAGGAGAACATATGAATTTGAATGACTAAGATGAAGAAGTTGAGTTTCCTTTTGTTGACGCAAGTCCCAAGTTTCCTGCAGCATCTACCGCTGGAGAAGAGTCTTTTGATATAAGTGGTCTCTGGCCTTTTGCTAAAATCTCAGCCAGCTTTCTTGATAATTTTGACCCAAACACACCAGCTAATAATAATCTTGTGGCTAATATTCCTTTCCAATAGCAAGTACCACCCCTGATGCCTCCAGTAATGGCACACCCTACTTTCCCATTTCCTCTGCCAAGATTTATAAACAATGCTAACCTCAAGAATATACCCTCAGTTGCACTTCCAAAATTTTATGGGCTGATAACGGAAGATCTTAACACCCATTTGTTTGAGTTTGACATCCTCTATCATAGCTTTGACCATAACACTAATTCCCACAAACTCAAGCTATTTCCAGCAACACTGAAAGAGTCAGCCTTACGATGGTTCATGGGATTGGGAGAAAATGCAACAGGCACATGGGATGAGATGCAGACCCTATTTCTAGAGAAATACAAAGAATATTGCAAGGGGAGTGACCAAAGGGGAGATCACATTTTTAGAATGTCACATAAGGAGGATGAAACTTTGGAGGACTACGTTTCACATTTTTTATACACCATGCAGAAGAATCCCCAACATGTTTTGGCGGAGGATTCACAAAAACTAGTCTTCTTGAGAGGAGTGAACGATAGCTGTCTGGAAGCATTGGACCTCATGGCTTGTGGGGAAATATCCCAATCTTCTTGGGATCATCTTTAAAATCTTTTGCAACTACTCTAGATTAACTGGGAAGAAAAGCAGAGGATATCGATCTACAGCAATTAAAGGGAGCAGTTCAGGCGTTTCTAAGTTGGACATATCTAACTTGCTACAAGATTTTAAGAAAGACATGATTAATGATGTTGCCACACATCTTAACACTATGACTACCTAGAAGAAACATGCAAATGTTGGATTACAGTTTGTTGAATATTTCCCTCATTGCCAAAAACAAAAGAAAGACTGCGAGTGCAAGTTGGTGGCGAACCTAGAAAATCAACATTTGCCTACTAAGTACATGAAGATAGAAGGAGATAATCAGAAAGTGTTCTTCATTTCTCAACATCACCCATGGGCACCATGACAAGGTATGCCTCAGGACCCATTACAATTTTCAAATCCTTACAATAGTCAATGGCAAAACCAAACTTATCAGAATATTCCTTAGTATTCTCAGCCAACCTGGAATAACCAGTGGCCTAACCAGAAAAATACCTTGTGGCCTAACCAGAAAAATAACCAGTGGCCTAACTAGAAAAATACCTAGTGGCCTAACCAGCAAAATAACCAGTGGCCTAACCAGCAAAATAACTAGCGGCCTAATAAGAAAAACCAATGGCAACCACCACAAGGGAATTGGCAGCAAAATAATCAATGGAGGGGACCTCCATAGTGGCCTAACCAAAATCATGCTTTTCAACAATTACTACCACTAGCACCACCTCCTGCAATAATGTCACCTCCTGTAGCCACTAGCCCCAATCTAAGGCAAACACAATTGCCTACTCAGCCGTAACCAAATCAAAATAGCAAGCAACAACAGCAGCCAATGTATACTACTGATACACAGTAGTATCATGCTTATGCTCTAGAGATATCTAACATACATCTGAGGTCAGGTACTACTCTACCTACACCCAAACATCCTATTATCACAAAACTTGTAGACACTCCTGTAGCATTAGCACCTCTTCCAGAGGCTATATTACAAAATAATGTAACACCCCAAAATTGGCATATTGCAACCCTAACCAATTTTGTTGCATTTGTCATTCTTCTAAATCGTCAAAGTCCTATTATACTAGGCAAATTCTGAGTTTTCATTAACTCTACTCGACCTGAGTGTCAAATGTAGAAAATCATAAATCTGTATCAATCATACATCACATTTAATTCCTAAATACCTATTTGGCTAAACAAATCCTATGATCGAATTAATTTAATTAATAAAGTCCTAGCACTTTAATT
>MU223370.1:2074275-2102315 GCA_018584345.1 Thuja plicata | reverse complement strand
GTCTTCTCAGGGTTTATAAAAGAACCCTCTTTCTTCATTCAAATCCCCTGAAAAACTTGAATTAGAATTGCATTGTTATCATGCTGAATTGTTAGCTCATTTTCATAATCTCATATAGCTTAATTTCAATTTGCAAGTAGAATAGCTTCAAATTCTAGATTAATGGCATTTAGTATTCATGTTTAGGTGATATTGCATATTTCAATTCATTAGTATAATCTTGCATAATCTTTGCATTGCATTGTCCATCATGGTTAAAAATCCTTCATTCTTAGATGGTCCATAGTTGTGAGGCCCTCGTCCTGAGAGCAAATTTCAAAACTCCATCTAGATAGAAGGCAACAGGTCGAATCACGCAGACAGTCAGGATGAATAACTCATATGCAGTCTTGGCTGTACCTAGTGAAGAATGACTATGTTGAAGTGTGTGGTTGATTTAGAAGGCCAAAATTAACTCATACAAATACCACCCAATCAACTCAAAAATCCAACAAAACTGATGATGAAACCTCAGTTGAACCTCCTTTTCTACAAAGGCTCACAATAGAAAAACCTATATCCCAAGAGGAAATTCCTTTTGATATTCTTGAGCAGCTAAAAAATATGCACATCCAAATACCTCTATTTCAAGTTATCAAAGATGTTCCTATCTATGGGAAAGCAATTAAGGATGCATGCCTTAAAAATCCTGGGAGGAAGAAGAAAGACCCTCAAACAGTTCATGTCATAGGGAAAATTGCAAATATCATGTTGGGGAAGGTAGTTATACCCAAGTATTCAGACCCTGGAAGTCCAGTAGTTGACTTGATAATTAATGGACAATCTATTAAAAATGTTTTAGTTGATTTGGGGGCAGCCATTAATGTGATGACCAAAGATATAATGCACAAACTAAGTATAGAAGGCTTAAGGACAACACCAACAATATTACAACTTGCTGATAGTTCAACAGTCACTCTAAATGGTCTTGTAGAAGATGTGGTAGCTACCCTAGACTCATGGGAATACCCTACTGATTTTCTCATCTTATCACCAAAAGTAAACTTTGTTGGCTATCCAGTCATCCTGGGGAGACCTTGGTTAGCCACCACTGAAGAAAAAATTAGTTGCAAATCAGGGAGTATGAAAATTTAAAATGGCCAGTCAATAAATAAAATAGCGCTCTATCCTCCTGCCTAGCCTCAACCAGATTTGAAGGATCCCATTTGGCCAGAACTAGGAGATGAGGAAGAAGAGGTCAATTCTATTGCTCAGCTTATGATGATGCATAGACAGTCTTTTCTAAAAATGCAAGAGGAAGATGATGTAATACAAAGTATTCTTACCAATGAGTGTATAGTAGCAAAAGATGTTTCTAAAAGTGCTATTCTGCAACTATGTACCTATGAAGACCATGCCTTTCTAGCAAGCCCTGAAATAATTAGCCAATTGTTACCATGTGAAATAGCTACAAACCTAGTACCTGAGATGTCAATGGTAGAGCTATCAACTGCTGTGGAAATTTCCCCTGGTAATAATCTCCATTAAAACAACAAGTTTCCACCTCAACAAATGGAACTGTTAACAAAACTCTTTTGTAAGCATGAGAAAGCCTTTGCTTGGAATTATGGAGACATGCTAGGATTGAACCCCAAGCTCTATACCCATAGGATGTACATTAATGATAGCATCTTACCACTACGCTAGCCTCAAAGAAGGATAAATCCAACATTGAGAGAGATAGTCAAAAGTGAATTACAAAAATTACTAGATGTTGGTTTCATCTATCCAATCTCTGATAGCAAGTGGGTATCACCGTTAGTCATTATACCTAAGAAAGGGGGGAAATGGTGAATATGTGTGGATTACAAAGATTTGAATAATGCCACAAAGAAGGATCATTTTCTTTTACCCTTTATTGATCAAGTCCTGGACACTCTGTCTAGTAAGAAATATTTCTCCTTTCTGGATGGATACAGTGGTTACAACCAGATCAGCATTTCTCTAGAAGATCAAGAGAAGACTACATTCACATGACCCTAGGGTACATATGCCTATTTTGTATTACCATTTGGCCTATGCAATGCACTAGCTACTTTCCAGAGAGCTATAATCAGCATTTTTGCTGATATATCACATGATTGTATGGAGATATATATGGACGACTTTACTACATTTGGAGTCACCTTTGAGGAAGCCCTGAAGAATTTGGAAAGAGTGCTAGTTAGATGTCAGGAACACAATTTTTCTCTTAATAGTGAAAAATTTTTCATGATGATGCAAGAAGGCATAGTGCTGGAACATTTTATATCTAAAGCTGGAATCCAGGTAGATCCTGCAAAAATAGAGGTAATTCTAACATTGCCTATTCTTATAAAGTAGAAAGATGTTAGGTCTTTCCTAGGACATGATGGCTACTATAGAAGGTTTATCCAAAATTTTAGTCAAATAGCTAGTCCTCTGTATACTTTGCTTACTAAGGAGGCTGAATTTAACTGGATAAAAGAATGTGATGAATCCTTCTTGCAGCTTAAGAAATTGTTAACCACTGCACCCATACTTAGGGGTCTTGATTGGACTTTTCCATTTCACATTCATATAGATGCTTTAGACTACGCAATAGGTGTTTTCCTAGGCCAAAAGTCTAGTAACCTAGAAAATACAATTTACTACATTAGCAAAAGCCACCATGGACCAGAGTTAAGCTACATAGTGACAGAGAAAGAATTACTAGCAGTAGTATATTCCTTGAACAAATTCTGTCATTACATAACTGGCTATCCTATTTTTGTTCATACTGGCCATGTAGAAATAAAATATCTCATGAACAAACCTACTATCACAGGCAGGTTAGCAAGATGGCTTCTTCTTTTATAGGAATTTGACATTACTATAGTTGACAAGCCTGGCAAGGCAAATGTAGTAGCTGATTATCTGTCAAGAATCCACCATACAGAACAAGATACTACTCTGATAGATGATGCATTTCCAGATGAGCATTTGTTTCATATTTTTGTCCAAAGTCTGTGGTATGCTGACATAGCTAATTACCTTGCAGCTAACAAAGTTCCAACACATTTTTCTTACAAAGAAAGAAGACTACTTGTTGAAAAAAGTTTTAATTTCTCTTGGATTGATAACATGTTGTTTTACATTGGACCTAATCAAGTAATGCACAAATGTGTGAGAGAAGATGAGACATATGACATTCTCCATACCTATCATGATGAACCATGTGGGGGACACTTTGCAGAAAAAAGAACCACCCAAAATATTTTAACAACCAAATATTATTGGCCTACACTTCAAAAGGATGTAGCCATCGATACAAGAAAATATGACAAATATTAAAGAATGGGCCGACCAACTAAGTCTGATGAAATGACATTAAATCCACAAGTGGTGGTCACTCCATTTGACAAATGGGGTATGGACTTCATTGGTCCAATAGACCCTCCATCCAATGGGAAGTCTTATATCATGGTGTGCACTGATTATTTGACCAAATGGGTCGAAGTAAAAGCTATGAAACATGCCCGAGACCATAAAGTTGCAGAATTTTTGTATGATGAGATTTTCACAAGATATGGAGTACCGAGAGAACTTGCAACTGACCAAGGTGCCCAATTCACTTCCAATTTAATAACAGAGCTCATGAAAGAATACAATATCAGACATAGGAATTCCAACCCTTATCACCCTCAAGCTAATGGACAGGTTGAAGTTACAAATTGGGAAATAGAAGCCATCTTAACAAAGATAGTTCATCTACATCACCGGGACTGGAGCAGCCGACTATCAGAAACCATTTGGGCATATAGAACAACTTGGAAGACCAATACAGGATTCAATCCATTTGAACTATTGTATGGAAAAATAGCTATGCTACCAGTTGAATTTGAACATAAAACACTAAGGACAACACTGCACTTAAATATTGATCTTCCTGCAGCACAGAAGGAACGATTACTGCATCTCAATTCCCTCGATGAAATGCATAAATATGCACTGGAGAGAACTAAACTAGTCCAAAAACAAAGGAAGAAATGGCATGAATCGCATATCAAGAGCAAACAATTTCAAGTTGGAGACTGGGCATTGCTGTATGATTCAAGATTCAAAGAAATACCAGGCAAGTTGCAGATAAGATGGCTGGGAGGCCAGTTATAGAGACATGATTCGGTAGCACATTGTGTGTTACTCTCATATGTTGAAGCGGTCAGAAGATTCAATGCATTCGGCTGGTTAGGGTATTTCCTAAGGTTAACAAAATTTGATGAGGACTCAGCAGTGGAATTTGTGAGTACATTTGAAGAGGGTCAGGCAACTGTGTTGGGATTAATAGTGGTCATGACAGAGGAGTGGATTGTAGAAGTTACTAGATTACCAGTGGTTGGAGTACATTACCCTAATGTTCATGATGCTAGATCAGCAAGGGCTTAGTTCACCCTACCAGGTGATCCTCCTTTGGAGATTACCAAACAAGGTTGCAAGAGAATGTCTGTCCCTCCACTGTATAATGAGTTTTCCATGCATGTTATCAGTTATTTCACATGTGAAGGGATATTTTCCAATTTACTTGTACATCATTTCAAATTACTGAGTTATGTGAGGCATAATCTAGCAGTAAATGTTCCAAATTTTTTATATAACATGTTATGCATTAGTGCTGAAGAGACCCAAAAAGGGAATGCAAATTATATTACCCATCATGCCCTAATTAAAATATTAATAGAAAGATCTCTTAGGTATGCCTCTCCCATGGCATGATCAGAGTTTGTCTAGCACAAAACCCTACAACCACAAGTTAACCCTAATGAGAAAATTGGTCATGATAATGTAATACCAACTATCCCAACTGTTGAAAAAGATACCCAAGGGGCAGAAACCATAAATCTTCAAGGAAATGTGCCCTTACTTGCTCATGAGAGAAATGTACCTACTTCTTCCCAAACCAAAGTAAAATGAAAATTAGAGGAAGAACCTCCAGTTCCTGTAGCCAAACCACAAATCCCTACTTCTTTGAAGGGGAAGAAAAGGAAGCCAGTTCCTGCAGCAGCTACTCCTGTAGCAGAGAAGCCGAAGAAGACTACTAAAGAAAAGGCTATAGAAATTCTGGAGACCCCTATGTGAAGGAGTCCTAGAATGAGAGGATAGCTCCCTAGGGCATCCTCCATAAGCCAACCTGCTTCTACTTTGCAATCTGATGAACAGTCCAATGTGAAAATAATTTCAGGCGATTCCCCAAATCGGTCTACAGTTCTAGACTTTGCTCCGCACTCCATAGAAACTTATGAAGCTGAACCTGGTGTTTTTCAAAATAGTTCCCAGGAAATCCATTAGGACATTCTAGTCATTAATGAGGAAAATGCCTCAGTAATCCATCAGTCAGCCTATGCAGAAACTGCCTTAGCGCCCTACAAAAGAACTTGGTTAGTAAGTTTCTTAGAGAAGTCTTGGAAGGAACAAAGGAGGAAAAGAAATTAGGTAGAAGATTGTGGCCGATCACATTGCAAACGCTTCTCTTTGGATTGCATAATAATTATGTGTTAACAATAACTCTATAGAGAGAAGAAAAGAAGAAACTAAAGAAGGTCATAACAGAGCAAGAGGAAGAAATTGCAAAATTGAAAGAACAACTGGCAAAAAAAAAATAGAAAATGGATCATGCCCTCAAATTGGCTAATCAGATCATTGCGTGTAGGCCACCTCCTAGGGTCTATACCATCTATTTGAAATAATAGTTCCTCTTGTTCCAACTAATGATTACCATCAAAGATATTGATTCATAGTTCAAGTCAGCCCAAGAATTTTACGGCCTTTATCAGACTCTTCCCTCATGGTAACAAAATCTACTTTGTGAACTATACATGCATAACTTCATTATTCTAGCTGAGACTGAGTGGAATCCTCTACTCTACATAGGGGATATCCACCTAAGGGCATTGATGTCCTGGATGCATAATGAAGCCAACTATGATAGATAGTTGGAAAATTATAGGGAACAGGAGAAAACAAAGCCATTACCATTAAGAGCAGAGAGCAACAAGCCAGTTACACTCTTCAAAGATTGGCTCAATTTGACTTATGGAAAAATTAAGGAAGAAACAAGGGATAAAATTTTTGGGATTAGAATAGAGGTTTATACAGAGTATGATGGTTTATATTATTTTTTCTTTTAGAGAGCCCTGGCCAGAGCCAGAAGCAAATGGGGTAGGTTATCTGATATATTGAAGAGATCAGAACCACACAGTCCTATCAACCTCTAAGCAGCTATCCAAAGAGCACCAAAATATAACATACAGCTGGGAAGGCAAACTAGACAGGAACTCTAGTATCCACTCACCATGCAGCCATCGATGCTCCTCTGGCCCTTGTATGACATCAACACTGACAGACTGGACCAACTTCAAGAAGATCATAGAGTGGGTTTTTGGGAGAGAACAAGAGGGTTCTATTACACCTTTAGAAGCCAAAGGAGAGGAAGAATAGAGGTTGGAGATTTTAGAGCAATTACAAGAAGATGTAATGCTTGAGGAAAAGAATTCAGCTTGCCAAGGGGCAAATGATGAGCATATTTTATTGTCTTTATTATATTAATCCTTGCACTCTATTTTCAAGTATTATCAGAATAGTTGTGAACTTTTAGTCAGTTGAACTTTTGTTAAGTACAGAAAGAACCATTCAGCCATGGGTGGAATAGATATGTCATATTATGCCAATATTATATATATGTTGTAGTATTTCATATAATAATCAGAATGTGTGTTCTAACATCTGGATTAATTTGATAAGCTGCTTACATGAATATCTTTTTCATATTAACTAATCTTGCCAGGAAGTAGGAGTCGCTGGGAGTGGTCAACAGCATTGAAGGAGGACGTAAAGACCAGCTTCAAGTAGATAAGCCATCATGGCATCAGAAGACACAGCTATCATAAATCAGGAGCCACTATTTCAAAGATGCATAAATGTAGCTCTGCTATATTCCCTCTATATTACCAGCATGTTGACTTGTTCACCCAGACTTCATTGTGCACGTCGTGGGCCATTGCGCTTCTTGTTCTCTTTCTTCGGCACAGTTTTAGTTAGTTAGTTCCTTTTCTATTTTGGAATAAAGAATTCATTCCTCTATTTATAGGGAGGAGACTATTTGTTTGGAATTTTGGGGATTTTGAAGGGAATACAATGTTCTGATTATAACTTGCACAACAAGTTCATTTTTAGTTTCATGTCTTATTCTCATGTAATCAGTTTTGAAAGATAATGAAATAACTCTTGGTTCATATTATGTGTTCACAGATTAGTAGAAGCCAACCAAGGGGGCCCACTTGGTAGGTGGATTAGAGTAGAAGTAGAATAGATTTACTTTCTACATTTCCAGTATTCTAGATATAAGATTAGAGTTTCTTCCTACAGCATTGTACTTTGTGAATGTTCCTGCAGCACTTGCAAGAATAGCTATAGTGAATGCTCTAGGTTGAAAGAATAGATTTAAGTAGATTTTGCAAGTTGTAGCATTCATTTTAGTAAGGACTAAGTGTGTTTTCCTTCCTGTAGCCCTAGTATAGATTCCTTTCATGTATTTTACTTTCCTGCATCATCGATATAATGGCTCCTTAAGGAACTTAGTGCACATACTATGTCATACCATTTCAAGTATATGTTCCTGGGTTGACAAACTAAATGCACCTCATGGTGGGAGAATTGATCCTTAGATTGAATAAACTATTCCTAAGAGAGGCTTTGGGAATGATTACTAAGCTCCTATTGTCAGGTAGTTCAATTATAAGGGAGACCAATTGATTACATATGAAATATCCATCTAAGGGAGAGAAGTAACAAAGGGAGAGAGTTCAGGCAAAGAAAAAGAATGTTGTCAAAGGAAAAAGAGATTATCAAGAAGAGGAATAGTCAAGGAAGAGCACATATCAGAACAAATACATCAGATTATACATCTATCTAGAGAAGGGATTAAATATTAAAGACAACCACTCTGCAAGAAACAAATCTAAGCTATTTGAGCTTACCAACAGCTCGACATTTGTAATAGTTACATTGGGAAAGCTTGATGAAACTATATATTTCATATTGTATTAATGATAGTATAGTATGATAATGTAGTATGTTTCCATCAATGCCAAAGGGAGATATTGATGACATGTAACTGATTGAATGTTTGAAGATGTTAAGTTATTCACCAAAATATAGAAGGATAATGCCAGACATTAAATCAGTTAATGGATTGTATTGTCATTGATGTCAACTTGATATAATCTATTTGGTTATATACAAAGTGTCAAAGAATTTAGAGAATCAAAGAGATAAAGATTATTCTTTCTCTAATGCATAAAAGACAAAGTATTCACTAAGTAACTACAAACACTGATGGTCAGTGGAACACGATGAACAAAGATCACCAACAGTAAAGTCACAAAGATGCTTGAGCAAGAACACCGAAGAGCATTACTGATGAGTAGAATCACAAGCATACCTGATAGCCAGAAACATAGTGTAAACCAATAGAGAAGCCCGAGGAGAACTGGAGTCTTGACCGATGCTATCAAAGAGTTAAACACCAAAATTAACTGAAGTTCAGAAACAACAAAATATCTAGCTAGCAGAGCTAAATATAGACTTACCTGGTTGTTATTATTGTTTTCATCGACAAGATAATCCAGAGATAAGTGAATGATTTAAAGTTGTTTTTTCTAGTTGGCAAGAAGATCTCAGCGAGATAAAATAGGACTTTTGCTTTAAATCTAATTAGCTAATATTGTGCATCACACCAAGATCAAGAAAATCAAGAACTTAACAACGGCAATATCATGTCTATTTAAGAGAAAAACTTGATTCATTACGAATCAAGGGGAGTGAGTAAAAAAGAGGATGCTAAAGAGCAACTTCATACAGTCCTAATCAATCAAGCTAAGGAAAGAGCTAAATTTTTTTGTAGACATCAAGCAACAGAGAACATCATCACCGAGTAGAATCAAAGTGGAGCAAAGGTATAACAGAGTTATATTGATCAGAATAGTTTATGAGATTACAATAGATCTAAAAATATGCAAGTACAAGTTGTATATGTGAACAAATCATATTGTATCAGTTTAACCATTGATTCATAAAGTCTCTTATCCAAGAGATATTTAAATATCCTTTCTATATTGAGATACATCCAATGGAGTATCAAAAAGTTTGATCATGAAGATAGCATGAGATGTCAGATACCTATTGACAGGCCAAGTGAGTGTTTGATCAAGGAACGTAGCATAGAGATGCCCGATATCAAGTGACATACTAAACTTATAAATCTTCTAACAAGCTCACACCTAACAGTGTGTGTGTAACCTTTAACAGGGTTGGCTCTTCACTGAGCTCACTTCAGAAGAGTGAAAATTTTGGGTTATTGGTCCCAAGTGGTTTTTCTCTTAACAGGGTTTCCACATTAAAAATACATGTGTTAGTGTGTCTATGAGTCATTACTTTATTGTTTTTCATTTCACATAACTTAATTGGATTGATTGGTATGCTCTAGATAATTTACTATCTTTTGATAAAACAACAGACTTCTTTTTGGTAAACATACAGTAGAAGTCTTTACAAATCATTCCGATCAGTAGTAATTTGATAAAATTATTTGGAGGCATTCATCTTATAGGACTAAAGATAAATAGAGACTTAATATTTTGGTACTAAGTTTTGAAGGTTGATTATTGGAATATTTTTTAGGCCACTGATTCACCCANCCCCCCCCCCCCCCCCGCTCTCAGTTATTACTAACATGGAGAGAGAAGGATGAATTGAAGAGTTGGAGGCTTGAATTCTTGAATGAAAGTGGATGCTTGAATTTATGTAGATGGATTGTTTCACTATGAACTTCTTTCTTAATGGTGAACATTTTTTTCTTGCCTTTGATGAGGGAAAGAAGCTTGACCCAATGAGAAGATTGCCTTGAAAACACTTTAGAATACTTGAGATCTTTCTTGAGAATGCTTGAGATGAGAAATTGTAGGAGAGATCTTGAAATAATTACCTTGGTTACCAAAATGAGGAGAGATAGGCTTCGTTTATACCTCTCACAATATTTTGAGGCTCAAAACTCAAAGGAGGCTGACGGGAATTTATAAATTTCAATAAATGAACAAGATGGGCCCCCAATATAAATTTTAGGAAACAATATAGGGAAGAGAATGCCCAAGACATCCTCTTCCCACCAAAAGAGGATGAAATTGAAATTGGAAGTCGGGAAGATGGAAATATAGCCAAATTTTGAAGGACATTTGACTATGGGGTCAGGATGAAATACAAAGGCCAAAAATGGTAATATAGGACCTGTGTTGATTAATAAATGATTGAATTGGTGAAATAATAAATGAATGCACCTAATAATAAGGGCTCACATGATTTTTTGGTAAATTTGAATTAACACTCTATGCATTTTTGAATTTAGGTGTTAATTAAGTGCCACATGATGTCCTATTATGCATGCTAAAATAGAAATACACCAAGGTAGGTTCAAAAAAATAATAAAATTGTACACACTTATAAGGTGCTTACAATTTACAACAATACATTTAGCCCCCACTTTAGCAGGAGTAGGAGTCTACCTCATGCTCACAGTAAAGGAAATGAGAGAGAAATGATCATGGGAAATCTTAAAAGAGATAAGACATCTCTTTGTTTAAGGATGCAATCCCCCAAATAAAGGATCTTAATCCAAATAACCACATGCAAGGACACGCAGAAAAATAAAATAAAAGATAAAAGAAAAAAGACACAACAAAAGGGGTTAGTACTAAAAAATCTCCAAATCAAATAGTTGAAGAGACTTCGATCGAGTGATGTCTCAACCACTAGTATCACATTCAAAAAGATATTGAACAAGCAAAAATGGTCACCTGGAAATAGAAAGATCATATGCTAAGGAAAATACAACACTCCATGATCTAACCCACTAGAAAAGCTATGAGATTATGGAAAGAAAAAGAGAGATCATGAATTTGACATCCTAGCAAGTTGTGTTATGCTAGGTGATCCATGGGAGAGAAGAGGAGGAAAAATTACAAAGGATAGAAAGTTTTATTATGATATCTACACTCATCACATAAGAGAGAGAAGGTTTAATTGATGGTCTATCAAGCTATGTTATGGTAGTTAACTCTACCTTGAAAAATTTATGCACAGTGCAACTTATGCTAAGAAAATCATCATCTCCTTAGGGAATTTGTAAAAAAGAGATCAGTCCCATAGAATCATATTCTCCACAAGGATTTATTAAAGCGATCATTCCTAAGGAAAGCATAGTCTCCTTAGGGATCCATAAAAGAGATAATTCCTAAGAAAAGCATAGTATCCTTAAGGATCTATGAGAATGATCAGTCCTAAGGAAATCACAGTCTCCTTAGGGATATATGAGAGAGATTAGCCATAAGGAACACATAATCTCCTTAGGGATCTATAAGAGAAATCAATCCTAAGGAAATCTTAGTCTCCTTAGGGATATATAAGAGAAATAAATCCTAAGGAAAGGATAGTATCCTTAGGGATTATAAGGTTGTATAATGTACAAGGAGGCCGCATATATGCCCACCTCCTTATGATGGAAACATAGGACTATGGTGGAAAAGAGGGAAGGCTAACAAGGATACCTACTTCCAACAATAATGAGATATTCTTAGAACAATAATATATACCATAACCTTAGCAAAGAGGGGAGACTCTTGTTAGCCAAGAAATATATAATTATGAAATAATATCAACAAGTGGGAAGAGACCCTTGAAAGGAAGAGATCTTGGCTACAAGACATATACCTTAAAGAGGAGTGTTTGAAAAAAGATAACATCTTCAAGACAAAGAAGGGGAGGAGAACTGGAATTCACCTGTTTAGCCCCTCTATTGGTAGGTGAAAAAGAAATTTTTGATTAATGATGAAACACATTAGGCCCCCAAGAAAGGGTATTTATTTAGGATGAACATGAATTTACAAATAAGGGAGAAGTTTTGATCAACAATACACACCTCTTGCATAAAATATAATCCCAAATTAAGATGAACAATTATATATAAGAGAGTAATGTCACATGATAAAAAATTCCACTCCATAAAGAAAATTGGATCCTTAGACAGGGAAAGGAAAATATAAACATCTTTCCCCACAATCATAGAGGAAAGAAAAAAATACAACACATTAAATGCATATTGATTTATCAATTGTAATAGATAGACACTTCTAAGCAAGGAAGAGACTGAAAACAAAGATATCAATCTTTAGAAAAGAGAAATATATTAGAACACAACAAGTTTGTACAATAAAGGACACCATAATAGAATTGATACAAATAAAAAAGAGATAATGAACCTTTTTGAAAAATACAGATGAACACTATATACACCCTAAGTGAAAGATCATTTATAATAGACATGCTCATTGAAGCATGAAAATGATTGTTAACAAAGATGAAAATTGCTTTTAGGAAATACATCATTTAATTCTAGAAACAATGTATCATTATAAAAGATGAAAATCCACAAAGAGAAATGGGTTCTATGAAAGGGTAAATAATTGAAAAGATAAAGAGAAAGGATGCCACATTATGCATTCTTAGTGGAAAACTCAATTACAAGATACATACACTTCCAAGAAAGGAGGAAGTTGTAAACAAGGATATCAATCTCCTAAAGAGAAATATCCTTATCAAACAAGTCCATGCACGGAAGGACATAAAATTATAAGAGATTTAACCAACAAAGAGATAATGGATCCTCTAGAAGGATAATGAGTAAGATAGAGAGATCTTACCCCCCAAGAAGAAGGATGAGGGAAAGAACCTATTATTTGTTCATGATGAACATCATGCAAAAAAGAGCCCCTAAGTAAGTAAGATACTAAAATTACATGATGAAGAACAATATAATAGGAAATAAGAATGCTAGGGTATGATATTGATATCAAGAAAAAGTAAAACATCCATTGTTAAGAAAATAAGAGATATGTCTACTAAATATTGAATAAATTTTCTAAACTCAATTCAATTAGCAAGAGAATTTTTATTGTTTTGATGGAAAAGACAATGAAAATAACCATTATGAGATCTTTGATCCTTTGTAACATGTTTAAAAGGAAAATAGATTTTTAATCATATTTAAGTCTCCAAAAGTTTCTCTTAGCCAAATACAAACAATCATCATAAGGAGGCGTAACAGTGAATGGTGTTGGTAAAATAATTCTTAAACAAGGGTGTGTATGTTGTGGAGAAGGAGGATCTATAGGATCATATGAAGAAAAAGGAAAAATATTTGTTTTAGTTATAAATCCTAGACCACTTCTAGTAACTTGTGTAGGAGGACCTACATGGATTTGTATACCTTGCTCATTAATACCAAGACCTTGTCAACTATAGCCTTGTTGAGTAGAATCGCATAACCCATATTGTAATTATCCTTTAATGTAGAGGGAGAAGTAAATTCATCTTGAGAATTATGGAAATGTGTAGTGTAAAGAGGAATGTGAAGGGAATTATTTTCTTTAGGGAGATTAGGATTCCCATCACTATTGTTATTTTCTTTAGGTGGGGAGGAAGAAGAAAGTTTATCAAGATCTTCATGTCTACTTAATGTTATTTGTAATGCCCTGCAAAGGAACCCATGAGAAATTAATCTAAAGCATGGTACTAAATTTATAGAATTTATTTGTAGGTTTACAATTGATAAAGAATAACAATGCGGAAGCAATATAACATAAGACAATACATACACATAAATGTAACTCATTTATATATTACAAATATCGAGGGTTCCATGACATAGAATTGTGTATGTTAACTAATCTACTTAATAAAATAAACAATAAACTATCTCCATAATACAAAATAATAACAAGTACATCACATAAATGAAACCTAGATACACCTGATACCATAAGGTATACATAATGAACCAACATCCACTACACAAGTCACAGGGTATGTGATAAAACTAAGTATAAAGTATAATACAATATCCAACAATATCACAACTGATATAATAATACAAGTATACAACATAAGAAAGATAAGATAAAGTATCCAACAATGAAGAACAAGAAGATAAAACTACAAAAAGGATCATCCTAGCATAAAGTCATGAACGTTGCATCTTAATGGTAATAGAAATACTACCACCCGACTGCATCAAACCAAAGGTCCACTCTCACATGTTGAGGAGATAACAACAAACCCCACTCGGATAAAAAAACCAAAGAAAGAATTGACAACTAAGCAAGGAGATCTTGGTAGCTCTCTAACTCTAAGTGTTCTACACATACTGCAAGGTAAGACTCACTAATCCAGAGGCAACTGACAAATTTAGTAAATCTAAGTTGTATATAGGAAGGTGTCATTATATACGTCTAACCCTTAAGTTTCATCCCAGTGACCTCTTTGGGCCCCAGCACTTAAGTGACCATATATGGTATCAATGAATTCTCAAACATATGAAGTCAATAACTACGTCAGACACACACCTCAGAAGGAAGAAAGCATCATCTCATCCTCCATCTTAACCTATACTAGTACTCAAAAATGAGTGAGGAACCTTATCTTATTAATTCATTTTAAAACCCCATTAATATTTTATATAATCACTTGTTAATATTACTTGTAATAAGCAATCCTAGCGGCCACTTATGGGCCCCAATACTTATTACAAACCACCCACTACTATACAAGATGATAACCTACCCTAAGCTCATAGATCACACATTGATCTAAAAATAAGACAAAGCTGAAACCATAAAAGAATTCTCGTAAAGCATTACATCATGAAAATCACCAATGAAAATGTTCGTGCATACAAATAAAAATACATTGTATACAAGGATCCAGGTTGTCCATCCCATACTGGACATCTTAATAACCAACACCGATACTCATATACATCACAAGATCAATGATCATAAAAATATCAATAGAACCTATCTCCAAACATGAGGTAACATAATCCACAAGGATCAATAATCAGAACGCAGAACTAACATAAAAATATAAGAAAGGTGACCCAGATAATTAGGAATCAACACAAAATTGGTCATCACCTTGACATTAATAAGTTATGAACTTTCCACAATATGAAATCCAAAGAGAAAAAAGGCATAAAATCATAAGATAGTACAAGCCCGAAGATAAAATCCACCTAGGGTAACAACCTACCCACACTAACACTTAACAACACCAAGATCATATGAGAGAAGACATGTATGCATTTGACATATTATTTAACCTCATTTATATAACATCATTATATTTATTAAAATACTTTTAAGTCATAAATGACTTAGTTAGTAACATAAAGTACACACATGGAACATATATGGTGTTTTAGGGAATCCCTATGATCTTTAAAATTAAATTATAAATTTATTACATAAGTCATATTAATTATTTAATAATTTTAAAATTGATTATTTTTAATTAATAAGACTTATTAACAATTTTAACTTTATAACAATGAGTTTTTGTGTATTTCCTCTATGCAGATCAGTCAGTAATTTGAATGGTATAATCTCATATGAAATGATATGGATCTGAAATTTATATAAATGGAAAGATAATTTAATTTCACATATTTTTTATTATTTCCAGTCCTAAATATAAGGTCATTTAAATGGTGTAAAAAGTAAATCTCTGCAATAGTCTTGTTCAGGAATGAAGGTTACTAGTTTGGTAAAAAGACCATAACTTCATTTTGAACAGTTGGATCGTCCTAAAAATCAAGGAACCGATTCATAACAGTATTATTTAAACACTCACCGATGCGATTTTCCTAATTAATTAATTTGAAAAATTTATGGATGAATGTGTGTCAGGCTCCGATTGAAAAATCAAGCCCAAATAGGCATAATTTCACTATAACAGCCAATATTTGACCCTTCCCATACAAAGGAACCCTATTTAATTTTGATATATGTTAAATAAAACCCTAAATGGGTATATTAACGTGTCTTTATATTTTTAATGTGACATCTAAAATGAAAATTATTCCCTACCTCGACTCTTCAGAACCCTAATCCAAAAATGAATGTAAATTCAAACCCATATCCTTAAATGCATGTATCTATAATACATATAGCTCATAATAAAGGGTTCCTCAATATAATTTAAACTTATGCAACTAAATTTTTAAAATTTGGTAAAAACTTAATGGATATACAACACAAATGTATCCTTTTTAAATCATTCTCTCCTAGGGTTTCCATACAAATTCTCACAGAATACCATACATGTCATAAATATAACTCACAAGAACACCCTAATCCTCTTTATAAATTTTTAGAAATAAAAATTACCTTAACTCAAAATCAAACACAATTAAGCAAGCACGAAGAAAACAATCTTTCCAATAGAAACTGCAAAAAGACTCAGAAACTCCTATGTTAAAAATGCCAGGTAGACTTGCTAAGAAGAAGAAGAAGAAGAAGAAGAAGAAGGAGGAGGAGGAGGAGGAGGAGGAGGAGGAGGAGGAGAAGAAAGTAGACTTCACTCCAAGGCTTTCAAAATATATACTTTAACTTCAAAATCCTCATGCAAAACCTATAATTTTGTCTCCTAAAACTTTTGTTATGAAAAATCTTTGTCCTCTCTTTCAAAAAGGCCAAAAATCTCTAATAAAATAAAAACTATTCAACTAGGGTTTCTAGGACAACTTCCTAAAAAAAATTAACCCTAAAAAAAAAGATAAAATAACTATTTTCTTTATTTTTCTTCTTATTTTTTTTAAATAAAATTAATTTCCTTATTTATTTATTTATTTTTAAAAGAAAGATATACACAATTTCCTTTCTCTTTCTTCTTTTAATATTAAATAAATAAATATTATTTATTTATTTATTTTCTTTTCCCAAATTAAGTATATATATATATATATATATATATCCTTTCTTTCTTTTCTTCAATCTCTTTTTTAAATAATTAAATAATTAATTCTCCACAAAACATAGTTTTTAATTAGAATTAAAACTCAATTTATTATTATTTAAATGCAATTACATTGCATATTTTTATTTTTAATTAGGAATAATATTTGCAGCATATTAATAATTTATTTATATTAAATATGCCTTTTAATTTCTATTTAGACATAATTTTTAATTAAATCTTCAAACTTTATCTTTAGACTTTTAATTAAATCCCTTTTAATAAATACAGGTATTTAATTAATCCCTATTTATTAAATATCTATATATTTAATATATTATTATTCTTATAAGGTTCAATTATTTAAACTTTATAATTAACCTTTAATTACTCTATTACTTACACCATGACAAAATACCACATTGACCTCCATGCATGCATACTGAAATCTGACCAAATCAAAATGCTGAAAAGATGCAACAGCACAAGCATGCTCAAACAAGGGTTCACAAATTCAATGTTAGTAATAAATGAGAGGGGGGGTGAATCAGTGGCCTCAAAATATTCCAATAATCAACCCTTAAATCTTAGTACCACAAAATTATACCTCTAGTTATCTTTAGTCCTATAAGATGAATGCCTCCAAATACTTATATCAAATTACTACTTGTCAGAATGCTTTGTAAAACCTTCTACTGTATGTTTACCGATAAGCAGTCTGTTAATTTACTGAAATACAGTAAATAACTAGTGTATATCGATCAATCCAAATTTACTTATTTGAAATGCAAAACAATAAAGTAATGACTCATAAACACATTGACACATGGATTTTAACGTGGAAACCCTGTTAAGGGAAAAACCACTAGGACTGGTAACCCAAATTTTCACTCTTCTAAAGTGGGCTCACTGAAGAGCCAACCTTGTTAAAGGTTACAAACACACAATTAGGTGTGACCTTGTTAGAGGATTTAAATGAATAGTTTGTCACTTAGTATCTGGCATCTAATGCTACCATTCTTGATCAGACACTCACTTGGCATGTCAATAGGTATCGAGCATATCCAATGCTACTTTGTATGATCAAACTTTTTGATACTCCTTGGGATGTATCTCAATTAGAAAAGACTTTTAAGTCTTGCTCAATTAAGAGACTTGATGCTTCAATGGTTAAATTAAAACAGTAAATTGTTCTATTCACATATACATCTAGAATTATAGATTTTTAGATCTATTGTAAGTACATTACCTTTCTGATCAATGTTATCAATTCAATACATTTTCTGCACACTATTCTACTCTATGATTCTATATCACTATTTGTCGATGTCTGCAGAATTTAGGTCTTTCCTTAGCTTGATTGATCAGGTCTAAATGAAGACTTTCTTCTCCTTCAGAATCTCTTCAATATCTATTCTCTTGTCACTCCCCTAATTCATATTGAATTAGCTTGTCTCTTATATAGACTATTAGAATGAATTTTGAATAACTGAGAGGGGAGGGGTGAATCAGTTATCCTCAGGTCTAGATGTAGCAAATAAAAACTTTCTGTACTTTAGATCTACTCGGCAGCAGTAGCATAAATCAACAACTTTAATCATGTAGTTTACTGTCAATTGAAATTATCTTGTAGTAACATAATAGTAAAGCAAACCATAAGCATTCACACAAGTTGACACAAGTATTTAACGTGGAAACCCAATATGGGAAAAACCACCAGTAACATGCTACCAAGTTTTCACTCTTCTGAGGTGATGCCCTGTGAGGAGCCAACCCTATTAAAGGTTACAATAACACACTGCTAGGTGTGACCTGGTTAAAGGATTTAATCACCCTGTTTGGAGTGGCCTTGTTAGAGGACTTAGAATATTCCAATATGAATGTCACCTTGTTAGAGGATTTATACAAATGACTATTAAGTCAACCTTGTTAAAGGATTTAACTGATACAATGGTAAGAAAGTAATCAACAGTTTGTGATCTGGTACATACAACTTACTTTGCAATTCAGATCCAATTACAGCTCTGATGTTAACTTATTGGATAGCCTACATTGTCATTTCAACCTTCTGATTTGCTTGAAAATCTGTCAAGCAATCACACATGCAACACTCTGCCTCTGTCTTTGCCTTTTCTGCTAGATCATGCTAAACAATAAATCAACTATGCAAACCTCTTGCATACACATACATTCATTCATTTTCACACACAATTAATAACCCCTAAGGTTATCATATACCTCTCTGTCTAGGTTAGATAAATCTTTTGCCGCTTAAACAAGATCGTAGATCTTAGGTTAGGTCAGATCCAACAGATCATTCCATCTTTGCATAACATTTACTACTCCAAAGTAGTCTCTATTTAAATCTTTAAACCATGCATTAATTTTGGTTACCCATATATTAAATTACATAGATCGGTCTTTAATTAACATTACATATCCCAATAAAATCAACTAAGTTGGCCAAAGATCTCAGATCTCATCAATAATCAAACTTCTGTAAGTCGGCCTTCATCACTATTTTCACTCATAAATTTCAATGGTGCTTGGCATCGAGCAAATTTTTACTTGGCACAAGCAACTTTACTCGGCACAAGCAACTTTGCTCATCATAAGCAACTTTGCTCGGCACAAGCCAAACTTGCTCGGCACAGAACAACCATAAAAATTGTCTTTGAAAGATAAGCAACAAATTACTTTGCCAGAGTGCCAACTAATTAAATACCCTTTGAATTGCCTTAACTCAACCATTCACTTGGTCTTCTTATTAAATCTTCTTCATCAACAATACATATGGTACTCAAACAAATAGCAATAGTCTCACCAATTAAGGTTTGACATCAATGACAAAATAACAATTGCTTGCAATGTCACTTTCCAACATAGACATGGTTTCACCATTTCTTGGCTTTATTGATCTTGGCATGATCCACAATTCTCTCCAGTTAGATTTAAAGAAAAACTCTTGTTTTATCTCATAGAGATCTTCTTGCCAACTAGACAAAACAGCTTTAAATCCTTTACTTATCTCTGGCTTTATCTTGTCGATTAAAACAATGATAACTACCAGTTAAGTCTATATTTAGTTCTTGATAGCTAAGCCTTTTTTCATTTTTAAACTCTTTGTTATGTCGGTCAATACTTCAATTAGTTGTCGGTGACAACTAACTATTCCATCGTTGAGACTTCAGTTATCTTTGGGTATCCGTCCATCGAGAAACACTGTAATTCTTTCCATTGGGTTGTCTATCCGTCGGGAAACAATGTAATTTTGTCTGTCGGGTTACACTGTACTTTTCTCATCGGTTAACACTGTGACTTTTCTCGTTGGTAATTTTGTGCTTTTTCTCATTGGGTAACACTATGACTTTTCTCTTGTTGGTTTACTTTGTCCGTCAGTGTGCACTCTGTCGGTGTATACAATCACTTTGTGAATACTTAACTTGTATGCATTACTGATAGTATAGCCTTTGATTCATTGGTTTTTTGAAGTCTTTAGCAGTATGTACATGACCATATAGATTATATCAAGTTGACATCAATGACAATATAATACATTAACTAATTTAATGTCTTGCATTAACTTTCTTTGTCTCGGTGATCATCAACTTAACATCTTCAAACATTCAATCAGTTATAGTTCATCAATCTCTCCCTTTGGCATTGATGGAAACACACTACATTATCATGCTCTATTATCACTATACAATATTAAATATAACAGTTGAAGTTCATCAAACTACCAATCTTATGTACTATAACCAATACAAATATCTGGTCCTCGATAAGCTCACATAGCTTAGATTTGATTCTTGCAGCTCTCTTTCTATCTTCAATCCCTTCACTGGATAGATGTAGAATATTTCTTCTTCTAATGTGATGTGTTCTCTTCTTGTGTCAAACTTTCTCCCTTTGACTATTCTTTTCTTTTGATGTCTCTTTTATCTCTTGTCAGCAATCTCTCCCTTTGTATGTACTCTCCCTTTCTGGTTACATCTCTCCCTTTGGATAATGTGATAATGGATATAATCTCTCCCTTTGACAACAATGCCAAACAAATATTTGACAGTGATGCCAAACAATCCTTTCAATCCATTCAATTCATTCCTTGAATTTTCCAATCCATCAGCAATATAACAACTATGGTTTTTGGTGTAGATAAATACCTTATTGTGTACAGATGTATCTTTGAAGTCCATCTCTTTGCTTGCATCAACATGAATGATATTCTAATAATATGTAGGCTGATGTAGCCTTCTATTCATCTTACTGACTAGTAGACAAGGGTCTGACCCCTATTCTCTTTCTCAAGTACTCAAATGTATCCTTGGGTAGTGGCTTGGTGAAGATATCAGCTAATTGTTCCTTTGATTACACATACTCAAGTATTACCTCCTTTTCTTGAAATTTTTCTCTCAAATAATGATACTTGATAGCAATATGCTTTTTCTTAGCATGCATGACTGAATTCTTGGAAATGTTAATTGCACTGGTATTATCACAATAGATAATTATTGGTTCAAGAAATTTCATATTCATACCTTCCATTAACTGTTTGATCCATGCAATATTTGAGCAGTTTGCAATAGCAGCAACATACTCTGCTTCTACAGTAAACTGAGAGATGCATCCTTACTTCTTGTTGATCCATGTGACAAGTTTGTCACCCATAAAGAATGCTCCCCCAGTTGTTCTCTTTCGGTCATCAATGTTTCTAGCCCAATCAGCATTAGTAAGGACCTTAAGTTCAAATTTATCTTCTCTTCTATACCACAATCCATAGTCCTCGGTATTCTTTAGATATCTTAGTACTCTTTTCATGATATTCATATGTGATTCCCTAGGATTAGCATTAAATCTTGCAACTTTTCCTACTGCATGTGTAATATCTGGTCTAGTATGTACAAGATACATGAGTTTTCCAATCATTGATCTATACAAAGTTTTATTTACCTTAGGTTACTTGTCCTCCTTTTTCAGCTTATATCCAGTTGCCATCGGTGTTCCAACTGGCTTGGAATCTTCCATCTTGAATATTTTCAGCACTTCCTTGATGTATTTGGATTGTGTAATTAAAATGCCTTCATCTTGTTGCATGATCTATAGACCAAGAAAGAACTTGATCTCTCCAAACATAAACATCTCAAACTCTTTGCTCATTTCATTTGCAAATGATTTGCATAGCATATCATTGCCTCCAAATATGATGTCATCAACAAATATTTCAGCAATCAAAATGTTAGCATCAGTATCTTCCTTCAAATATCTAATACTTATGAGATAGGAATGAAGTATTTCATACCAAGATCTTGATACTTGTTTCAATCTACACAAGGATTTGTTTAGTCTACATACCATGTTCCTCTTATCTTGATCAACAAACCCTTCTGGTTTCTCAATGTATACCTCTTCCTCAAGTATTCTATTTAGGAATGTAGACTTGACATCCATCTAGTATACCTTGAATCATTTAAATGCAGCATAAGAAAGTAATATTCTCACTCATTCTAGCCTAGCAACAGGTGCAAAGGTTTCTCCATAGTCAATCCCTTCTTCTTCTATGTACCCCTTGTATACTAGTCTTGCTTTGCTTTTGGTGACTTTTTCGTTCTCATTCAACTTATTTCTTAATATCCACTTGGTACCGATGACATTCTTGTCATTTGGTCTTGGTACAAGTTTCCATGTCTTGTTTTTCTCAATCTGCTCAATTTCTTCATTCATAGCACTAATCCATTCTTCATTATCAAGTGTAGCATTGACAAATTTTGGCTCATAATCATAAATTAGATATCTTGTGTTTAGAGACTTACTTCTGGTTCTCATACTAGCCTTCTTGTCTCCTATGATTTGGTTCTGTGGATGGTTCCTTCTAACATACTTGGAAAGTACAGGTTCAATTCTTTGTCTATCATCTTGATCATCATTTTTTCCTTCATTTTGATTTCCATCGTTTGGTACATCATCTTGAGCAATATCCTAATTTTTGGTATTTGCAGCCTGATGCTCAGTTGCAATATTTTGTGGCTCAGGAGCTATACATTGTTGTTCTAGTAGAGTATTAGGTTATTCATTGTAAACAAATCTGGTGTAGTCCTCTAGTTATTTTGTGCTTTCCTTTTCATTCTTCTTTGCAAATTCATCTATCTTTACATTTGTACTTTCAACAATTTTGTTAGAGGTTTTACTAAGACATTTAGAAGCCTTTCTCTTGGTGGAATACCTAAGAAAGATACCTTCATCACTTTTGGATTCAAGCTTTCCATTTCTATCATCTTTTAAGATATAACATTGACTACCAAAGATCTTGAAGTAACTTACATTGGGTGTGTAACCATACCATAGCTCATAGGGTGTCGTATTGGTGTCTTTCTTCAATTGTACTCTATTTAATGTGTAAACTGCAATACTGACAACTTCCCTCCAGAAGATTTGGGTGATACCTTTCTCTATCATCAGTGTCCTTGCACAATAAAAAATGGATCTGTTCCTTCTTTCAACAATTCCATTTTGCTATGGTGTTCTTAGTGCAGAGACCTATCTTTTGATTCCATGCTCATTGCATAAGTTATTGAATTCATCTAAAATAAATTCCCCTCCTCTATCTAATCTTAAGCATTTAAATTACTTACCACTTTATTTTTCTACCATTTCTTTGTACCATTTAAACATCTTGAATGCTTCTGATTTATCTTTTAGAAACATAACTGACATCATTCTAAAGTAATCATCAACAAAGAGAATGAAATATCTATCACCGTAGTAACTCTTTGTCCTCATGGGTCCACATAGATCAAGATGGACTAATTCTAGAATAGCATCAGATGTATGGGTTTTGCTTTTGAAACTAGATTTTGTCATCTTACCTTTTTGACAATTTTTGGACATGATATTGTATGGCTTTGACATGCTCGATAAGCCTCTTACACTTCTCTTTTTGCTTATATTTATCATGTTGTCAGAATTTACATGACACAATCTTTTATGCAACAACCATATGTCTTCATTTTTAGCCATTAAGCAAGTGGTGTCAGTATCATTCAGATAGAATAAGTTACCTTTGGTTTGTTCACCAGTTCTGATCAATCTTCTTTATTCATTTAAGATATTTTCCTTCTTATTCTCAAATGCTACTCGGTGACCTGAATTATTCAGCTGAGAAACACTCAATAGATTATAATTCAATCCTTTCACCCAATAAGCATTTTCACATTTTATCAGGTTATTCAACATTACCCATTCAACTGGACTTTGGTGATAGTATTTTAATACTATATCTGTTTGCAGCATATAGTATTATAATGGTGGTATAGTAAGAATCGGTAATGACTCACCTTGTCCAGTTGAAGGTAAAAAGTATTAAATTTTTCTATGTCACTGGTCATGTGGTGAGTGCAACCACTATCTATGATCCAGATATCATTCTTGCTAACTTTAGATATGAGTGCAGTTTCTACATACCTTTCATCTTCATCTGAATCATCTTTTACTACCACAAACACCATCTTGATGTCTTCATTAGATTCGGTTTTAGTATCTTCATCTTTGCATGTAGCGAGGTAACTGGCCTTCTTTCCTTTGTTCTTGTAGTCTTGGGTATCTCTTCTTTTAGATTTTTGGCTACTTCTGTAATCTCGGTTATCACCTTCATCAAACTTATTTTCAAATGATCTGTCATTACTCCTGTCATCTTTTCTTCTATTAGGACATCTTGCAGTAAAGTGTCCAATCTCTTTACAATTAAAACATACAAGTGGTAATTTACCTTTGCCTCTCTGCATTCTTCTAGCCATAAGTTCTTCAATTTCATCAAGATCTTCTTCTTCACTTTCACTTTCACTATCTTTTCTCATAGTCTATTTATGACTTGATTTACTTATTCTCAAAGAATATTTGAATGCAGACTCTATGTTTGGTAAGACACTATTATCAAATTTATTCATCTCAAATGAAATTAGTCTTCCAATCAAACTATCTAGAGTAACATTATTATTTGCTACTGCTCTCATTTCTTGTATGGCAGATACTCTAATAGCATAAGTAGGCAATAAGGTTCTTAGAATTTTACTTACCACTGTTTCTTCATCTAGTACACCTCCAACTCCTTGGATAGCATTGACTACCTCTTTGATTCTTGTGTTGTACTATGTGATATTTTCACCTTCTTTCATTCTGAGAACATCAAACTTTCCTCTAAGGCTTTCTTCCTTAGCTCTCAAAATATTTATATCACCACCATGTACAAGCTTCAATTTATCCCACATCTGCTTTATAGTTGTGCATGTTTTGAAATCTTCAAATTTAGCATCAGAGAGTGAGGAAGAAAGCTCTATTATCATGCAGTTGTGCTCATGCTTCTCTCTCATTTGTTCAACTATGAGTGCTCCTATAGGAAACACATATTCAATATCTAAGTATTGAATAACATCATTTCCAATACCTGATAAGTGGATTCTTATCCTGCTTTTCCATGAAGCAAAGTTGTCTTTGTTCAACTTGGGCACATCTCGTCTGTTCATCTTGTGATCTTTAGCTCAGGTCTTTAAACCTTCCTTCTAAGCACAGAAGCTCTAATACCAATTGTTAGTAATAACTGAGAGGGGGGGTGAATCAGTGGCCTCAAAATATTCCAATAATCAACCCTTAAATCTTAGTACCACAAAATTATACCTCTAGTTATCTTTAGTCCTATAATATGAATGCCTCCAAATACTTATATCAAATTACTACTTGTTGGAATGCTTTGTAAAACCTTCCACTATATGTTTACCAATAAGAAGTCTGTTATTTTACCGAAATATAGTAAATAACTAGTGTATACTGATCAATCCAGATTTACTAATGTGAAATGCAAAACAATAAAGTAATGACTCATAAACACATTGACACGTGGATTTTTAACATGGAAACCCCATTAAGGGAAAAACCACTGGGACCGATAACTCAAATTTTCACTCTTCTGAAGTGAGCTCGATGAAGAGCCAACCCTATTAAAGGTTACAAACACACTATTAGGTGTGACCTTGTTAGAGGATTTAAATGAATATTTTTTTACTTAGTATCTGGCATCTAATGCTACCATCCTTGATCAGACACTCACTTGGCCTGTCAATAGGTATCGGGCATATCCAATGCTACTTTGTATGATCAAAAATTTTTATACTCCTTGGGATGTATCTCAATTAGAAAATACTTTTAAGTCCTGCTTGATTAAGAGACTTGATGCTTCAATGGTTAAATTGAAATAGTAAATTGATCTGTTCACATATACAACTAGAATTGCAGATTTTCAGATCTATTGTAAGTACATTACCTTTCTGATCAATGTTATCAATTCAATAGCTTTTCTCCACACTATTTTTCTCTATGATGTTGTATCATTGTTCGTTGGTGTCTGCATAATTTAGCTCTTTCCTCAGCTTGACTGATTAGGTCTGAATGAATACTTTCTTCTCCTTCAGAATCTCTTCAGCATCTATTCTCTTGTCACTCCCCTAATTCATATTAAATTAGCTTGTCTCTTATATAGACATGATTTCACCGTTTCTTGGCTTTCTTGATCTTGGCGTGATCTACAATTCTCATCAATTAGATTTAAAGAAAAAATCCTTTTTTTATCTCGTTGAGATCTTCTTTCCAACTGGACAAAACAACTTTAAATCCTTTACTTATCTATGGCTTTATCTTGTTGATTAAAACAATGATAAATACCAGTTAAGTCTATATTTAGCTCTTGACAGCTAAGCCTTTTGTCATTTCTGAACTCTTTGTTTTGTTGGTCAGTAATTCAGTTAGTCATTGGTGACAACTGATTGTTCCATCGGTGAGACTTCAGTTGTCTTCATGATCTCTATCCATCGGGCAACACTGTAATTTTGTTCGTTGAGTTGTCTATCCATCGGACAACACTGTAATTATGTCTGTCAGGTTACACTGTGCTTTGCTTGTTGGTTAACACTGTGACTTTTCTTGTCGGTAATGTTGTGATTTTTCTCGTTGGGTAACACTATGACTTTTCTCTTTTTTGTTTACTCTGTCTGTCGGTGTATACAGTCACTTTGTGAATACTTAACTTTTATGCATTACTGATGGCATAGCCTTTGACTCATTGGTTCTTTGAAGTCTTTAGCAGTATGTACGTGACCATACAGATTATATCAAGTTGGCATCAATGAAAATACAATATAATAACTGATTTAATGTCTTGCATTAACTTTCTATGTCTCGATGATCATCAACTTAACATCTTCAAACATTCAATTAGTTATAGTTCATCATTCACTTCACCTCAAGAAATTTGGGAAGGTAGTCAACTAGATACTTGTCCACTATTTCAGGACAAATGACGGCTTATGTTAGGATTTAGGCCTAAATGTTATCTCCCCTCTCTTACCATTGAGATAATGTGATAGGGCACATTCATCCTGACAATTCAGGGAAGTTGATGCCCGCTACCTGCAAACCTGCATCACAAAGCTAAGCATATATATATATATATATATATATATATATACACACTTTCTTTCTTTCTTTTCTTCTCTCTTTTTTTTAAAAATTAAATAATTAATTCTCCACAAAACATAATTTTTAATTAGAATTAAAACTCAATTTATTATTATGATTATTTAAATGCAATTACATTGCATATTTTTATTTTTAATTAGGAATAATATTTGTAGCATATATGTCTTTTAATTTCTATTTAGACATAATATTTAATTAAATCTTCAAACTTTATCTTTAGACTTTTAGTTAAATCCCTTTTAATAAATACAGGTATTTAATTAATCCTTATTAATTAAATATCTATATATTTAATATTTTATTATTCTTATAAGGTTCAATTATTTAAACTTTATAATTAACCTTTAATTACTCTATTACTTACATCACGAAAAAATACCACATTGACCTTCATGCATGCATATTGAAATCTGACCAAAGCAAAATGCAGAAAAGATGTAACAACACAAGCATGCTCAAACAAGGGTTCACAAATTCACTTCACCTCGACGAATTTGGGGAAGGTAGTCAACTAGATACTTGTCCACTATTTCAGGACAAATGAGGTCTTATGTTAGGATTTAGGCCTGAATATTATCTCCCCTCTCTTACCATTCAGATAATGTGATAGGGCACACTCATCCTAACAATTCAGGGAAGTCAAT
>MU223370.1:2030272-2042141 GCA_018584345.1 Thuja plicata | reverse complement strand
ATCAATAAATCTCATCATATTGATCAATTGGATGAGAAGTAGACCTAGCACCGCTCCCACTAGCTGTAGTTTTACTATGCAAGCCCTATGAATGAGCCTCATCATCCTTGAAAAAGAATGTGGAAAGAAATGCAACAAAAGCATCCAAGTCAGCACAGTCAAGCCCCGTTTTCTTCACGGAATCGGGGTGGAATTAGAAGTGAGACTTCCCATTTTTTCAAATTTTGGCATTTGTTTCGCTAATTTGCAATTCTGGATTCGTGTCCCAAAACTGGGTTTAGTAGGCATAATGAGTGGCAGCATCTTCCCACCGAATAGGTGGAATTAGGTTTCATATCCTAGTTTTGCAATTCCAGTTAACCCCATCATAATTTTTGTCAGGTCTTCCAAGGTTGTGGGGATTGTATATTGAAAGCAAGGTTTGAGGTTTGCAGTGTTTGCAAATAATATAGTGTTTGAAGCCACCCCAATTCTGTGAAACAAACAGGTTTGCAATGTGTTTGCAGTGGTTGAAATCATGAGGGAAGCATACATGGTGGTTTGCGAGGGTAGGGTTTGTAGTGTTTGAAACTGTGAGGGAAGCATACATGGTGGTTTGTGAGGGTTTGTAGTGTTTGCAGTGGTTGACCTAATCCACTTACCTTCATTGCATACCCAGTAAGCAGCCCAAAAAATGAAATGTAAAGGTGTGTTAAAACCACTATAAATGTCCAGGCTTTGTCAATAATAAGTCCATTATTAATGTGGCCCAAAAAAATTTCTTTCTCTTAAATGCTTTGAGTTCTGTTGCATTTCCATTCGTCTGCAACTCCAAGATCCAGAGATTTATTCTTGCCCTGTGTTTGAACGACAACAGTTTTCTCTGTTAAAGGTACATTTTACCTTTTCCAAAAAAAAGGAGGAATTGTGTTTGAGTTTTTTAGAGTCTCTTAACAACAGTTGTTTGTTTTAGTGTGTTCCTAGACTATATGGAGTGCCATGATCAATGATGCCATTTTATTAACTTTCAACCTCATACCAAACTACAATTTATTTTTGGTAGTTTACAATTTCAATGGATTAAATGACCCAATAAAACAAGTGTCCTTGATGCACATTATGTTGTTAGTTTTAGATAATCTCAAACTCCATCTTAGAGATTGATCCAACAAGATTATCAGAAGATCAATTCTTTAGTTCAACTGCACTTCTTATCACTAGAGGGCTATATGAGAGATTTTTACATCTCTTTCTAATACTGCAATTTTTTTCAGCCCTTTCAAAATTTTGAGATTCATTTTAATTGACAGTGAGATGGTTAGGATATCACCTTCCTTTTAGTTTTGTCTTTTTATTTGGAAAAAGGTGAGAAGGAAGATCTATTTACTGATATTCATAAGGAAGCATTTTTTTTGGTTTGAAGGAAACTAAGTAGCCTGAAACAGGATAGTACTGGCCCTCATATTTATAACCATATTCAAAATTTAACTAATAGTAGCCAGTAGAATTATCATCACCAACTGTCTAACAAGCTATTTAAGTCAAGGAATTTTCTATATAAAAAACTATACACATAATTCATAATTCTATGTAGATCAGCCTCTGCTCGTGCAAGTTAAGCTCTATAACAGTAGTCTACCTCTGTTCATTAAAAGAATGCCTTCTTACTATAGTTCATCCTTAAGACTAGAAACAGAACCAAAAATGGAGAAAACCAATGCATAAGAGTCACTCCCTCTTGCCCAGCTTACTCAATTCATGAGACTCTCCTCTAGGCTATCACAGATTTCTCTAATGCCAAAATTAATGAAGAAAAGTCCCTGATCTATAGGTTAAAATCTAAAGCAATACTCGACCCCTTTTCATTAAAATCCAATGGAATGTCATGTTCCTGTAGTTAATGCCAAAGATTAACAATAATATTTAAAAAGTTGACTTTCATGCAGCTATGTTTTTCTAAGATTTTAGGATAGGATGACAATAATATTTCCCTGATTTTGGAGGCCTCCGAGGATGTGTTGGGGGTGGCAGGGGACAGCAAATTGTGTAAATATATGAATAGGGATAGGGATAGGGATAGCGATGTGATGGGATAGGATGGTGATTATTCTAATTTTGGAAGGATCCAGGAGGTTGCGTGAGGCAAGGGAAGTGGGCAGGGCAGAGGGTGTTTCTTATAGAAGGTGATAGTTAATTGTGTATAAGTTTATTTGAGTGAAAATAATGTCTACATTATCATATTCAGTTCTCAGAATAAACTATGTAATTCTTATACCAAAGGTTATGTAATTGTTTAAATAAGGTGAAAAACAAATTTTCTCAAGGCGAAATTAACTCAAGAGCTAGACATGAGGATATTACATAGATAGTTGGTGCAATGAGAAAAAGATCTGAAATATAGCATAATTTAAAACAAGACAACATGACAAGAGAACATCAATATATATTTAATGATCAGAAAAAGACAAGGGATTCTTGGGGCTACTAGTTTCTTTTCTAAATACATGCATGATGTGAAAAATTGGAAATTATAGCTAGGGATGATGGCAGTGAATTGGCACAATTTTAACATTGTCATTCATACTATTTCAATACTGCCTTGGTGACCTAAATATAAATGTTTTTGTGATAACATTGATATTGGAATTTTTATCATCTACTCATGAGCTGTAAAATTTGATAATACTCTCATAATTGTCCTCAATAAATGGACTTCAAAATAGCATAGTTGCTAGAAACTCCTCTATCCCTCCCCAAGCGCACGTATCCCCATATCTGATTAGGATACATATCTGATACAGCCCAAAAACACATGGAATATTATACCAATGTGTGCCCAAAAGAACTTAATTTTCCAATTGTGCCAAACACTATGTGTCTATATTGCTTTTGAATTAATGAAAATCTCCTCTAGTAACTTAGAAAATTGTGATAAATATATGTGTATATGTCCTTTATTAATGTCATATCCAGCCGTTTCCGTATTTGTATATGTATCCATGTCCATGCAACTTTGCAAAATAGAAACATTCCAAATGATTAGAGCTTTGTAAAACATGACATAATTTCCTTTTAGTTGATAGTGAGATGGTTAGGATATCACCTTCCTTTTGGTTTTGTCTTTTTGTTTAAAAAAAGGTGAGAAGGAAGATCTATTTATTGATATTCATAAGGAAGCATTTTTTTCGGTTCGAAGGAAACTAAGTAACCTAAAACAGGACAATACTAGCCCTCATATTTATAACCATTTTCAAAATTTAACTGATAGTAGCCAGCAGAATTATCATCAGCAACTATCTAACAATCTATTTAAGTCGAGGAATGTTCTATATAAAAAACTATACACACAATTCTTAATTCTATGCAGATCAGCCTTTGCTCATGCAAGTTAAACTCTATAACAGTACTCTACCTCTGTTCATTAAATGAATGCCCTCTTACTGTAGTTCATCCTTAAGACTAGAAACAGAACCAAAAATGGAGAAAACCAATGGGGAAGAGTCACTCCCTCTTGCCCTGCTTACTCAATACATGAGACTCTCCTCTAGGCTATCACAGATTTCTCTAATGCCAAAATTAATGAAGAAAAGTCCCTGATCTACAGGTTAAACTCTAAAGAAATACTCGACCCCTTTTCATTAAACTCCAATGGAATGTCGTGTTCCTATAGTTAATGCCAAAGATTAACAATAATATTTTAAATGTAAAAAATGATTGTGGAAGAATAAGAGTTAGGCTGTGCCAAAAGTATGTATGGAAAGGTTTATTAATCATCAAAAACAAATAGAGATAATGAATGCACACTGTAGAAGAAATTTTTATTAATCCAAAAGGATAATCATGCTATCTTCAATACATCTATTTTCTATTGTCCATAGGTCACTACATCACTTGCTTCTAAAAAGGTACCCGAAACACCTATTAAAAAAAGTTCCAAAAACAAAATCTAATTTCCCCAAAATAAACCCACAACAGCCACCTTTAGAGGCCACTATCAAAACAAAATTTAACAAAATCTAAATAAAGGGACTATGGGAGATCTGAGGACACCACTGTAAAGAGGGAAGTTACATCATATTTGAACAAGAGCATTTTGGGGCATGCCCTCTCTCGAAAAGAAACTGCATGAAAGAGTTAAAAATTGCAAATTACTAGTAATAGAACCCATTGAGAGAAGTCCAAAAGTAAAACCCCCTCCATGCTTCATAATTATGTCCAAAATTAATACTAGGCTTCGATTTGATGTTGGGGGTCAGTTTTAAAGATTTAAGCCGCATTTTGAAAATTTAAATCTGTCACGGAAGCTTGCTCCATTTCATAAGATTTGAACCTTGTGACTTAAAGTACCCACAAAATCTCACTTGCAACACATTCTCATATTGATTCTTACTCATGCAAAGTACCCCAGCCACATTCCAGTGTAAGCTATATTCCAATGTTTATGTATTGTCCTATTGGGTTCAGTGGAAAAACTTGAACTTCAATTACACTCTTTGGAGTCTGCACGTATCTTCTCTGAAATTTTACCTTACTTGATAGCATTCATTGTACTCTAGATTAAATATATGCCTTTGGTCAGAGTAAATTTGTTTCTATGGAGAAGATAAGGGATCTCAACTATGTTGTTAGTTTGTTGATGTAGACAAGTCTAGATCATATAAGGCTCCACTCTAACATTGAATCCTTTAAGGTTTCTAATCATTGAGGACATACTTGCATTAATCCCTCAAGAAGGGTAAATTTTAAGGATGTTATTAATAATTTGATTTTTTATAAAATATTATTATATTCTACTGATAATAACTGACATTCTTAAAATCACTTTTATTTGTAGAATACTTTCAATTTCTAGAACATCAACAACATGCTACCAATATCTCATCACTCAAATCGTTGTGTTTGTCCACATTTCAGGCCATTGATGGATCCTATTAAGAATATTGACATTCTAGGATGGGTAGCTATGGAAACCACATATTCTCATCTTCTCACAGCTCTTATTTCTTGTGTTGTTGTAGCCACACTAGTGGTGGCCCGAGAGGGCAATGCACAAATGGGTAAACAAAAAAGAAAAGGAAATTTTTTTTATAGAATGGTTATTCATTCCAATGATGTAGATTGTAATGATCATATTCACATGAGTAGGGGAGCCTTCTTTCATCTAGCTACTATCCTAAGGCTGAAAGAAACCTTGACAGATACGATACACTTGACATTAGAAGAACAACTTGTGATGTTCCTCCACACTGTTGGCCACAATCTGAGGAACCGCAAGATTGCCCACAACTTTGGGCACTCAGGAGAGACAATTAGCTGATACTTCCACAAGGTTTTGAGGGCTATATTAGGACTCCAAAAGGATTTCTTTCTACCACCTAGTCCAAACACTCCTCCTGAAATTATTGGGAATGAACATTTTGATCCATTCTTCAAGGTAATTCTTGTGTTGTTACAAATTTCTTGTATGGATTTTTATCCTTATCATATTATTGGTAAACCGTAGAATCGATGATTGTATCATATCATATAGGATTGTGTTGGAGCTATCGATGGAACCCATATGCCAGTCACTATAGATGTCAACATGCGGGGTAAATATCATGATAGAAAAGGCAACCTATCCCAAAATGTTATGGGTGTGTGTTCCTTCGATCATAAGTTTCAGTACTGCCTTGCTGGTTGGGAAAGGTCTGCTACGGATAGTCATGTTATAGCTTCAACTTTTTCAAGAGTATATCCTGTTGTTGTTCCCCCCGGTAAGCCAAATCATAGTTTAATATACTCAAGGATACAATCAATGTTTCACATTTTAATAATACACTTTATTTATGTAGGAAAATATTTTCTAGTGGATACTGGATATCCCAATGCACCTGGATTTCTTGCTCCTTATCAATGTACACAGTACCACCTAAAGGAGTTTTCAAGAGAGAATCCAATAAACTCTCGACAAGAGTTGTTAAACCATTGACACTCCTCTCTTAGAAACTCAGTAGAGCATACTTTTGGTATTCTCAAGCAGCATTTTCCAATCCTGAGGCATGCCACATCTTATCCTATCATGAAACAAGCCCATATTGTTTTAGCATGTTGCATACTACACAACTACATTATGTTAGAGGATGGCATTCCATCAGAAATTGTCACCGAAGAAGAAGATGATCATGATGGGATAGATGTACCAATGTTGGAGACATATGGGTTGTCTCAGCGTGATAGAGACCAATGGGCACAGTTCTGAGATGATATAGCAAGTAGAATGTGGAATGATATAGCACAGTTCTTTTATGAGTCAAGACTACATGATGGTTTCCTTTTTCTTATGTTTTTCTCCGCATGTATTGGACTTGTATGGTTCAATGTGTTTTATTTGAGTAAACTGATGTATGAAGATACTTTGATATACATGATGGTTTCCTTTTTCTTCTATTTTTCTCTGCATGTATGGACTTGTATGGGTGAATGTGTTTTATTTGAGTAAACTAATGTATGAAGATACTTTGATATACATGATGGTTTCCTTTTTCTTCTATTTCTATCTGGAAGTATTGGTCTTTTATGGGTCAATGTTTATACCATTAACAACAATTTAAATACACAACATGGCATACACAGAATTAAAGATGAGCATGGATGAAGTTGGTTGCATGAGCCAAATATCTCCTTCATTAAAGAAGATAATGTGGTCAAAGGAAATGGAATGGAAGTTTCTCAACTTGCTCCTCGAGCAAGTACAACTTAGGAAAAAAAGTGATGGTGGCTTCAAAAAAAAGCCTGGTCTGCCATTGAGAGGCCGTTCAATTCTGATATGAACCTCAGTCTATCCAAAGACAACTTCAAAAACAAGCTGAAAACCTAGAAGCTTGCTTATAGAGTGATGAAAGAGCTGAGAAATACAAATGGTTTTTCTTGGAATGAGGCAACTCAATGCATGGATGCTGAGGATAGCGTGTGGGATGAGATTCTAAAGGTAGGGTGAGCTCTCTACTATTTTGATGGAAATAATATTTCCTTCTTTTAAAGCTAATAATGAAAGTCAAAGAACCTAATCCATTTATTTATGCCAACATGTAGAGAAGAGAGTTCAAAAATGCCAAAGTGTATAAGAGGCAGCCCTTCCAACACTTCAATGATTTGGGTGCAATTGTGGGTAATGGCATCGCTGAAGGTAATGCAGCTACGATGGCCCTTGAGACTGAAGAAGGGAACCCTATGGAATAGACATTCAATGTGAATGATGAAGATGATATTAGTTTCAGTATACATCTTGATAGTGTTGCTGATTTGGATGAAGACCCTTATCCTTCTAATCAGTCCACTGCAACTCCAAGTGCTAGAGGAACTCCTACACCATCAATCACAAGGGTGGTAAAGAGGAGGAATGCAAGTATGGCTACTTCTTTGGATGCCATGTGTGAAACAATGAAGAAAATAAAAGAGGGCATGATCAATGTTCACCTTCACAAAATTGATCAGTCTGATCATGACAATGCTTTGACAGGCACATATACCGCTCTCAAATCCATCCCTGAATTAAGTCGAGGTGTATTCCTGAGGGTATATGACACCTTTGTGGTTGAACATGAAAGATCCAAAGGGTTCTTGTTGATGATTGAGGATGAGAGAGTGGACTGGATTGCAGCCACATATAGTGGATTATAGTTATTTTCTACATACTTTATCATGAGTTGAAACATTATCATACTTGTTCACATACACTGATACTATTGTGTTTTTGTTGATGATTGTTTATGGTTGATGACTTTTTATCAAACATAGTTTTTTTTATCAAATATATTCTGAGATAATGAAATGTAAATGTAAATTTGTGATTATGAGCTCTATAGATTATAATCTAAATAGACTATGATTATGAGGTCTTCTTAGAACTTTTTGATGCATAGGATACTCATCATAGAATACTATGATCTCTCTTTTGATACCATTGTCATTTGAAGTTTACCATGAATCTCATGATGGCTTATTTCTTTACTGTCTTTGTTTGGTGTTGTATCACAAGGTCTTATGCATATTAAGACTGCTTCTTTTTGAGTTCATAGGACCTTGAAGTGTGTCAAAATTTTGGAAAATACTTAAGGTATCCTTTTTGGAAAATACCTTGAAGTGATAAAGATAGTGATAATTCAATGTCAAGTGCGAAATCAATACAAAATTACAATCAATAAATCTCATCATATTGATCAATTGGATGAGAAGTAGACCTAGCACCGCTCACACTAGCTGTAGTTTTACTATGCAAGCCCTATGAATGAGCCTCATCATCCTTGAAAAAGAATGTGGAAAGAAGTGCAACAAAAGCATCCAAGTCAGCACAATCAGGCCCCATTTGTTTCATGGAATTGGGGCGGAATTAGAAGTGAGACTTCCTATTTTTTCAACATCCAGCATTTTTTTGGCTAATTTGCAATTCCAGATTTGTGTCCCAAAACTAGGTTTAGTAGGCATAATGAGTGGCAGCATCTTCCCACCGAATAGATGGAATTAGGTTTCATATCTTGGTTTTGCAATTCCAATTAACCCCATCATAATTTTCATCGGGTCCACCGAGACTATGGGGATTATAAATTGAAAGCGAGGTTTTGTAAAGCAAGGTTTGAGTTTTGCAGTGTTTGCAAATAATACAGTGTTTGAAGCCACCCCAATTCTGTGAAACAAACGGGTTTGCAGTGTGTTTGCAGTGGTTGAAACCACGAGGGAAGCATACATGGTGGTTTGCAAGGGTAGGGTTTGTAGTGTTTGAAAGTGCAAGGGAAGCATACATGGTGGTTTGCGAGGGTTCGTAGTGTTTGCAGTGTGTTTGCAATGGTTGACCTAATCCACTTACCTTCATCACGTACCCAGTAAGCAACCCAAATGAAATGTAAAGGTGCGTTAAAACCACTGTAAATGTCCAAGCTTTGTTGATAATAAGTCCATTATTAATGTGGCCCAAAAAAATTTCTTTCTCTTAAATTATTTGAGTTCTGTTGCATTGCCATTCGTCTGCAACCCCAAGATCCAGAGATTTATTCTCACCCTGTGTTTCAACGACAACATTTTTCTCTGTTAAAGGTACATTTTACCTTTTCCAAAAAAAAGAAGGAAATGTGTTTGAGCTATTTAGAGTCTCTTAACAACAGTTGTTTGTTTCAGTGTGTTCCTAGACTATATGGAGTGCCATGATCAATGATGTCATTTTATTAACTTTCAACCTCATACCAAACTGTAATTTATTTTTGGTAGTTTACAATTTCAATGGATTAAATGACCCAATAAAACAAGTGTCCTTGATGCACATTGTGTTGTTAGTTTTAGATAATCTCAAACTCCATCTTAGAGATTGATCCAACAAGATTATCAGAAGATCAACTCTTTAGTTCAACTACACTTCTTATCACTAGAGGGCTATATGAGAGATTTTTACAGCTCTTTCTAATACTGCAATTTTCTTCAGCCCTTTCAAAATTTTGAGATTCATTTTAATTGACAGTGAGATGGTTAGGATATCACCTTCCTTTTAGTTTTGTCCTTTTGTTTGGAAAAAGGTGAGAAGGAAGATCTATTTATTGATATTCATAAGGAAGCATTTTTTTCAGTTTGAAGGAAACTAAGTAGCCTGAAACATGACAGTACTGGCCCTCATATTTATAACCATATTCAAAATTTAACTGATAGTAGCCAGCAGAATTATCATCAACAACTGTCTAACAAGCTATTTAAGTTGAGGAATGTTCTATATAAAAAACTATACACACAATTCATAATTCTATGCAGATTAGCCTCTGCTCGTGCAAGTTAAGCTCTATAATAGTACTCTACCTCTGCTCATTAAATGAATGCCCTCTTACTATAGTTCATCCTTAAGACTAGAAACAGAACCAAAAATGGAGAAAACCAATGCGGAAGAGTCACTCCCTCTTGCCCTGCTTACTCAATTCATGAGACTCTCCTCTAGGCTATCACAGATTGCTCTAATGCCAAAATTAATGAAGAAAAGTCCTTGATCTACAGGTTAAACTCTAAAGAAATACTCGACCCCTTTTCATTAAACTCCAATGGAATGTCATGTTCCTGTAGTTAATGCCAAACATTAACAATAATATTTAAAAAGTTGACTTTCATGCAGCTATGTTTTTCTAATATTTTGGGACAGGATGACAATAATATTTCCCAGATTCTGGAGGCCTCCAAGGATGTGTTGGGGGCGGCAGGGGACAGAAAATTGTGTAAATATATGAACAGGGATAGGGATAGGGATAGTGATGGGATGGGATAGGATGGTGATTATTCTAATTTTGGAAGGATCCAGGTGGTTGCGTAAGGCAAGGGAAGTGGGAAGGATAGAGGGTGCTGCTTATAGTAGGTGACAGTTAATTGTGTATAAGTGTATTTGAGTGAAAATAATGTCTACATTGTCATATTCAGTTCTCAGAATAAACTATGTAATTCCTATACCAAAGGTTATGTAATTGTTTAAATAAGGTGAAAAACAAATTTTCTCAAGGCAAAATTAACACAAGAGCTGGACATGAGGATATTACATAGATACTTGGTGCAATGAGAAAAAGATCTGAAATATAGCATAGCATTTGTCCTAGACACTTAATTTTTTATATATAGAGTATTAGGCATAATTTTAAATAGAGTTTAACATACCTAGCGTGAAACAAAGATAACAATTTAAAACAAGACAACATGACAAGAGAACATCAATATATATTTAATGATCAGACAAAGACAAGGGATTCTTGGGGCTACTAGTTTCTTTTCTAAATACATGCATGAAGTGAAAATTTGGAAATTATAGCTAGGGATGATGGCAATGAATTGGCACAATTTTAACATTTTCATTCATACTATTTCAATATTGCCTTGGTGACCCAAATATAAATGTTTCTGTGATAACATTGGTATTGGAATTTTTATCATCTCCTCATGAGCTTTAAAATTGGATAATACTCTCATAAGTGTGCTCAATAAATGGACTTGAAAATCCGCTCTCACATTGAATCCTTTAAGGTTTCTAATCATTGAGGACATACTTGCATTAATCCCTCAAGCAGGGTACATTTCAAGGATGTTATTAATAATTTGATTTGTTATAAAATATTATTATATTCTACTGATAATAACTGACATTCTTAAAATCACTTTTATTTGTAGAATACTTTCAATTTCTAGAACATCAAAAACATGCTACCAATATCTCGTCACTCAAATCGTTGTGTTTGTCCACATTTCAAGCCATTGATGGATCCTATTAAGAATATTAATGTTCTAGGGTGGGTAGCTATGGAGAACACATATTCTCATCTTCTCATAGCTCTTATTTCTTGTGTTGCCGTAGCCACACTAGTGGTAGCCCGAGAGGGCAGTGCACAAATGGGTAAACGAAAAAGAAAAGGAAATTTTTTTTATAGAATGGTTATTCATTCCAACGATGTGGATTGTCATGATTAGATTCTCATGAGTAGGGTAGCCTTCCTTCATCTAGCTACTATCCTAAGGCTGAAAGGAACCTTGACAGATACGATACACTTGACATTAGAAGAACAACTTGTGATGTTCCTCCACACCATTGGCAACAATCTTAGGAACCGCACGATTGCCCACAACTTTGGGCACTCAGGAGAGACAATCAGCTAATCCTTCCACAAGGTGTTTAGGGCTATATTAGGACTCCACAAGGATTTATTTCTACCACCTAGTCCAAACACTCCTCCTTAAATTAGCGGGAACAAATGTTTTGATCCATTCTTCAACGTAATTCTTGTGTTGTTACAAATTTCTTGTATGGATTTTTATCCTTATCATATTATTGGTTGACCGTAGAATTGATGATTGTATCATATCATATAGGATTGTGTTGGAGCTATCGATGGAACCCATA
>MU223370.1:1992599-2013998 GCA_018584345.1 Thuja plicata | reverse complement strand
CAGCATTTTGTTCTTCAGTGTTGATGTAGACTAGTTTAATGATTTTCCTATCTACCATATCTCTCACATAGTGATATGGAATCTCTATGTGTTTTGACCGATTGTGAAAAATAGGATTTATAGAGAGGTTGATGCAACTCTGATTATCACAATGAATAATAGTAGGTAATAAGGGTTTACCAAATAGGTCAAAAAATAATTTTCTTAACCATACTACTTCTCGAGCTCCCATAGATGTAACCATGTACTCTACCTCTGTTGAACTCTAAGAAACTACAGATTATTTTTGACTAAACCAAGAAATTACTGCAGAACCTAAACTGAAGCAAACTCATGTGGTACTCTTACGATCTGTGGAACTTCCTGCCTAATCTAAATCTGAATAACCTTGAAGTTGGATTTCAGTCTTGTCATATTTTAGTCCAAGTTCACTTGTTCCTTTTAGATATCTCAAAATGTGTTTAGCTGCCATTAGGTGGATCTGCTTTGGTTCACACATGAAGTGACTTAGTACATTTGTGGCATAGCAAATATCAGGACGAGTGTTCATTAGATAAATGAGTGATCCAATTATTTGTCTGTAAAGTGTAGGATCTACAGGTTCTGAATCTTCTGCTTCACTTTTCAGTTTGTGTAGGTTTGTTTCCATAGGGATGGCTAGTGGTTTACATTCCATCATTCCAAATCACTTTAGTATATCAGAAATATACTTCTCTTGATTTAGAAAGATGTGATCTGTCTTTTGCCATATTTCAAGACCTAGAAATTAGTGTAGTAGGCCCATATCCTTCATATCAAATTTGGTTTCTAGATCTTGTTTACATTTTTCAATTAGGTGATCTTCTCCATGCTCTGGGGGCCTTTTTTAGACCATATAGAGCTTTCTTTAATTTGCATAAATAATTTTTTTTATCATGTGTGATAAATCCTTCTGGTTGTTCTATATATACTTCTTCTAGGGTGGTATTTTCTAATATAGAGTGGGGACATCTATTTTGAATATATACTGTTATGTTTGCTGCTTCGGCCCAAAAAGATATGAGCATGTTTTGATCATGTATCATAGCTTTTGTTGCTTCTATAATAGTTCTATTTTCCTTTCTTCTACTCCATTCTATTGAGGATTATATGGTACAGTATACTCCCTCTTAATCCCAACAGATTTGCAGAATTCTTTAAAACTATGAGAAGTGTACTCTCCTCCATTATCTGACCTTAGAATCTTTATTTTCTTGCCAGTTTGATTTTCCACTAAGGCTTTAAATTGTTTGAATTTCAATAAAAAATTATTTTGATTATTTTATATTTTCTTGATCATTGGGGAATTCATCTCGATATGTTCTACTCCCTTTGAATCATACGACTGAGATTATAAAAAATTGACTGAACCATATCCTCTATCTACTCCCTCTTAAGCTCAAGTTCATGTATCAACCTCTTGAACTCTTTTGAAATTTCAGACTTCCTCTGAAAAACATCAAGTTTTTTATACGTTGAATTTAATTTCTTGTGCTTATGTCCAATATTATAGCATGAATTAATGACTCAGAACATTATTCAAGGGTATGAAATACTTATGTCTATATATGTGTATAGTCAAAAAATGGAAGCACTTCCATTTTAGACTTGTTTAGCCTTTTGAGTTAGTGGTTTGGGGTCATGAAAAGTGCCTTGATTAGGTTCCTAATCTTGACATGGCTTCCCCCTGATCTGCCCTTCTTTTCACCACTTTCTAGCCTGATCTCTGTATTTTGAACTACAGACCTATGATTCTGGGAACCAGGGACAGGGTCGACCTTTCTAGGATAGGGTCAACCTTGGCCCTGACCTAGGACAAGGTCAAAATTTTCCCTGACCTAGGTCAGGGTCAACCTTGACCCTATCCTAGGGTTTAAATCCTGGGGTCCTGCAGTCCTGGATGTCGGTCTTTGCGAAGAAAGTTTTTCCCGCTTTTGGGTCAGTTGTTTCGGGCTCCGAAGCGTGGATTCCTAAATTATATTTAATATAGGTCCTCTCCTAGGGGTAAAGGCTTAAATGGTAATTTAATTATCCTATGTCGGCCTCCTTAGAAGATTGTGCCCTAGTTTCATATAAAAGGGAGCTTTCTCCTCTCATTTTCTCTAAGCACCATTAAGCAATTGAGAAGGATTTTCAAGTACAATTCAAGCAAGCTAAGGAGAAAGATTTAAAGCAAGCATCCATCCATTCTCAAGCATTCAAGCATTAATTTTTATGAAGGAGATCCATTAGAGGCCATTGAAGGATTCAAGCTACATAGTGCCCTTTTGGTGATCTCTCCATCCACCTTCTTCCAAGCCTCTTCCAAATTCAAGAACCCATTCAAGACTTGATGTTGGAGATCTACAAGCGATTGATTGAAGACATCCTACATGATAAATTCTATATTATAGATCCATTTGATGCATACATACTTGTGGATTCACGAATTTGAATCTGCCATGAGGGCTTTCATATAAGCAAGGTGAATTTATGTGTTTACTTTGTTTATCTCTACAATTTTAATTATATTATAAGGTTAATTCAAAAACTAGGGTTTAACTAAGGCAAACCCCTCCCCCACAACAAAAAAAACCTCTTTTTCTTGTAGGTACAGGTTCAGGACTGTGGATTTGAACCTAGATCTGGATACCCTTTTCAGTTTTCTTTCAGACGGCATGAACTAGGACACTTTCAGATCTATGCAGGATAGGGTCGACCTTACTAGGATAGGGTTGGCATTTGTGGTACAAGGTTGACCTTTTTTATAAGATGACATCAGAATGGAAAATGATTTTTGGGTTTTGTTCATGTTAGTGTTCCGGTTCTGGATCATACTTCAATTTTTCTAGAAATAGCCTACGGACCTCAGAAAATAGCATTCTTTGATCTGCAATTTTGTAAAGGTTAGTTCTTCTTCCTATCCCCTTTCAATTATTGTCATTAATCATATTTACTCAATCAATTTACAGAATTTAAGATCCCCTTTCTTGTTCTCTTTCCAAATAGTTGATTCACTTGTGCATTAACCCTTCTTGGGTTGATCAAATTGGATCTCCTATTTGTGTATTTGAGGGTGAAAGAAAGGAGCATCTTATCTTCCCCCGATTACAATTAAAATATGCAATAAACACAATTCAATTAAACATAAAGTATGGTTAAGGGAATACAACACATCTTAAACATTCAAATCCAAATCCATAACAATATCAAATCATTTTTCCTTCTTTACATTTTGGTGAACCCGCGATAGACAACTCCTTCTTTTTTGGTGTTGGATTTGCATTTTATGTTAGATCTTACATTTAGATTTCTTTCATGCTCTTGTATTTATATTTAAAAAATAAAAATCATAAATTTCTTTAAAAAAATACAAAAACATTTACATTTTTCATGTTCATACATTTCATTTGAATGCATTTGGATATATCTAGATCTATTTTCTATGCATTTATTTATTCCTTATCATGTTACACAAGTTGTTTCAAGTGTTTTCCAAACATCCTTCTATAAATTTTGGGATTAAACAACATCCTCCTCATACCTCACCATTTCATGGTGTTACACCTAGAAAGACTTTATTTAGTGTGTGTGATGTTGCTTTGTCCTCTCTTGTATTACCTTGTAAGGATATATTAGAGCAAGAAGATGACATTAATCTTTCTCTCCATCATATTTCTCCTTATGGAGAAGATTTGAGGATTGATGTTAATTCTTCTCCTAGTATATGTCTTTTATATGAACCTACTTTAGAATATAATCCTCCTATTTGGGATGAACCTTTGGATTGGGATGTTGATTACTCTCTTCCTCATGAATCCATTGTGGATGATCCTACTTTTTGGGATGAACCCTTGGATAAAGACATTGATTTATCCCCTTCTCATGATGAATCTTTGATACAAGAGGATGATTTATTAATGGATGGCATATTCATACATGATGATGATTCTCTTCCTAAAACACACTCCTCTTATGTAGACATTTTAGAGAAAGAAGAAAACATTATAGATACTTTACCTCCATTTGGGATTCCTTCTAGTGATCAGGCATTAGCGGAGAATGATATGAATTCCCTTAATGTTCTCCCTTTTAGTGATGATCTTATGGAGAATAAAGATCCTCCCTCAGCTCCTCATAGGATGTATTCTTTTCTTCCTTCGTGTGAATCTATTTGTAGTGCTGAGATAACTAACATGGTTTATCCAAAACCCTTGATGACTATTAAAGGTTTTCCTCGCATTACTATCAAAGGTAAACCTATGGAATCTTTAGAATCTTTCAATGATCAATATTTGATAGCTCACACCTATCGTACAAGGAATAACCCTCAACCTAATCCGATGGTTCCTACTTCTTTACCACCTTCTCAACCCATTCTTCCTCCTCCACCCTGTCTTCCTAGCATGGAGTATGATTTGATAAACCAATTGCATAATACCCCTGCCAAGATTTCTTTATGGGAGCTTCTTCAAACTTCACCTACCTACCATGAAGCCTTGCACAAAGCTCTATCAACTTGTTGGTACTCAAAAATACAAGGTTTTTGAGTACCTTGTTAAAAAATTTGCATTTTGGCCCCTTATGAGAACTTTTGAGCCTTTTTTCCCAAATGCAATTCTAAAAAATTTCATGCATATCAGGTGTTCATCACTCTTTTTTAGACATAAGAAGACATCCCAGATCATCAGATTCAAGTTTTGAGTCATTTAGTGATGTCTTGTTTTGAGCACTTGTCATTTTTTGCATATGCTGATTATAGTGTCAAATTGTTGTAACTTGACTATTTTGCATCTAAATAACTTGCGCATTGTTGAGTTTCATAGTTCACCACTTTGGGAATGTTTAACATGTATATCAAAGAGCTTATTTTTTAAATCCTAATTCATTTTGAATCCATTTGATAAGTTATCAGTCTCCCCAAAGTTGGTCCTACAAAACTATCTTGTTTCTCTATCATGACCAGATATCTAAATAGCCTACTTTGAGCTTCTGCAAGTTGTACCCTGTTGAATGCATTCCATAATTGAATGTTACCCCATGTTGAAAACATGAAAGTGTACCCATTTGAAGAGTTTCAGACTCATACCAATCCAGTTGTTCACTTTCCCAACTTGATTCCAAATCCAATTTATGCATATTTGTTGAGTGCAAAATCAAGAAAATTGTAAGATGCTAACTTTGCAAATTGATTCTGATAGATCAGTTCACCTTCAGTGCAAGCCAGTTGAAGATTTATGTTCCATGTGTGAAGGTGAATCAAGTTCCAGAGGTTCAAATTATGGGGGCTCTTTTTGATTAGTTTGTGAATCAAAATTTGAACACCAGTTTGTGCAGTTTGACAGTGCAAAGCAGAGGTTTTTTAAAAGTTTTAAGTTATAAAAGGGAAAAATGAAACCATGGCAAGGGGATCCCAACCCTATGGAAGAGATTGATGGTTTTAAAAGGCAAGAAGACAAGGCCATTAATGAGCAGCACTTGGAGGAAACATTCAGAAATTCTGAAAATGCAAGAACACAACCAGCCACGTTTTTGGTCATATCTCAAATACTACGATCTAGGTTAGGCTGAATTTTGGATATGTTTGAAAAAATTATGCCATAAATCTACAGTAAAAATTTTAGACAAATTTGAGTTGAAACGCAAAATTTATGGCTCTCTGAGTATTGGCAGCAATAGCAAAGTTTCAAAAATGCATAGAGATATATCCCACATGTATGGGGTTGTGAAAGTTTTTAACATTTATATGCTCCAACACTTAGTATATGATTTGAAGAAATAATCAAGAGGCCATTTTGTGGGTCTCTTGGTTGAAATTTCAAAATTCTAGTGGGCCCCATTATTTTGGAGTAAAAATGCAAAAGGTTAGTCTCTATGTCTCCAAGTCTCCAAAGCCAAGAAAATCATCTAGAAACTTAGAGACTAAAGGTAGTCTCTAAGTCTCCAAGTCTAACCATAGTTGAAAAAATCATTCAGAGAATTAGAGACTACACTATCCAAGTTAACCACAGTTAAAGGTATGGTCAAGGTGTAGTCAAGTTAAGCTCATTCAAAGACTTAGAGACTAAAGGTAGTCTCCAAGTCTCCAGATCGAACCATGGTTAAGAAAAAGTTTATGAGACTTAGAGACTACATTGTGCAAAGTAACCATAGTTGAGGCATGGTTAATGGTTGAGTTAAGTTTAAAAGTAGTCTCCATGTCTCCAAGTCTCCAAGTCTCCAAATCCAAAAAAATTATTCAGAGACTTAGAGACTAAAGGCTTGTCTCCAAGTCTCCAAATCAAATTAGAGTTAAAGAAATCTTTAAGAGACTTAGAGACAATGAGGAAAAAGTTGACCATGGTTAAAGTGCAGTTAAGGTGCGGTTAAGTAAAGATCTAGAGACTTATATACTAAAGCTAGTCTCCAAATCTCCCAACAAACCCATGGTTAGCAAAAAGATCATGAGACATAGAGACTAAGTTAGTCTCCAAGTCTCCAAATAGATTGAAGGTTAAGAAAAAGATCTAGAGACTTAAAGACTAAGTAGTCTCCAAGTCTCCAGATGAGTAGGGGTTAAAAGGTGATCTAAAATGCCAGTTTAGAGCAGCAAATCAGCATGTGACAAGTGTCAAAATCTGGTGGATTCTGGGGGAGAAAAAGGCATAAAATAGAATTATAAAGGGAGAAAATGCATAGATTTCAAGATTAAAATGATTTGAAATATTATAGTTTGTGCATGGAATATTAAAAGGAATATAAAATCAGATTTGCATAAAATATTAAATTTGTATAGTCTTTTCTATAGTCTATGTGCAGATTTTTTTTATTTTTCAAAGATTTGAAAACGCATTCCGGGAAGAATTTTCAACACAGAGGAAATTAATTTTTTTGCAGAATAATAGCAAATTTGGACAAAATGAAGATTAGATTATGGAGATCAGATTTCCACAGAAAGAAGAGATAAAATACATATATTTTATTTGCAAAATCAGATTTATTGGAGCATTCCCGAAGCTTTTTTGAGCAAAGAATGAAATCAGATTTTCTTAGATTAATATCAGATTTGGAAAGCTTCTCAGTGACAGAATGAAAGAGTTATAATAAGGATAAAATAATATTTTAAAAAGACAAGTGGAGTTAAAAATTGATTAAATATATCAGATATTTTTAAGACTTGGAATGCAAGTAAAATCAGATTTTTGAAGTCACCGAGAAGGATCAGATTTTTGGAAAACAAGGAATGAGTGAAAATCAGATTTGAGAGAAGGACAAGTGTTTGCCAGACATAGTTTTTAGGGTTTCTTCTCTTCTATATATCTTCTTCTTTTCTTAGTTGTAAGGGTTCCTTTCCTCTTCTCTGTTCTAATTTTTTCCTGCAGATCTGCCTAGAGCAGGTCCCTATTTGTCTGATGAATTTCTATTGTAAGATGTACTTTTATTTCTTTGTATATTCTGAAGGCTTATTATCTAGATGTGTTGAAACAAAATCCATTAATAGAATACAGTGTAGTTTTCCCTCTTTCATATTATCTTGTCTCTTTGCATTTTATTTGTGGTCTAGTGTGTTTCACTTGTAAGGCATTTAAAATACACCTGCTACAAGGTAGTTTGTCTAATTATTTATGAGTTCCTTTCAAGGAGAGGACTAAGTTTCATAGATGATTTCAAAGAGCAAAGCATTGTGATAAGGATTTGTTGCAGATGTATGTATATGAGAGGATAGTTTGTAAGGCACTCTATCTCAGCTGCATGTAGTTTGTAAGGCACTCTACAGTATCTCTATTGGTTTATTGCTACTAATTCATGTTTTCATTGACTCTTTGCCCAAGGGATAGGCACTAATCTAGAGTATAGTTTGTAGTTTGTTCTTCATCCAATATCAAAATCATTTCAATTAAATATACTTCTGTTACTTAGAACAAATGAGCTGAGCTCATTAAGGACTTATATCAGCAGAATATTGTCCATCTTAGAGATTTCTTAGAGAGTGAATCAACTAGGTTATCCCTCCTTAAAAGGAAGAAGGATGAAAATCCTTGTATCACTGATTTATGCTATATTTACAACCATGGTTTGTCTTGTTAAGTTTTGCATTTGGTTATGCTTGGTCATATGCCGAATATCTCATAAGTTGGCTCAATAACTCCTAATAGCAAATCAGTGTCCACATTAATATATACTGTGTAATCAGTCATCATAAAGAGGTAAAACCTACCTGAGTATATGTGGAGCTCAAAAATGAAGAAGGATTTTGTTCAATCCTTAGAAATTAGGCTTTCCTTATATCTGAATCAGTATTAGAAGGCATAGTGTTCAAGTAGTCATTTCAAGCATTGTGATTCATACAAGAAAAATCCCTAACAAATTGGCGACTCTGCTGGGGAAGTAAAAAAATTTATTTCCTAGATTCTCTGATGTAGTATCTTTTAAATCTTTCAAACCAGTTGCAATTGAGTCTGGCTATAGAGTCTGGATTTCAAAAAAGAAAGGATATATTCCTTATGATTTATAAAGTGAGTCAAGTCTCTTTTTCATATGCTGCAAAGTGTCTGAAACTTTTAAGTTTCTCCAAGATGGTATCAAAAGGATCTCACTACTGGTGAGTGGCGACTCTGAGTTCTTTGATTTGCACCAGTGTGCATGTTAAAGAAAGACTACAAAAGAAGGTGGACTTGTAGCAATAGTGACAGTAGATTTTTGGGCTCCTGTGGCTATGGATGTAGCCAAGTAAGGAATCAATAAAGGGATTTATGTGTGGTGTATGTGAGATTGTTGATTTGAAGAAGTCAGAGCTAAAAAAAATATCTCAGCGAGTTGCAAATATTTTTCTCTGCAACAAATTGGTAGCTTTATAATACAACTGATTTGGAGGTGTTTTCAAATCACATATTTGCAGCATCTCAAGTACATCCAGGTATTTCACAAAGTTTTGATAGTTTTCCTTATCAAGTGATTGTAGCACTATAGCAAAAAGGATAAAGGTGTGAAAAAAGAGGTTTACATATTTCAAGTTTTACTTGCATTTTTGTAAAATTTGAAGGAGATATGTATTTGAAAAGAGACAGTTTGTAATCTTTTTGACTGCTAAGATGTCACATTCTAGTGATTAGAGGGGTAGTAATTTGTTTGAAGCAATTAGTTTTGAGGGTATCTATGGATATCCAAATTATATTCCATCAAAGGTTAGGGAGTGTTTGCCAAATTTTACTGGTTTTGGTGAACAGTCAGCTGAAGATCATTTAGAAAGGTTTGCTGACTTAGTAGACAGCCATAACATTTCACATGAGGATATATTGATGAAATTTTTCTGTAATATCCTTAGTTTATGTTGCAAGAAATTGGTTTAGGAATCTACCTCATGGCTCAATAGAATCCATGGAAGCATTAGAGGCTTCTTTTATTAAAATATTTAGTGATTTTGAGCAGCTTAGTGATATAGAGAAATATAATGAAGAAAAGCACAGTTAAGAACATGACATATCTGAATCAAAAGATCTTATATCAGAGTTTGATCTTATCAAAGCAGAGACAAATATGTTGAGGAAAAGACTTCAAGAAAAGGTGGTATTACTTTTACAAGAGCACATGAGGAGAGAGGAAGGAGAATCACCAAGTGATTTCTACTTAAGATTTGTTGATAAGCTAAAGGGCTACGATATCACTTTTTGTCTTCAGGAGTATGTATGGGTTGAGTTATTTGTCAAAATTTGTTTTCCTCATACATGCAATTTACCAATTTCTCAGAGGGAAGAATTTTCTTAGCAAGTTATAGAATGGTTAAAGGGTTTAGAAGATGCTTCTTCTAAAGACATATCAGATGTTGAGAACAATGATAGTGAATCTAAAATTTCTAAGATTATTGAAGAATCTAATGATAAATCTGACAGTGAATCTGAATTTAATGATATTGAAAGTGATAAAGATGAATATATGTTTAGTGATGATGAAGAGTCTACTGATGGTGAAGATATTTCTGATTATGATATTGATATAAAGCTTTATAAGTGGCAAGATAATGAGAAAGATATATGCAACCAGCAAGAAGACAACTATGATGTAGACATGAGTGTTTGTAGTGAGGACCTTACACAAGAAGATATGATTTCAGAGGCTTCACTACAAGACTCCAACCAAGAAGAAATTTGCAGCATCATGCAAGAAGACAGTAAGGAGATAAATGAAGAAGATGATTGTTGTTCCCTTCATAGTGAACAAATTGTAGAGATTTTATCTTTTGAATATCTTAGATATTCAAGAAATGGAAGCTTTGAACTTTCATGTCCAACACATATTGATTTTGACAAGGAAAATGAATCAGTGCATTTTGATTTGGACATATGTGATACTGTTTCTTCTTGCACTCCTTCATTAGGCTACAATAAAATTCAGTTTGATTTATCAGATGATGAGGTTTTCAGTATGGTTTCAGATTTAGCAGATGTGGAAATTCCAAGTACTGAGTTGAGTACTGATTTAGAGAATAGTGTGGATTTTGAATCTTGTTTTGATTCTAAATTTCCCTTTGAACCATTAAAAAGTGGTCAATCAGTGGCTCAAGTTTTATTGACCAATATTTAATGTACTGATATTTTCCCTCCCACTCACCACATTTCTTTAAAATTGTTTGATGATGATAAATGGCAAGGTGCTCCTATTTTTTGATGAAGAGGTTATTGCTCCATGTCCTAAGTTTGACCATATTCATGGTGATGAGTCTTCTCTAATTTTGCATGATATGAAAATGATGGACATGAATGAATTTATTGTTGATTTTCCAAGTAGTATGACAGAGGTTGAGTATCCCTCCTTTCAGTTGAATGGTGAGTTTTTCAGTTGTGGTTTACAGATGAAAGATGATAAATGTTACAAATATCAAAGTATGATCTTATCTAATGAATGTGACATGTATATGCCACAAATTTTTTATGATGATAATCTTCCTAATGGTTATGGAAGCTTATATGAAGAGTATACAGATTTGATTTCATATGATGAGTTGATACAAGATGACAATGGATTGGATCAGACAGATAAGAGTGGCACTGTTGTCCTATTTTTGAAACATGGGGCAGAGAGCTTTGTGTTTGAAAGAGGTAAGATTAGATCTCAGTTGTGGGGCTTTGGGCCTCTTGTAGATATTGAACATATTGTACAGTTATTTTCTCTTTCAGTTGTGTGTTTTCTTTCAGTAAGAGGTTTCCCCATTTTTTGAAGAGAGAAAAGTTTTGAGAGGTGAAAGTTGAAAAGAGGAAAGTGAAAAGAGATAAAATCTGATTTTTATGTTTTGGGGTGGTCTGCTTCTACCATGAGATTCTGAAAGTTCTCTGCATGCTTGTATGGGGCACGCGTCCATAGGCAGAGCCACTGTTGGTACTCAAAAATACAACATTTTTGAGTACCTTGTTAAAAATTTTGCATTTTGGCCCCTTATGAGAACTTTTGAGCCTTTTTTCCCAAATGCAATTCTATAGTTTTTCATGCATATAAAGTGTTCATCACTCTTTTTTAGACATAAAAAGACATCCCAGATCATCAGATTCAATTTTTGAGTCATTTAGTGATGTCTTGTTTTGAGCACTTGTCCTTTTTTGCATATGTTGATTATAGTGTCAAATTGTTGTAACTTGCCTATTTTGCATCTGAATAACTTGCACCCTATTGAGTTTCATAGTTCACCACTTTGGGAATGTTTAACATGTATATCAGAGAGCTTATGTTTTAAATCCTAAGTCATTTTGAATCCATTTGATAAGTTTTCAGTCTCCCCAAAGTTGGTCCTGCAGAACTATCTAGTTTCTCTGTCATGACCAGATATCTAAATAGCCTACTTTGAGCTTCTGCAAGTTGTACCTTGTTGAATGCATTCTATAATTGAATGTTCCCCCATGTTGAAAACATGAAAGTGTACCCATTTGAAGAGTTTCAGACTCATACCAATCTAGTTGTTCACTTTCCCAATTTGATTCCAAATCCAATTTATGCATATTTGCTGAGTGCAAAATCAGGAAAATTGTAAGATGCTAACATTGCAAATTGATGCCGATTGATCAGTTCACCTTCAATGCAAGCCAGTTGAAGATTCATGTTCCATGTGTGCAGTTGAATCAAGTTCCAGAGGTTCAAATTATGGGGGCTCTTTTTGATTAGTTTGTGAATCAAAATTTGAAGACCAGTTTGTGCAGTTTGACAGTGCAAAGTAGAGGTTTTTTTAAAGTTTTAAGTTATAAAAGGGAAAAATGAAACCATGGAAAGGGGAGCCCAAGCCTATGGAAGAGATTGGTGGTTTTAAAAGGAAAGAAGACTAGGCCATTAATGAGCAGCACTTGGAGGAAACACTCAAAAATTTTGAAAATGCAAGAACACAGCCAGCCACATTTTTGGTCATATCTCAAATACTACGATCTGGGTTGGGCTGAATTTTGGATATGTTTGAAATGACCATGCCAAAAATCTATAGTAAAAATTTTAGACAAATCCAATTTGAAATGAAAAAGGTATGGCTCTCTGAGTATTGGTAGTAATTACAAAGTTTCAAAAATGCATAGAGATATATCCCACATCCATGGGGTTGTGAAAGCTTTTAACATTTATATGCTCCAACACTTAGTATATGATTTGAAGAAATAACCAAGAGGCCATTTGGTGGGTCTCGTGGTTGAAATTTTGAAATTTTAGTGGGCCCCATTATTTTGGAGTAAAAATGCAAAAGGTTAGTCTCTATGTCTCCAAGTCTCCAAAGCCAAGAAAATCATCTAGAGACTTAGAGACTAAAGGTAGTCTCCAAGTCTCAAAGTCTAACCATAGTTGGAAAAATCATTTAGAGACTTAGAGACTACACTATCCAAGTTAACCACAGTTAAAGGTATGGTCAAGGTGTAGTCAAGTTAAGCTCATTCAGAGACTTAGAGACTAAAGGTAGTCTCCAAGTCTCCAAATCGAACCATGGTTAAGAAAATGTTTATGAGACTTAGAGACTATATTGTGTAAAGTAACCATAGTTGAGGCATGGTTAATGGTTGAGTTAAGTTTAAAAGTATTATCCATGTCTCCAAGTCTCTAAAGCCAAGAAAATTATTCAGAGACTTAGAGACTAAAGGCTTGTCTCCAAGTCTCCAAATCAAATCAGAGTTAAATAAATCTTTCAGAGACTTAGAGACAATGAGAAAAAATTTGACCATGGTTAAAGTGCAATTAAGGTGCGGTTAAGTAAAGATCTAGAGAATTAGAGACTAAAGCTATTCTCGAAGTCTCCCAACAAACCCATGGTTAGCAAAAAGATCATGAGACATAGAGACTAAGTTAGTCTCCAAGTCTCCAAATAGATTGAAGGTTAAGAAAAGGATCTAGAGACTTAGAGACTAAGTAGTCTCCAAGTCTCCAGATGAGCAGGGGTTAAAAGGTGATTTAAAAGGCTAGTTTAAATCAGCAAATCAGCATGTGACAAGTGTCAAAATCTTGTGGATTCTGAGAGAAAAAGGCATAAAATAGAATTATAAAGGGAGAAAATGCATAGATTTCAAGATTAAAATGATTTGAAATGTTATAGTTTGTGCATGGAATATTAAAAGGAATGTAAAATCATATTTGCATAAAATATTAAATCTATATAGTCTTTTCTATAGTCTATGTGCAGATTTTTTTATTTTTCAAAGATTTGAAAATGCATTCTGGAAAGAATTTTCAACACAGAGGAAATTAGATTTTTTGCAGAATAATAGCAAATTTGGACAGAATGAAGATTAGATTATGGAGATCAGATTTGCACAGAAAGAAGAGATAAAATACATATATTTTATTTGCAAAATCAAATTTAATGGAGCTTTCCCGAAGGTTTTTTGAGCAAAGAATGAAATCAGATTTTCTTAGATTAATATCAGATTTGGAAAGCTTCTCAGTGGCAAAATGAAAGAGTTATAATAAGGATAAAATTAGATTTTAAAAAGATAAGTGGAGTTAAAAATTGATTAAATATATCAAATATTTTTAAGACTTGGAATGCAAGTAAAATCAGATTTTTGAAGTCACCGAGAAGGATCAAATTTTTGGAAAAGAAGGAATGAGTGCAAATCAGATTTGAGAGAAGGACAAGTGTTTGCCAGACATAGTTTTTAGGGTTTCTTCTCTTCTATATATCTTCTTCTTTTCTCAGTTGTAAGGGTTCCTTTCCTCTGCTCTGTTCTGGTTTTTTCCTGTAGATGTTGAGAGTAGGGCCCTATTGGTCTGATGAATTTCTATTGTAAGATATACTTTTATTTCTTTGTATATTCTAAAGGCTTATTGTCTGGATGTGTTGAAACAGAATTCATTAATAGAATACAGTGTAGTTTTCCCTCTTTTATATTATCTTGTCTCTTTGCATTTTGTTTGTGCTATAGTGTGTTTCACTTGTAAGGCATTTGAAATACACCTGCTACAAGGTAGTTTGTCTAATTATTTATGAGTTCCTTTCAAGGAAAGAACTAAGTTTCATAGATGATTTCAAAGAGCAAAGCATTGTGATAAGGATTTGATGCAGATGTATGTATATGAGATGATAGTTTGTAAGGCACTCTATCTCAGCTGCATGTAGTTTGTAAGGCACTCTACAGTATCTCTATTGGTTTATTGCTGTTGATTCATGTTTTCATTGACTCTTTGACCAAGGGATAGGCATTGGTCTAGAGTATAGTTTTCAGTTTTTTCTTCATCTAATATCAAAATCATTTCAATTAAATTTACTTCTGTTACTTAGAAAAAATGAGCTAAACTCATTAAGGATTTATATCAGCAGGATATTGTCCATCTTAGTGATTCCTTAGAGAGTGAATCAACTAGGTTATCCCTCCTTAAAAGGAAGAAGGATGAAAATCCTTGTATCACTTATTTATGCTATATTTACAACCATGGTTTGTCTTGTTAAGTTTTGCATTTGGTTATGCTTGCTCATATGCAGAATATTTCATAAGTTGGCTCAATAACTCCTAATAGAAAATTAGTGTCCACATTAATATATACTGTGTAATCAATCATCATAAAGAGGTAAAACCTACTTGAGTATATGTGGAGCTCAAAAATGAAGAAGGATTTTGTTCAATCGTTAGCAATTAGGCTTTTCTTGTATCTGAATCAGTATTAGAAGGCATAGTATTCAAGTAGTCATTTCAAGCACTGTGATTCATACAAGAAAAATCCCTAACACAAATCTTCCCACCCCACCTCCTAATCAAGAAAACATCAATGCCTTCTTACAATGCATGCATGCTACGCCGGGCCTTCCTGGCATTACCTTTACTCAAAAGGATTTACCTTCTAAGGAAGTTCAAAATCAATATGATGCTCTCATGGTTGTTGTTGCTATTAATAAGAGTATCATTTGTAGGACCTTTATTGATAATGGATCTGGGCTTAATATTTGTAGCATGGACTTTCTCAAAGAGATTAAAGCTGATCTTTCAACTATTCAACCTAACAATGTTCCTATCCGCGGCTTTGATAACATTTGTAAGAAAGCTTTGGGCATCATTACCTTACCTATCAAAGTAGGTCCGATCATCCTGAATACTCCTTTCCATGCTATGCCTAGACCTCTTAATTATAACCTCCTCTTGGGTAGACCTTGGTTGCATGAGATGCATGTTGTTCCTTCTACCCTTCACCGTAAAGTCAAGTTTATTCACAACAACTTGGTGTATACACTTCATGCAGATGATGCGCCAAATCCTTGTTTGAATATTCAAACCCACAATACTCCTATTCCTAATTGTAATCCTTCTTCCTCTAATGCTCTTCCTGGAGATGATTGGGGAACCTTGGATTTTATTCCCACCTTTATTGGAGAGTATAAGGTTTCTGATCTTTATTTTATGAAGCACCAAAGAGAATTTGAACAACAAGTCTTTGCTTCTACTTCTAATACCCTTTGTAATAACTTTGTCGTTGCTTCTACCCACTATGAACCTGTCAAACTAGTAATGATAACATAGCGACTACTAAAATTTCATTGAATCCTTCGGATATGGCTTCTTGTTATGGTCCTAGTTATCAGTTACTAGTTAAACAAGGATTCCATGGTCAAGGATGTGGTAAGCATAAACAAGGAATTCAAATGCCCTTACAAAATGGGGGGCACGAGCATTCTTATGTATTGAGATTTCATCCTCAACAACAAATCAATGTTAACATCTCCAATAACACTTCAAAACATGATGACCCTATGAAGGAATTTGACCAAGAAGTTCTTTTGCCTAAATTCCTTCATGCTAAGATGATTACTAGACCTAAACGCAAAAAGAAATGTAGTTCACACTTGAAGACTCTTTCTTTTTGTTTTTATCATAGATTTCATGATCACTCTACTAATGAATGTCAAGCTTTAAATTATAAGATTAGGAAGCTTACTGATAGTAAAGTTATTTATTTAACATGTGACAATGAGTTGTATTTCAATCTTGTTTTCTCTAAATAACATTTATGTTCCTATTATGGAGCTCCACCTTATGTAAACAATATTAGCCTAATCTTTGTGGGCTGATTGTCTTGAATAGTGTTGTGAGTGATATAATAGGTCCCCTTTCATCCTTGTATCTACACTTGGGGGGCAAGGATGCCATCTCCTTCTTTTCTATCTTTATGGGATCGAATTTTCCCTTGGTTAAGCAGTATCTATCTATTATGTGATATCCAATTATACATGAAAATTTTGGTTTGCATTGAGGATCTATGTCCTTGATTATAACCTATTTCATTGTTGACATTGGGTTTCCATGGTTTATAAAACTCTCACCTTGGAAACTAAATAGTGTGCTATCCCTCACAGATTATTTTTTCACTTTTTGCATGATATCTCTTTGCATTCGTCCCTTCCATGGCCTCATAGGAGCTGTGACCTTCATGGCTTGGACTAGGTGTTATCTGTGGATATTGTCTTGATGTTGATGAAGGCTTTATCCTTGTTATTTTTTTTCCTTAACATGTCAAAATAGTATGTATTTTTTCCATCTTAAGGAGGGGGGCATATATACGGCCTCCCTCGTTCCATATTATGCATTTTTTTTCTAACCTTTTGTTTTGCAGCATGCTAAATCCTCGGAAGGTAATGCACATAAGTTGCTAAATCTTGAAGAGACACGCATCTTTATTTTTATTTTTTCTAAATCCTCTGAAGGTAATGCACATAAGTTGCTAAATCCTGAAGAGATACGCATTCAATTACAATTCAATATGCTAAATCCTTTGAAGGCAACGCACATAACTTGCTAAATCTTGAAGAGGCACGCATTTTACAAATGTACTCCATGGTGATATGAGGATATGGATCCATGGGTACTTCATAAAAGCTGTTAGAAGATGCACTACATACACGCACAAAGCCGCAAGAAGGTGCACAAATTTATGGGGTGACTATCAAGTACTTGCTTGGTGGGCCATCCTATCCTTTTTTGTGGTTCACAGTGAGATACACACATCTTACTGGGCAAGCTAACAACTCCTCTCTCTCTCTCTCTTTCCCTAACTAGTGATGTCTCTCTTATCGTGATCTTAGGGTTGATAAAGACTTAAGTCCCTTGAGGGCTTGGGGATTTTTTTGTCCCTTTTGATTCTAATAAGATTGTCTATTTTGTATGTTCTCATTTACCAAGAGTTTTTGTTGAACTCATACTCTTGCTAAAGTGGGGGCTAAATGTATAGTCAGAAAATGGAAGTACTTCCATTTTAGACTTGTTTAGCCTTTCGAGTAAGTGGTTTGGGGTCATGAAAAGTGCCTTGACTGGGTTCCTGATCTTGACATGGCTTCCCCCCTGATCTGCCCTTCTTTTCACCACTTTCTAGCCTGATCTCTGCATTCTGAACTGCAAACCTGTGATTCTGGGAACCAGGGATAGGGTCAACCTTTCTAGGACAAGGTCAACCTTGGCCCTGACCTAGGACAGGGTCAACCTTGGCCCTAACCTAGGTCAGGGTTAACCTTGACCCTGTCTCAGGGTTCAAATCCTGGGGTCCTGTAGTCCTGGATGTCAGTCTTTGTGAAGAAAGTTTTTCCCGCTTCCAGGTCGGCTGTTTCGGGCTCCGAAGTGTGGATTCCTAAATTGTATTTAATATAGGTCCTCTCCTAGGGGTAAAGGCTTAAATGGGAATTTAATTATCCTATGTCAGCCTCCTTAGAAGATTGTGCCCTAGTTTCATATAAAAGGGAGATTTCTCCTCTCATTTTCTCTAAGCACCATTAAGCAATTGAGAAGGATTTTAAAGTACAATTCAAGAAAGCTAGGGATAAAGATTTCAAGAAAGCATCCATCCATTCTCAAGCATTCAAGCATTCATTTTTATGAAGGAGATCCATTAGAGGCCATTGAAGGATTCAAGCTACATAGTGCCCTTTTGGTGATCTCTCCATCTACCTTCTTCCAAGCCTCTTCCAAATTCAAGAACCCATTCAAGACTTGGTGTTGGAGATCTACAAGCGATTGATTGAAGACATCCTACATGATAAATTCTATATTCTAGATCCATTTGATGCATACATACTTGTGGATTCACATATTTGAATCCACCACGAGGGCTTTCATATAAGCAAGGTGAATTTATGTGTTTACTTTGTTTATCTCTACAATTTCAATTATATTATAAGGTTAATTCCAAAACTAGGGTTTGACCAAGGCAAACCCCTCCCCCACAACAAAAAAACCTCTTTTTCTTGCAGGTATAGGTTTAGGACTGCGAATTTGAACCCAGATCTGGATACCCTTTTTAGTTTTCTTTCAGATGGCGTGAACAGGGACACTTTCAGATCTGTGTAGGACAGGGTCGACCTTACCAGGATAGGGTTGGAATTTTTTGTATAGGGTCAACCTTTTTCATAAGATGACATTAGAACAAAAAATTATTTTTGGGTTTTGTTCATCTCGGCGTTCCGGTTTCGGATCATACTTCAATTTTTCCATAAATAGCCTATGGACCTCAAAAAATAGCATTCTTTGATCTGCAATTTTGTAAAGGTTAGTTCTTCTTCCTATCCCTTTTCAATTACTATCATTAATCATATTTACTCAATAAATTTACAAAATTTAAGATCCCCTTTCTTGTTCTCTTTCCAAATAGTTGATTCACTTGTGCATTAACCCTTCTTCTTGGGTTGATCTAATTGGATCTCTTATTTGTGTATTTGAGGGTGAAAGAAAGGAGCATCTTATCTTCCCCTAATCACAATTACAATATTCAATAAACACAATTCAATTAAATGTAAAGTAGAGTTAAGGGAATACAACACATCTTAAACATTCAAATCCAAATCCACAACAATATCAAATCATTTTTCCTTCTTTACAATATGTTTGATACTCCAAGGCAATTCACAACAAACTCATGATAGACTACTAAGACTATCACATCATTTGATGCCCCCTATTATGACTCAATTTCCATATGCTCTATTTCTATTACTATACAATATGATTCATATTAGCCACAACTTAGAATCGTATAATATATAGACTTTCGTGACCAAGTAGATTATTTCCACTCAGCAATTAAGAGACAGATGGAGCCAAGCCTACTGTGTTGGTAATGAACCCTGATTCTCATAATCTTGAAGGGTCCTTGTCTGACCTTGAGTAAACTATTCATAGTCAAAATTATAAAATACATCTCTAGGGTATCAACTCAGCATCATTTGTGAACAATTTACTACCAACTCAGCACAATCCTTCAATGTCTATCATAGTCTAGCCATGTTAGAGCTCGTTCAACCATGATCCACCTTCAAGTTCATGAAAGAGGAGCATTATCAACAAACATCTAAGATCTCAAATTGATATCCCAAGTCTCTCCGACATACTTTTTAAGAAGCACAAAGACCACGAACATCGACAAGAGTCTCATTGTCAGCCTTGTTGGCAAGAAAAAAACATTTGGAAAATGTCACATCGAAGTCACAGGTCATCCTGATGACCATTAATTCAATAGCAATCCAAATGAACTCATCATCAAGTATATCCATTAACTATGTTTTCAATTCATGCCATTAGAGCAACTTTGGTATCCTCGGGACTCATAATTTTAGTTGGATTCTAGACATTAATGGTGCCACCACCGATAATTACTTAAAAAGCATATTAAAGTTCATGCAATAACACACTGGTGTCTTAGACTTCCCAACTTTTACCCTTCCAGTCAACACTGCCGGTCGCTGGATTTGGCCCCATTCAATATCAATTTATATGCTAAAAAATATGAAGTTGTATCTGAAAAATTCCAGTACAACAATCCTATTGGCCTCCCGCGTATTATAGTCACAAAAACCATTATATCCATCCACCAAATTTCTCATCATTTCCCATGAGTGAGGTTTATGCCAAGACGGATTCCGCTAGGATAGATCCTCCAACCTTCTCCTCCATTTAACCATGCATTTATTGATAAGCAAGCAGGGGCCATGTTTTTCTACCAGAGTTGTCACTTCCTTGAAGAGATGAGGGAAAGACAATGGGGAATCTACAATGCTACTGGTGCCACAATTGAACTGGGTGTTGGCTATCCTCCACATGACCACATAGAAAAGATCATTGAGGAGGGATGATGCAACTAGGGAGTGAAGGGGAAGAGTAGAATCACAGACATTGTCCTTGTTGAGAATAGACCATTTCAAGGATTTGGCCAGAAATTGGACAATGCTTGCCACTGCCCAGGTGATCCTTCATTTCTACCAGTGATATCATTTTCCATTCACACGCCACCTCTATTTATTTGTATATGGTACGTGGTTCACTCGATGTTGGATATAAAGGTACCAGAAGTTGAAAAAGATGTGCAACCACAGATATATGGAGGCTGTCATTTTGTGTGAATACTGAGTTATATCTCTTAACCAAGTGAATTACTGTGAATACTAAGTTATCTCCAAAAACTAATGACATCGCACATCTGAACTGTTGACTCAATCAAGAAAAGGAAAACATTGATTCCCCATTAATTCTAACTGTATCCTTTTATTTGATGGATGTGTGTATATCTTCCCTTATTTTATCTCTTCCTCTATATCCTATTCTTCTGTGGGAATTATCCATTCCCTTCCACCTTCCATCCTCGACACATTACTTCCATAAACAAGCGGGATCAAACTCAACCAAATTTCATTCTATATATAGCTGTGACTATATAATATACCTTTGTCATTTTTATATTTCTTCCATTCATGCCTAGATCTTCCTTCAACCTATTAAGCTCTATGGAAGGAACTTGGCTCTGATACCATGTTAAGTAATTTAGATCAGAAGATATATTAATCTAATAGTTGATGTATAATACAATTTCCTTGGTTATTGATTGATTCTACAAAAATATATTTGTATTTATATATAGAATCTATAATGAATAGTTGTGACTATTCATTATAGAGAGATGTGGATGTTGATACTAAATGAAGTGACTGTTCATTATACATAT
>MU223370.1:1957159-1976196 GCA_018584345.1 Thuja plicata | reverse complement strand
CTATTGCTATCTATTTGAGTACCATATCTATTGTTGATGAAGAAGATTTAACAAGAAGACCAAGTGAATGGTTGAGTTAAGGTAATTCAAAGGGTATCTAATCAGTTGGCACTCTGGCAAAGTAATTTGCTACTTATCTTTCAAAGATAGTTTTCTGGCTGTTCTGTGTCGAGAAGTTTTGGCTTGTGCTGAGTAAAGTTGATGAAGAATATTTAACAAGAAGACCAAGTGAATGGTTGAGTTAAGGTAATTCAAAGAGTATCTGATTAGTTGGCACTCTGGCAAAGTAATTTGTTTCTTATCTTTCAAAGATATTTTTCTGGCTGTTCTGCGTCGAGAAAGTTTGGCTTGTGCCAAGTAAAGTTGCTTATGATGAGAAAATTTGCTTGTGCTGAGTAAAGTTGCTTGTGATGAGCAAAAAGTTGCTCAATGCTGAGCACCATTGAAATTGCCGAGTGAAAACAGTAATGAAGGCCGACTTATAGAAGTTTGATTATTGATGAGATTTGAGATCTCTGGTCGACTTAGTTGATTTTTTTGGGATATGTAATGTTAATTAAAGATTGATCAACATCATTTAATGTATGGGTAACCATAATTAATGCATGGTTTCAAGATTTAATTAGAGACTACTTTGGAGAAGTAAATGTTATGCAAAGATGGAATGATCCATTGGATCTAACCTAACCTAAGATCTACGATCTTGTTTAAGCGGCAAAAGATTTATCTAACCTAGAAAAAGAGGTGTATGATAACCTCAGGGGTTATTCATTGTGTGTGGAAGTGTGGATGAATATATGTGTATGCAAGAGGTTTGCATAGTTGATTTACTATTTAGCATGATCTAGCAGAGAAGGCAAAAGGCAAAGGCAGAAAGTTGCATGTGTGATTGCTTGACAGATTTCCAAGCAGATCAGAAGATTGAAATGACAATGCAGGCTATCCAGTAAGTTAACATCAGAGCTATAATTGGAGCTGAATTGCAAAGTAAGTTGTATGTACCAGATCACAAACTGCTGATTACTTTCTTACCATTGTATCAGTTAAATCCTTTAAAAAGGTTGACTTAACAGTCATTTGTATAAATCCTCTAACAAGATGACATTTAGATTGGAATTTTCTAAGTCCTCTAACAAGGCCACTCCTGATAGGGTGATTAAATCCTTTAACCAGGTCACACCTAGCAGTGTGTTATTGTAACCTTTAACAGATTTGGCTCCTCACAGGACATCACTTTAGAAGAGTGAAAACTTGGTAGCATGTTACTAGTGGGTTTTCTCATATTGGGTTTCCACATTAAATACTTGTGTCAACTTGTGTAAATGCTTATGGTTTTCTTTACTGTTATGTTACTACAAGTTAATTTTAATTGACAATAAACTGCATGATTAAAGTTGTTAACATATGCTACTGCTGCCGAGTAGATCTGAAATACATAAAAGTTTTATTTGCTACATCTAGACCTCAGGATAATTGATTCACCCCTCCCCTCTCAATTATTCTAAATTCATTCTAACCGTGTGTATGATCAGGATCAGCAAATCCCTTAGGTTATTCAATGTATACCTCCTCTTCCAGTATTCCATTCAATAATGTGGACTTCACATCCATTTGGTATACATTGAATCCTTTATATGCAGTGTATGCAAGTATTATTCTCACTCCTTCAAGTCTAGCAACTGGTGCAAAAGTTTCTCCATGGTCTATTCCTTCTTCTTGTGCATACCCTTTGCAAACCAATCTTGCTTTATTTCTAATTACATTCCCATATCCATTCAATTTGTTTCTAAAAATCCATTTGGTAACAATGATATTTTTATCACTCGGTCTTGGTACTAATGTCCATGTCTTATTTTTCTGTATATGCTCAATTTCCTCATTCATGGCAGTAAACCATCCTTCATTTTATAATGCATCTCTAACATTCTTAGGCTCAAATTCACAAATTAAACAAGTGTCATCTCTGAACTTACTTCTTGTCAGTATACTTTATCTCTTATCTCTAATGATTTGATCCTGTGGATGGTGTCTTCTTACATATCTAGCAAGTATAGGTTCAGTTCTTGGTCCTTAAATATCTTCTTCTATATCTACATTGTCTTCAGGTTCATGATCTTTTATTTCAACATTTTCCTGATTCTCGTTCTGTGCTACTTATTAACTGGTGACATTAAACTATTTCCCAGTAACATTACCCTACTTCCTAGTAATGCTAGGCATCTACATTAGTATAATATCAAGTTCTTCCTAGTAAAAAAATTTATTGTAATCTTCAGGTTCTCTCACGCTGTCCTCATCATTTAACTCAGCAAATTCATCAACTTTTATATTTGCACTCTCAATGATTTTGTTAGTTGCCTTGTTCAAACATTTGTAAGCTTTACTCTTAGTAGAATATCCAAGAAATACTCCATCACTTTTAGAATCAAATTTTCCATTTCTCTCATCTTTCAGAATATAATATCTACTACCAAATATTTGAAAATAACTTCCATTTGGTGTATACCTATACCATAGCTCATAAGTTGTTTTGTTTGAAACTTTCTTTAGTTGTACTTGGTTCAGTTTGTATATTATTGTGCTAACCGGTTCTCTCTAGTATGTTTGTGCAACTCCTTTCTCAATCATCAATATCCTTGCACAATCAATAATTGATCTTGTAGACACCCTAAAATGGACATGCTTGCGACTTTACATTAAAAACACTAATTTTCATCTATTAATTAATGGTTTTTTAATCATTAATTAATCATCTATTTTCCTCTAAATTCATTCCTCAAATCATCTGATCCAATTCCCAAAATTAATTAAATAATTAATTTTATTTAATTAATTAAGCTTTAATTGATTAATTATCATTACTTAATTAATTAAACTCAATTTCCTATAGTTTAAATCCAAATATTTAAACTTATTAATTAAATTCTTCCAATTAAATTAATTTAATTTCATCAAATAAAGCAATTCTTAAATAAAAAAGAATTCAATTATCTCAAATGTTGAAAATAATTATTAAATAAATGAATTAAATACTCATTTATCTTCAAAGAGATAACTCCAATCAGATCACATGGGTTACTCCACCCATCTCTCCAGTCCACATGGGTAACTTCACCCACCTCTTCAGTTCAAAAATGTAACTCATAATTAGCTCCTCAGTTAACCAAACTCTATCTCCTCTTAACCAAATAAAGAGGTGGAGTTTACTGAGGATCTCTTCTGTTCCTTTTGATCTCAACCATTCATCTCCCCATCTCTAGGATTGATCTCAACCGTTCATTTCATCACATATTCCTATATAATAAACCCTTCATAACCATTTGAAGGATCCAGGATTTCAAGCTCTCGTGCACCATTACTATGTCAGTTTGGTTCTAGCATTCAAACCATCTTGCGATCACACACACACATTTCAATTATCAAATTCTCAACGCTTCTCAAGTCATAGACACTACCCCGCCAATACTGAGCATCAAGAACAACATTTTGGAAGGAGTAGAGAGAAATAATAGAAGCTTCAAGCATCGAGGGGTTTGCATTCATTTTTCTTCCTTTCTCTTGCTTGTACATTTTATTGCTCACATTTCTATTATTCGTTTAGTAGTTATTGTATACTTGATTTGCATTCACTTGTGAAACCTTTGCTACTAACCCCTGCCCTTGGAAAGCTGTGGGAATCCGGAGAGAGAGGCGTATAGATCTATTCCTTCTTTCAGCAATATCATTCTATTGTGGTGTCCTTGGTGCAAAAACCTATCTTTTGATTCCATACTCATTACAAAAGTTAGTGAACTCATCAGAAATAAATTCACCTCCTCTATCAGATCTCAAACACTTCATATCTCTATCATTTTCTTTTTCCACTTTATCTTTATACCACTTAAACATCTTAAATGCTTCAGATTTTTCTTTTAAGAACATGACAGTCATCATCCTAGAGTAGTCATCAACAAATAAAATAAAATATATGTCTCCATAATAGCTTAGTGTTCTAATTGGTCCACATAGTTCTATATGAACTAACTCCAAAATGTCATTAGATGAGAAATCCTTTCTCTTGAAACTAGATTTTGACATCTTTCCCATTTGACAATTTTTGCACATTATATGATCTGGTTTAGATAAGCTTGGTAAGCCTCTAACTTTTCTTTTCTTACTAATCTTAACCATGTTGTCAAAATTTACATGACAAAGTCTTTTATGCCATAGCCATATATCTTCATTCTTTTCCAATAAACAAGTAGTTTCATCTATGTCAAGATAGAATAGGTTACCTTTAGATTTTTCACCAGTACCAATCAATTTTCCTTTTCCATCATAGATTATTGCTTTTATGTTCTCAAATGTGACTCGGTGACCTATGTTGGTCAACTGTGAAATACTCAACATATTGTAGTTAATTCCTTTTACCCAATAAGAATTTTCACATTTGATTTGATTATTTAGCATAATAGTACATTTTTCCTTTCACTTGACATGGTGTATCATTTCCCATTCTTACTAATCCTCCATCATAATGTTCAAGAAATTCAAGTTTCCCTTTATCACCATTCATGTGATGTGTACAGCCACTTAATGACCCAAATATCATGTTTACTAACTTTAGAGATAAGTGTTGTTTCTACATACCTTTCATCCTTATCTGAATCATCTTTCAATGCTACAAACAATGTCTCAATATATTCATCACTATCAGAGTTGCTGTCATTAACTTTATCTTCATCAATGTAACAAGCTTTCTTACCTCTATCTTTGTAATCTCAGTTATCTCTTCTATCATTCTTTCAATTTCTCCTGAAGTCTCGAACATCCTTTCTGTCATTAGATATATCATTTCTATCATCATTCTTTTTGTTAGGGCGTCTTGCAGAAAAATGGCCAATCTCTTTATAGTTAAAGCATATCAAAGGTAGTTTACCTCTATATCTTCCTTTACCTTTGTGTAATCTTCTAATCATTAAAGCTTCAAGTTTATCAAGTTCCTTGTCATCACTATCACTGTCATTGTTATTTATGATTATGTGTTTGCTATGAAATTTGCCAATTTTTAAAGTAGACATAAATGTAGATTCCATAGATCGTACAATACTATTGTCAAAATTATTTAGCTCAAATTACATTAATCTTCCAACAAGACTATCAACAGTAATGTTATTTCCAATTACTTCTCTTATTTCATGTATTGCAGAGACTCTTATAGAATAATAAGGCAATAGAGTTCTAAGAATCTTACTCACAATTGTGTCTTCATCAATGGTTCCACCAAATCCTCGAATAGCATTCACAACTTCTTTAAGTCAAGTACTATATTGTGTGATGTTTTCTCCTTCTTTCATTTTCATGTCATCAAAATTTCCATGAAGGCTCTCAGTACATTCACATCTCCTCCATTAACTATTGTAAGTTGATCCCACATCTTCTTGGAAGTTGTACAATTCTTGATGTCCTCAAATTCAAAATCAGTAAGTGAAGAGGCAATATCCACCATGATAAGGTTATGCGCATGTTTTTCTTTCACCTGATTTACTGTCAAAGCTCCAGTAGGTAGAATGAATTCATTGTCCAGAAAATATTCAATGTTTCTTGCAATTCCTGATAGGAATAAATTATTCTAATTTTCTGTGTCTGGAAGTTATCCTTGTTCATCTTAGGTGCATCTCTCTTATACATCTTGTGATCTTTAGCTCAATTCCTTGAAAAATTTCTTCTAAGCACTATATGCTCCCTGATAAGCACCAATAGCTCTAATATCAATTGTTAGAATAAATGAGGGGGGTTGAATCAGTTAAACTCAGTGCACTCACAAAATTATCCTACAATCTCAAATTCCTCTAGATGTATAACAAAACATTTTCAATCATATAAAACTCAGCTCAGTGAACATGTATTCTGTAAACTTAAACTTTCATCAATAGTGTTTATCGAGTGTCAGTAAATTAATATTGTGATTACTAGTCTAGGTCAATAAAATGAAGTGTAAAGTAAAATAATAATCCACAACATTCATACACATTGACATAGATTTTTAATGTGGAAACCCTGTTAAGGGAAAAAACCCCTGGGACTGGTAACCCAAAATATTTTTACTCTTTTGAAGTGAGCTCGGTGAAGAGCCAACCCTGTTAAAGGTTACAATGTACACTGTTAAAAGTGACCTTGTTAGAGGATTTAAAACTAACAGTTCTCTTTTTACCAGGCATTCACTATGGGGTCAACTAGAAAATAATCAACATTCTCTGTATGTTGTAATAAGGGTTCACTATCCCACTCGGTTAAGAGATTTATCTGTAACAATGGTTAAACTAATACAATAATGATCTAATTTAAATACAACTCTGATTTGCAGATATTCAGATCTATTCTAAGTACATAATACCTCTGATCAATTTTTCACTTCAGTTCATCTCATACTTGTTATGCTTGGTAATCCTCTTTCCTTTGTTTTCTCGACGATGTATGCAAAAATGCTCGATTCTGTCTTTAACCAGTTTGATCAGTCATGCATCAAATTTGAATGTATGATTCAACATCTATCAATACTTGCACATGATTCATAAATGAATCTCTTGTCTCTTAAATAGACATCATGTATCATTTAATTTTCATCCTTCATATCTTGCCACTTAATCTCCATCGTTCATTTTCCTGCTTGATCATTCCTTGACAGTTGTGATAAAAACACATTTCAATCTTTGTCATCTAATCTTCCTTGAATTTTTGTAACCATTTGATCAAATAAAAAACTTTATCTTTTACCTCAAAATCATCAATTTCTTGACCAGCATCCAAGTCAGCCTCAATTAGAATCGGTCTTAGTATTAATTTTGTTGTGTCAGCAATCCCTTACTCGGTTATCACTATTGCTCGGTATACACAGTATTTTACATGGTTATTACTGTTGCTCAATATATATAGAACTCTTCATTTTACCAACCACATAAACATTCTTTGTTCCAGAACTTCAATACATAACAAATGTTTTCCACCATAATAACACTCAAATAAGTTGACCTCAATGACAATATATTAACTAATAATGTTTATCATCACTTCTGCAACTCGGTTGAATATCAACAAATGACTTAAAACATATAATTAGTTGTACTTCATCACCACCCACTACACATGTTCAAACCTCTTTTTCTATCTCTACTTCCATTTATTAGATTGGTTGGTTGATGTTGCACCAAAAGATTGAACTGTTAATGTCTGATACAACCACTAGACTTATAGAATCCACGGGAGGTTGTTAAACCCTTTTCACCAACCGCTATGTGTACTCACCAAGACCAGGGATGCACACCTTGAAAAAATCTTTCCCTCAAGACATGTATGGGGTTCTAACCTATGACCTAGGCTATGATACCAATTTTTATATTGGGTGGTTTTCATTGCACCAAAATCTCAAACTATTAATGTCTAATACAACCACTAGACTTATAGAATCCATACGAGGTTGTTAAACCCTTGTCACAAACCACTGTGTGTACTAACCAAGTCCAAGGGCACACACCTTGCAACACCATTCCTATCATCTCCACTTATTCCCAACCACTTATCACAACTTCAATTCAACCTTCTAATACAATACATGTAAGTCTTCCTGATCCTATTATTCCACCACTTCCCACAAGTGTCCCATGTGTTTCATTGCCCACATCAACACCTTCATATCATAATGTGCCCTTTTCATACTCCAATATTCCTTCTACCAATTCTCCTAATGTGATTTATGCCTCTTCAAACATTCCTTCCACTTCTAATAACAATATTCCAACCATTTCCAATATTTATCCTCCTATCATTTCTTCTATTGATTCCACCATTAATAGCCTAACTCAAACCATCTCTTCCTTGCATCAACAACTTGATTCCTTGGATCAATCCAAATTCAATATTCCCAAATGTGATATTGATAATCCTTTTTCCTTAAACATTATATGATTTGTTATCCCTCAAAATGTTGACATTCCTCATCTTGAGACTTATAATGGTAAGGGTGATTTTGTGACTTATGTTAAAACTTTTCAAACCTTGTGTAGTGATTTTTCTCAGGACTATAGGTTCATGAGTATGTTTTTCACTAGGAACTTTCAAGACAAAGCCTTGCAATGGTATTTTTCCTTGCCTCCTTAGTCCATTGATTTATTTGAAAAACTTGCTAATGGTTTTATTCAACAATTTCCAAACATTATTGGTCCTCAAATATCTTTGACTGATTTAATGCATTATAAACAAGGTGTTAAAGAAAAATTTAGTGACTTTAGTTGTAGATTTAAACATTTGCATGCTCAAATTTATTATCATGTGCCTAATGTTGATATACAACACATATTTATTTCTAATTTGCAAAAAGATATTAGAGATAAGATTCTACTTACTAATTTTTCTTATTTTTCATAATTATGTGCAGTGCTTCATCATTATCAACTACAAGTGTGTTAGTTTGAGAGAAACACTCCAATGGCTCCTATTATTGTTGATATGAGTGATGTTGCATATCATCCTAACAATTTTCACAAGCCTAAAAAATACATCAAGATCAATAAATCATCCAACATAGTAGATGATCAAGTGGCAACCACATCCAAAGGTGCGGCTCCTTTTCCCTCTATTTTTAGACCTTCTTGAAATTTTACTCCTTTATCTGACTCTTTTCATAATGTGATGATGAAGTTAATAAATTCTAATATTAGTAACCTTCCTCCTATCAAACCAATAGATCCAAGCAAACCTCTTCCTTGATCCTTTGATTCCAAAGCCTTTTGTCAATACCATCATCAAGTCGGTCATGATACTAAAAAATATTATTATTTGAAAAATGCTATCCAAGACCTTATTTATTCTAATGCTATATCTATTGATGTTGATATCAATCAGGGAAAAAAATCTGTTGCACCTCCTAACCATAATTTTCAAATATATACTAGATCCTTTTCCATCTCATTTAACCAATACTATTGTGCAACCTTCTTCTTCTGCTACAGAAATTATTTATGATGATAAAGTTGAAGAAGCCAACCATGCTGAGAATATCCAACCCAAACCTTTACCTCAACCTCAACCTTATCCTCAACCTTGAATCACCTTTGATCCCACTAAAAGAATTAAAGCGCCCAATGGTCCTATTTACATTACTGCTAGGGTTGTTGGTATTCCTCCCCATGGAGTTCTTGTTGATTCCACTTGCATGGTAAATGTTATAACTAAAGAGAACCTTTTTGTAAACACTTACAAAAGGATTCCTATGATAAAATTGATGTCTTAATATAAAATTGCAATATTTTCATTTACCCTACTCGTGGTTCTATATCTTTTCATGTGGACCTTTGTGGTAAAATTGTGGATACTACCTTCATTGTTATTCCTACCTCTGATCAGTTTCAAGTCAAGCTTGGTTTTCCTTGGTTGTCCCTCATGGTGGAGATATCAATATCATTAACCATAGTCTTTATCATCCTTCTAGGCATTTAAAATGTGTTGACCTTCATATCTTTTGGCCTTCTCTACCTCAATCACCTCCAGTTCATCCTGAATATCTTTTCAATCATGCCAAGTCTTCAAAGCCAAAAAGATTTTTGAAATTGGTAAACCCAAAGTTGATCCTAGTTGTGGTCTTCTCCATATACCACCAATTCCTCCTTTATCACCTTCTCCACCTACTAACCTCCCAACTAAGGAAGAAAAGGAGCCTATGTTGATTGATCGCACTCCACCTCAAATATCTAGCAAGGCCAAACATAACTAACATGCTCATGATATTCATCACAAGCATTGAGCTAGAGCCTGTGCACGTATCTCTTATAATTATTCTTCATCTCAGACACCTCCTACTTCACTTTCCTTTGATCAGCCCATGCTTGAGCCTACAAAGGAAGTGAATAATAAAAAATTTCAAATTGATAAACATGTTGACTCTATTATAATTAATATTGATGAAGAAGATACTCTTGATGATGATTTTATTCATCCTAAAAATTATATTCATGCTATTCATTTTGATGATTATGAGGCTATTGATCTTGATAATGATTTTCTAGCTATGCTTTCACAACAATTATCTATTGCTACTAACCCCAAATATAGTGATATTTCTTCACAATAGGGTCCTTGTTGTTGGTTTACCGTACTAATGATGGTATACCAAGAGGGGGGGTGAAATAGAAAATATTGAAACTTAACACTTTAAAAAAAAATCTCTTATTCAACTCGGTGATTCAAATAATGACAGCAACCGAAACTTTTAAACACTTGACAAACTTGATAAATAACATATAACATAAGAAAATAAAATTCATAGTTATCAAGAATCACATGTAACACCATATTTAATGAGGAATCCCAATTTGGGAAAAACCTCCATGAGAATTGTCACCCAGAAAAAGAAATACTCTTCTGAAGTATGCATGGTTAAGAGCCAATCCGGTTAAAGATTACAATGCACATTTGTTAGATATGACCCTATTAGGGGATTTACCTCATATCTATTAAGATCTTCACCCTATTAGGAGTGTCCCAAATAGAGGGATTAAACATTCATCCTATATTGATACCTTTCAAAAGGATTTACAAAAAGACTTAATAGGTCCACTCGATTGAGAGATTTTATGTTACAAATATCAGTGAGCAACAATGTAGTGATTTGACCTGTGATTCTGCAATGATCCTTTGCTTGAGAAGATCCCTTGTTCTCTCTCTCAAACTTACTACCATCAACAACTCATCAGTCTTTCCTCTAGACTCATTCTCCAACTCTTTCACTACTCTGCTCAATAGCTCTTCACCTATTCAATTCACCAACATCTTTGTACAAACATACAGACTCATCAATATATAGGCCTTTGTTTTGCCTCTTAATCCTATTGATTAGGTTTCCCTTAAATTTCACTCAACAATCAACATCTCAAATAAACTAATACAATGTATTTGTGACTCTGTTAGGCAGTTGACCTTGCCTCGTGACTTGCACTTTTCTTGGAACTCACAACTTTATTTTTTCCCCTTAATCTTCATCTCAGATTTTGAAATTGATTTTTTATGACCATAGATCTTGTAAAAAACTTTTCCTTTGTCCTTATCATCTTCTTGATCTCTATGCCTTCACATTATATTCATTCTGATCCTTGAATCCAATCTCTATTCAAACTATGTTTCATGCTTGGTGACTCAGTGACTATCTTCACTCGGTGTCTGACTTTGCTCAGTAACCAACATTGTTTGGTTGTCAACTTTGCTTGGTGACTATCTTTTCTTTTCTTGACCGATTAACACTTCACTTCTCGGTAACTAGGTTGTTCCCTTTACTAATTTCATCTCTCTACTATACCAGCTTAACAACATCAAATGTTAACTACAAACAATTATACAAATAGTACCTCATCATTGTCTGATCTTTATTATGTGCCCAATTAAGTTTCTCTCCGATTTTATATGGAAACTTAATATAAACCAGAAATCAATTTCTTGACATCAATGACAAAATAACAACTGATCTAACCATTCTACTTACTTGTATTCTTCTGAACTCAGTCTTCATCACCATTACCATAAGTTGGTTAACAATCTCCCTATTTAGCATTGATGGTGACACTATCAATTGATAATGGTATACTCTGATCTCTCTATACTATCTCTTCTCCCTCTTAGCTTATTCTTCCTCTTTTCCTTCTATTACATTATCCCTCTTACATGCAGTCTCCTTTACTTGTATATTCATCATCTACTTATCCTTTATGTATTCATTAATTACTTACTGTACTTCTCCCTCTTTGAAACAAATTCCAAAGATCCATACTCACAAAATCTTGTTTAGGTAGTGAATCATACCTTGTATGAATTTATTTCTCTTTACATACATAAATCCTTTCACAAATTTAGGCATCACCTAAAGTGTGATCACTAGCATCAACTCAAAATTCAGGTATTTTAATGTGGCTTAGAATTGATGCAACATGCCTCTTGCATTAATGAATGTTGGATAGGGGTCTGACCCTTAATTTACCTCTGAGATACTCAAAAATATCCATCAGTAGTGGTTTGGTGAATATGTCAGCTAACTATTCTTTTGAATTCACATATTCCAACATTACAAGCTTGTCTTATACTTGCTCTCTCAAGTAATGATACTTGATAGATATGTGCTTGGTCTTTGAGTGCATTACCATATTCTTTGATATGTTTATAGAATCTGTGCTGTTACAGTAGATAGTGACAATCTCTTCTTTCATATCTTCTAGTGACTCTTTGGTCCACACAATATTTGCACAATTCATAGCTACAGCAACATACTCAACTTTGGTAGTAGAGTGTGATATACAACTTTGTTTCTTTTTTAGCCATGTAACTATCCTTTCTCCTAGAAAGAAAGCTCCTCTGCTTGTACTATTTCTATCATAAATGTTTCCAGCCCAATTAGCATCAGTATAGACTTTCAAGTCAAAGTCTCCTCCTTTATTGTATAGCAGGCCAAAATCCCCAGTGCCTTTCAGAAATCTAAAAATTCTCTTAACTACAAATATATGTGTTTCCTTCAGATCAGAACAACAATTCCTATTGCATGAGCAATATCAGGTCTATTATGCACTACATGTTGCAACTTACCAATCATGGATTGATAGAGTGTCTCGTTGACTTTATTTGACTCATCCTCTTTAGATAACTTGCAGCTAGTGACCATCGGTGTTCCAACCAGTTTTGATTCATCCATACCAAAGGTCTTTAGGATATCCTTAATATATTCTAATTGTGTGATATAGATCCTATCCTTTACCTGTTGAATTTGAAGTCCAAGAAAAAATTTAATCTCTCCAATAATAGACATTTCAAACTCCTTTCTCATCTCCTTAGCAAAAGATTTGCACAATGTGTCATTGCCTCCAAAGATAATGTCATCAACAAATATCTCAGCAATTAAAACTTTGTTAGTACTATCACATTTCAGATGCACATTTTTGTTGTCACTAGTTCTTTGAAGTTCTATTGTGATTAGATATAAATGCAATCTTTCATACCATACTTGGGGTGCTTGTTTCAAGCCATACAATGCTTTGCGCAATTTGCATACCATGTCTCTATTAGTATTCTCAACAAATCCTTCAGCTTGTTCAATATATACTTCCTCTTCAAGAATACCATTGAGAAATGTAGAATTAACATTCATTTGATAAACTTTGAATCCCTTATAAGCCACATATGCTAGTAGAATCCTTAATCCTTCTAATCTAGCAATGGGTACAAAAGTTTTACCATAGTCAATTCCTTATTCTTGTGCATACCCCTTGCAAACTAATCTTTCTTTATTTCTGATTACATTACCATGCTCATTCAAATTATTTCTAAAAATTCACTTAGTACCAATTACATTCTTATCTTTTGGTCTCAGTGCCAAATTCCATGTATTATTCTTTTGAATTTGATCTATCTCTTCCTTCATTGCTTTCATACAATTTTTTCTTTCTAATGCATCTTTTACTTTTCTCAGTTCAAGTTCAGATATGAAACATGGGTTTTTTCTTACCTTGCTTCTTGTCAGAACTCCGCTAGTCTTGTCTCCAATGATTTTACTTGGTGAGTGGTGTCTCTTTACATACTTTTCCAACAGAGGCGTGGTACCCGTTGGTATCTCTTCATTTCCATCATTCGGTGAAATCTCTCCCTACTCATCTTCTTCCTCAGTTTTTTCTTTTGGTAAGGTGTCAGGAATCTCAATTTTTACATAAACAAATCTTTGATAATCCCTGGGTTCCTTCTTGTTGTCTTCATCATTCTTCTCTGCAAATTCATCAATCCTCAAATTTGCATTTTCTACAATTTTGTTAATATTCTTATTCAAACATTTGTAGGCTTTTCTCTTCACAGAATATCCCAAGAATATCCCTTCATCTCCTTTAGAGTCAAATTTACCATCTCTTGCATCCTTAAGAATATAACACCTACTTCCAAATACTTTGAAGTAACTTAGATTCGGTTTGTGTCCATACTAGATCTCATAAGGTGTTTTTTTAGTTCCCTTCTTCAGTTGTACTCGGTTAAGTGTATAAGCAGCAGTGTTGACTGCTTCTCTCCAATTTTTTTGAGAAATCCCATTCTCAATCATCAATTTTCTAGCACAATCCATAATTGATATGTTTCTCCTTTCAACTATACCATTCTTTTGTGGTGTTCTCAGTGCATACATCTGCCTCTTTATATTGTGTTCATTACAGAAGAGTATAAGTTCATCAGATGTAAACTCTCCACCTCTGTTAGATCTCAGATATTTTACTTGTCTCCTTGTTTCTTTTTCAACTCTATCCTTGTACCACTTAAACATTTGAAACACATCATATTTTTCTTTTAAAACATAACCGACATCATTCTTGATTAATCATCAACAAACAATATGAAGTATCTATCTCTATAGTAGCTATGTGTTCTCATGGGACCACATAGGTTGGTGTGTACTAACTCCAATATACCTTGTGTAGTATAGTTTTTTCTTGTAAATCTTGATTTATTCATATTACCTACTTGAAGTCCCTTACACATTACATTCTCAGGTTTGTCTAGACTTGGTAGACCTCTTACTCTATTCTTCTTACTCACTTTGATTAAGTTGTCAAAATTAACATGACATAGACATTTGTGCCATAGCCATACATCTTCAATCTTATCAAACATACAACTCTTTATGGATGTATCAAGGTAGAATAAGTTGCCTTTATATTGACCTCCGGTGGCAATCAAACTTCCCTTCTGATCAAATACTTTAACCTTCTTGTTTTGAAATTTCAGTCGGTGACCTATATTATGTAATTGTGCCACATTCAAAAAATTATACTTTAGACCTTAAACCTAATAAACATCATCACATTTAGTATTTTTCAATATAATTATAGAACCTTTTCACTTCGCAGGATATGGGGCATAATTTCCAAATCTAATGTTACCACCATTATGTTGTTTCAAAGTAATAAACTTATCAGTATCACCAGTCATATGGTGTGAGAAACTGATGTCTGTAATCCATGTATCTTTACTTAGGGATTTTTCTTCAACATACCTTTCTTCATCAAACTTATATTTAATAGTAACATAGACAACTTATTCTTCATCATCATCGGTCTCATCATTAAATGATCCTCCTTCAACAATGTAGCATTCTTTCTTTCTTTTGTTCTTAAAGTCTCTTAATCTTCTAAATTTATTATCAAACTTGTTGTTGTCTCTATTATCTTTCTTCTCATTATTGTTAGGACAATTAGAAGCTATGTGACCAATCTTATTGCATGAAAAACATTTCAAAGGTATCTTACCTCTTTACTTGTCGGTAGTCTCCTAGCCAATAATGCTTCAAATTCAGCTTCATTCTTTTCATCTTCAACATATAGTTCTTCAAGCTCACTCTAATAACTATGAAATATTTAAATATCACTACTTGCATATCCATCACTAGATCTATAATATCTAGACTTTCCAATATTCAAAGATAATTTGAATGCAAATTCAATCTTAGAAGTAGCAAGCAAATGATTATCAAAATCATTAAGCTCAAAAGCAGTTAGCTTACCGATTGTAGAATCCAAAGTAACAACCATATGTGTAATGGATATTAGCTCTTGAATAGTAGACACTCAGACGACATAGATAGGGAGCAGTGTTCTAAGCATCTTTCTTGTAACATCTTCTTCATTAATGGCTCCACCAACACCTCTAATAGCAATAGAAATATCCTTTAGTCTTGTGTTGTATGTTGTAATGTTTTCTCCTTCTTTCATTCTCATTAATGAAAAATTTCCTCTTAAGCTTCCAGCCTTAGCTTTCTGAACATGTTGATCTCTGTAAAAAACCAATGTAAGCCCCTCCCACATCTTCTTAGCAATATCACAACCTTCTAAATCATTGAACTCGAGGTCAATGAGAGTAGAAGCTATCTCTATCATCACTTGTGTATGTTCTTGTCTTTCTCTTATCTGCTCAAGTGTCAAAGGACCAAACAGTGGAGGTGATTCTCATTGTCAAAATGTTTCAGTACATAATTTCTAATACCAGATATGTGAAGCCTCATTCTATTATCCCATGTAGAAAATTTATTCCTATTCAAATCTGGTGCTTCCCTCTTACACATCTTTGGATCTTTAACTCAAGTACCTTCAAACTTATCTTCTCAAAGCACTAGCTCTGATACCAATTGTTGGTTTACTCTACTTATGATAGTATACTAAGAGGGGGTGAATTAGAAAATTTTGAAACTTAACACTTTAAAATGAAACCTCTCATTCAACTTGGTGATTCAAATAACAAAAGAAACCAAAACTTGTAAACACTTCACAAACTTGATAAACAACATATAACATAAGAAAACAATATTCATAGTTATCAAGCATCACATGTAACACCAAATTTAACAAGGAAAACCAATTTAAGAAAAACCTCCATGGGATTGTCACCCAAAAAAGGAAATAATCTTATGAAGTATGCTCGGTTAAGAGCCAATCTAGTTAAAGATTACAATGCACATTTGTTAGATGTTACCTTGTTCGGGGATTTACCTCAAATCTATTAAGATCTTCACCCAGTTAGGAGTGGATTGGTCAGAGAGCTTAAAAATTCATCCTAGAATGTTACCTTTCATGAGGATTTACAAAAATACTTATTAGGTCCACTCGGTTGAGAGATTTTCTATTACAAATATTAGTAAGAAATAGTGTACTAATTTGACCTGTGATTCTGCAACTATCCTTTTCTTGATTAGATCCCATTTTCACTCTCTGAAACTTACTAGAATCAACAACTCATCAGTCTCTCCTCTGGACTAGTTCTCCAACTCTTTCACTACTCTGCTCAATAGCTCTTCACCTATTCAATTCGCCAGCATCTCTGTATAAACATACATACTCATCAATATAGGCCTTTGTTTTTCCTCTTAATCCTATTAATAAGGTTTCCCTTCAATTATTCTCAGTCGTCTGATCATCTCAAATAAAATAATACAATGTATTTGTGACTCGTTTAAGCGGTTAACTTTGCCTCGTGACTTGCACTTTTCTTGGAACTCACAACTTTCTTTTTGTCGCTTAATCTTCATCTCAAATTTTGAACTTTATTTTTAATGACCCTAGATCTTGTAACAAACTTCGCCTTCATCCTTAGCATCTTCTTGATCTTTGTGCCTTTGTATTCAATTTGTTCTGATACTTGTATCCAATCTTTATTCAAATGTTTTTCCATGCTTGGTGACTTGGTGACTATCTTTACTCGGTGTCTAACCTCACTCACTTACCAACCTTGCTCAGTAACTGACCTTGATAGGTTGTCAACTTTGCTCAGTGACTGTCTTTACTTTTCTCGACCGACTTACACTTCACTGCTCAGTAACTAGGTTGTTCCCTTTACCGATTTGACCTCTCTTCTATACTGACTTAACAACATCAAATGTTAAGTAAAAAAATATATACCAAGAGTACCTCATTATTATCTGATCTTTATGATCTACTAAATTAAGTTCATCTCCGATTGATATGGAAACTTAATATAAACCAGAAATCAATTGCTTGACATCAATGAAAAAATAACAACTGATCTAACCATTCTACTTGCTTGTATTCTTCTGAACTCGGTCTTCATCACCATTACCATCAGTTGGTTAACACTTGTTTGGCTATTATTCCCTATGTTGTGCTTGATGTTTCTCCTCTTGCAAGTTTCCCACCTTCCCTAGACACTATAAACTAGGATGGGGGAGCAGGAGATATGCTTGACTAGCTCCTCTTGTACAGTAGATCATTTCTTTTTTTTTCTTTGTTTTCTTGTTTGTCATGATGTGCTCCCCCTATGATGTGCTACTTGTTATATGTTTAATTTAGATTTATTTAAATTACCCTTGTTGCTCTGTTGGTGCAAGGTGATAAAGGAATTGGAAATATCATCCTCATTCTTCTATTTGTATCTCATTTCTTTTATATGTTGTTACATGTTCTATTGTACATGTATCATTATTCATAAATTTTTCTTTGTGTTGTCTATTTGAGGATGATGCAAAGCGGTAGCACCTATTCTTTTTGGTCTTCGTGATGTTGGCCCAAAAAAACTTATTTTTAATTCTTGTGTCTTTCTTCCATTGTGTTGTAGTTCTACTTCTGTTGGTGAATGATGATGGTTCATTTTGAGATAATTCCGATATACATGAGTTATCATATGACCTACTGACCCAAGAGTTGGTCAATCCCTTTTGTGCTCTCTTTTTTGGCATGTGCTCATTTCCCTTGATGTATCCTTTCTTGGTGGTAGTTCATAGTGGACACATCTCTAGTGGATACATGTACGCTCTGTTAAAGTTATTTCTCCCATTAAGGTGTTTTAAATAGCTTTAATAGTGGGGCATACACTCCACTCACATTTTGAGCACACAAACTATGTTTGATGATCTTATATATTTGGATCTAGATTATAGAAACACAAATCCATAATGCCTGATCCTTGTTGTACACCTCTCTTTCGATTCCCAAAGCTTTCCAAAGGTGAGGGTTAGTAGAAAAGGTTTCACAAATGAATGTAAATCAAGTATATAATGACTACTAAACGAATACTAGAAACATGATCAATAAAATGTACAAGCAAGAGAAAGGAAGACAAATAAATGCAAACCCCACGATGCTTGAAGCTTCTATTGTTTCTCTCTACTCCTTCCGAAACGTTGTTCTTGATGCTTAGTATTGGCGGGGCAGCATCTATGACTTGAGAAGCATCGAGAATTTGATAATTGAAATGTGTGTGTGTGGTCGCAAGATGGCTTTGAATGCTAGAACTAAACTGACAGAGTGATGGCGCACGAGAGATTGAAATCCTAGACCCTTCAAATGGTTATGAAAGGTTTATTATATAGGAATTGGTGATGATATGAACGGTTGAGATCAATCCCAGAGATGGGGGAATGAACGGTTGAGATCAAAAGGAATAGGAGAGGTCCTCAGTAAACTCCACCTCTTTATTTGGTAAAGAGGAGATAGAGTTTGGTTAACTGAAGAGCTAATTATGAGTTACCTTTTTGAACTGAAGAG
>MU223370.1:1891361-1911364 GCA_018584345.1 Thuja plicata | reverse complement strand
TCAACATGTTTTTGCAGTCTCTGGCCTATCGGCCGCCATAGATTTCTCTCTTCTGTCTTCATTCTTGTAGCAGTCTTTGCATGCAGGTGTTCTTGGGAAGATTTGCAGTTCAGCAAATCTAACAGTTTCACCATAGTCAATTCCTTCTTCTTGTACATACCCCTTGCAAACTAATCTTTTTTTATTTCTAATTACATTACCATGCTCATTCAACTTATTTCTAAAAATCCACTTAGCATCAATTACATTCTTATCTTTTGGTCTCGGTACCAAAATCCATGTATTATTCTTTTGAATTTGATCTATCTCTTCCTTTGCTTTCATACAATATTCACTTTCTAATGCATCTTTTACTTTTCTCGGTTCAAGTTCAGATATTAAACATGTGTTTTCTCTTACCTTGCTTCTTGTTAGAACTCCAACAGTCTTGTCTCCAATGATTTTACTCGGTGAGTGGTGTCTCTTTACATACTTTGCCAACACAAGGTCGGCAGCCGTTGGTATCTCTTCATTTCCATCATTCGGTGGAAGCTCTCTCTACTCATCTTCTTCCTTAGTTTGTTCTTTTGGTAAGGTGTGAGTAATCTTAGTGTGTACATAAACAAATCTTTGATAATCCTTGGGTTCCTTCTTACTATCTTCATTATTCTTCTCTACAAGTTCATCAATCCTCACATTTGCACTTTCTACAATTTTGTTAGTATTCTTATTCAAACATTTGTAGGCTTTGGTCTTAGTAGAATATCCCAAGAAAATTCCTTCATCTCCTTTAGAGTAAAATTTACCATCTCTTGCATCCTTAAGAATATAACACCTACTTCCAAATACTTTGAAGCAACTTACATTCAGTTTGTGTCCATGCCAGATCTCATAAGGTGTTTTGTTAGTTCCTTTCTTTCGTTATACTTAGTTAAGTGTATAAGCAGTAGTATTGACTGCTTCTCTCCAAATTTTTTGAAAAATCCCATTATCAATCATCAGTTTTCTAGCACAATCCACAATGGATATGTTTCTCCTTTCAGCTATACCATTTTTTGTGGTGTTCTCAGTGCAGACATCTACCTCTTTATATCATGTTCATTGCAGAAGAGTGTAAATTCATCAAATGTAAACTCTTTGCCTCTGTCAGATATCAGACTTTTCAGTTGTCTCCCTATTTCTTTTTCAACTCTAGCCTTGTACCACTTAAACATTTGAAATGCATTAGATTTTTCTTTTAAAACATAACCAACATCATTCTTGAATAATCATCAACAAACAATATGAAGTATCTATCTCCATAGTAGCTCTATGTTCTCATGGGACCACATAGGTTGGTGTGTACTAACTCCAATATACCTTGTGTAATATAGGTTTTGCTTGTAAAGCTCGATTAAGTCATCTTACCTACTTGAAATCCCTTACATATTACATTCTCAGGTTTTCTTAGACTCGATAGACCTCTTACTTTGTTCTTCTTACTCACTTTGATTAAGTTGTAAAAATTAACATGACATAGCCTTTTGTGTCATAGCCATACATCTTCAATCTTAGCAAACATACAACTCTTCATGGATGTATCAAGGTAGAATAAGTTTCCTTTAGATTAACCTCCGGTGGCAATCAGACTTCCCTTCTGATCAAATACTTTAACTTTCTTGTTTTGAAATTCTAGCTAGTGACCTAGATTATTTCACTATGCCGCACTCAAAAAATTGTACTTCAAACCTTCAACCCAATAAACATCACCACATTTAGTATTCTTCAGCATAATTATAGAACCTTTTCCCTTCACAAGATATGGTGCATCATTTCCAAATCTAAAATTACCACCATTATTCTCTTTCAAAGTAATAAAGTTATCAGTATCAGCAGTCATATGGTGTGAGAAACTGATGTCTATAATCCATGTATCAATTTACTTACTTGTGATATTAGGGATTTTTCTTCAACATACCTTTCTTCATCAGACTCATCTTTAATAGCAACATAAACAACTCCTTCATCATCATCGATGTCATCATTAGATGATCCTCCTTCAACAATATAGTATGCTTTCTTTCCTTTGTTCTTAAAGTCTTTGAATCTTCTAAATCTGTTCTCAAACTTTTTGTTGTCTCTATTATCTTTCTTCTCATTATTGTCAGGACAATTAGAAGCTATGTGACCAATCTTATTACATGAAAAAAATTTCAAAGGTAGCTTATCTTTGTACTTTCCTTTACCTCTCAATAGTCTCCTAGCCAATAATGCTTCAAATTCAACTTCATTATTTTCATCTTCAACATATAGTTCTTGAAGCTCACTCTAACAACTATGAAATATTTCACTAGCACTACTTGCATATCCATCACTAGATCTAGAATATCTAGACTTTCCAATAGTCAAAGATGATTTGAATGTAGATTCAATCATAGCAGTAGCAGACAAACTATTATCAAAATCATTTAGGTCAAAAGCAATTATCTTACTGATTGTAGCATCCAAAGTGACAACCATCTATGGAATGGATCTTAGCTCTTGAATAGTGGACACTCAGATGACATAGATAGGTAGCAGTGTTCTAAGCATCTTTCTTGTAACATCTTCTTCATTAATGGTTCCACCAACACCTCTAATAGAAATAGCAATCTCCTTTAGTCTTGTGTTGTATGTTGTAATGTTTACTCCTCCTTTCATTCTCATTGATGCAAAATTTCCTCTTAAGCTTCCAGCCTTAGCTTTCTGAACATGTTGATCTCCACCAAAATCCAGTGTAAGCCTATCCCACATCTTCTTAGCAATATCACAACCTTCTAAATCATTGAACTCTAGGTCGGTGAGAGTAAAAGCTATCTCTATCATCACTTGTGTATGTTCTTATCTTTCTCTTATCATCTCAAGTGTCAAAGGACCAAATGGTGGAGGTGAGTTCTCATTGCCAAGATGATTCAGTGCATAATCTCCAATACCAAATATGTGAAGCCTCATTCTATTCTTCCATGTAGAAAAGCTATTCCTATTCAAATTTGGTGCTTCCCTCTTATAAATCTTCAGATCTTTAACTCAAGTACCTTCAAACTTATCTTCTCGAAGCACTAGCTCTGATACCAATTGTTGGTTTACCCTACTAAGGATAGCATACTAAGAGGGGGGTGAATTAGGAAATTTTGAAACTTAACACTTTAAAACTAAATCTCTCATTCAACTCGGTGATGCAAATAACAAAAGCAAATGAAACTTGTAAACACTTCCCAAACTTGATAAACAACATATAACATAAGAAAATAACATTCACAACTATCAAGCATCACATGTAACACCTGATTTAATGAGGACTCAATTTGGAAAAACCTCCGTGGGAATTGTCACCCACAAAAAGAAATACTCTTCTAAAATATGTTCGGTTTAGAGCCAATCTGCTTAAAGATTACAATACACATTTGTTAGATGTGGCCTTGTTAGGGGATTTACCTCAGATTTGTTGAGATCTTCACCCTGTTAGGAGTGTCTTGGTCAGAGGGCTTAAACATTCATCCTTGAATATTACCTTTCAGAAGGATTTACAAAAATACTCATTAGGTCCACTCGATTGAGAGATTTTCTATTACAAATATTAGTAAGCAACAATGTACTGATTTGACTTGTGATTCTACAACTATCATTTGCTTGATTAGATCCCTTTTTCACTGTCTGAAACTTACTGGCATCAACAACTCATCAGTCTCACCTATTCAATTCGCCAACATATTTGTATAAATATATAGACTCATCAATATATAGGCCTCTATTTTTCCTCTTAATCCTATTGATTACGTTTCCCTTCAATTGTCCTCAGCCTATTCAGTCTCTGAAACTTACTGGCATCAACAACTCATCAATCTCACCTATTCAATTCACCAGCATCTTTGTATAAATATATAGACTCGTCAATACATAGGCCTATATTTATAAACATGATTAGATCTCTTTTTCACTCTCTGAAACTTATTGGCATCAAGAACTCATCAGTCTCACCTATTCAATTTGCCAGCATCTTTGTATAAACATACAAACTCATCAATATATAGGCCTCTATTTTTCCTCTTAATCCTATTGATTAGGTTTCCCTTCAATTTTCCTCAGCCATCATATCATCTCAAATGAGTTGATACAATGTATTTGTGACTTGGTTAGGCGGTTAACCTTGTCTCATGACTTACACTTTTCTTGGAACTCACAACTTTCTTTTTGCTGCTTAATCTTCATCTCAAATTTTGAACTTTATTTTTCATGACCATAGATCTTGTAACAAACTTCACCTTCATCCTTATCATTTTCTTGAGCTTTGTACATTCACATTAAATTTGTTCTGATACTTGAATCCAATCTCTGTTCAAACATTGTTCCATGCTTGGTGACTCGATGACTATCTTCACTCGGTGTCTAACTTTGTTCGGTTACCAACCTTTCTTGGTAACTAACTTTGCTCAGTTTTCAACTTTTCTCGGTTACCAACCTTGCTCGGTAACTGACCTTGCTCAGTTGTCAACTTTTCTCGGTGACTGTCTTTGCTTTGCTCGATCGACTAACACTTTACTGCCCAGTAACTAGGTTGTTCCATTTACCGATTTGAACTCTCTACTATACCAACTTAACAACATCAAATGTTACATAAAAACAATTATACCAATAGTACCTCATCATTGTCTGATCTTTAATATATGCTCAATTAATTTCCTCTCCGATTGATATGGAAACTTAATATAAATGAGAAATCAATTGCTTGACATCCATGATAAAATAACAACTGATATAACCATTCTACTTGATTGTATTATTTTGAACTCGGCCTTCATCACCATTACCATCAATTGGTTAACACTTGTTTGGCTATTATTCCCTCTTTTGTGCTTGATGTTGCTCCTATTGCAAGTTTCCCACATTCCCTAAATACTATAGACCGAGATGGGGGAAGGCGATATTCTTGACTAGCTCCTCTTATACAGTAGACCATTTCTTTTCTTTTCTTTGTTTCCTTGTTTTTCGTGATGTGCTCCCCCTTGATCTGCTACTTGTTATATGTTTAATTTAGATTTCTTTAAATGACGCTTGTTTCTCCATTGGTGCGAGGTGATAAAGGAATTGGAAATATCATCCTCATTCTTCTATTTGTATCTCATTTCTTCTATATGTCGTTACATGTTCTATTTTACATGTTCCATTATTCATAAAATTGTCTTTGTGTTGTCTGTTTGAGGATGATGCAAAGCGGTAGCACCTATTCTTTTTGGTCTTTGTGATGTTGGCCCAAAAAAACTCTTCTTTTTTAATTCTTACATGTCTTTCTTCCATTGTATTGTAGTTCTACTTCCTTTGGTGAATGATGATTGTTCACTTTGACATAATTCAGATATACATGAGTTATCATATGACCTACTGACCCTAGAGTTGGTTGATCCCTTTTGTGCTCTTTTTTTTTTCATGTGCTCATTTCCCTTGATGTGTCCTTTCTTGGGAGCATTTCATAGTGGAAATGTCTCTAGTGGATGCATGTACGCTCTGTTAAAGTCGTTGCTCTCATTAAGGTGTTTGAAATAGATTTCGTGTGGGGGCATACACTCCGTTCACATTTTTCGCACACACACTATGTTTGATGATCTTATATATTTGGATCTCTTATAGAAACACAAATCCATAATGCCTGATCCATGGATTTTCACCTTTCAATCCCCTAAGGTTAGAAATATCCTTATGTCTAGATCGCTTTTTGTTTGATTCTCCTTTGGAGACACAAATCCTAAGGATGAATCCTTTACAGATTGACTAGCATGGCACACAAACCCACTAGACTATCAATGCCATCTTTTTCAACATGCCTTTTTGTGTGATTCATAATAAGAAAAGCATTCTTAATGGACCAAAGAAATCACACCCCCTTTTCCCTTTGTTTGGGGATGTCTCTCTTTTCTTAGTTTTGGATTTGATAAGGACACAAGTCACTTGGGGGCTTGATGTTTCCTTGTCTCCTTATATTTAATGAGATCATCTCATGTATTTGATCTACTTTACCATGAGTTTGAGTTTGGTTCATTGTCCCACTAAAGTGGGGGCTAAATGTATTGTCTTAAAAGTTAGCACCCATTAATTTGGAGGCTCAAAGACATTTTTAGGCCCCATTTTAGCGATTTCATGGAACATGGATGCATTTACACTTGATTTTCCACTTTTTCCTCATTTTTTGTTTGTTTCTGACTGTTTATTTTGTCCCCCAGATTCTGAGGCATTTTCCATGGACTGTACCTCCTAGGGTATAGGCCAAAGATGACCTATACTTGGGGTACATGTCAAGGTCGACCTATACCCGAGGCACTAGTTTTATGAGAACTTGGGCCCATTTCATGGATTTTCATATTTTGCTACCCAGTGCAATCGACCCTATTATTTTGACTCTCAAAATTGGTATAAAAAGAGACCTACTCACTTCATTTGGTAACCACAAGCTACATCCAGTTTTACAAGTTTTATATTTATTAAGCTCAAGCCATCAATCACAAGATATCAAGTTCAAGGTGCATTCAAGGAGTTCAAGAAAAGAAAGTATTCATTGAAATAATTCATTTCATTCTATCAAACATGCATTTCCTTCCATAGATCTAATTTCATTCTTAGAGATAGTAGATTTGTCCATCAAGGGAGGAGATTTGCATTCATCAATATTGCACAAGCATTCAACCATTCAAGAATTTAAGCACACATACATCCATTATCTATGATTTGGCACTTGTAGATCTATTGCATTTGTGAAGACATCCAACAACCTACATTCTACATACAAGCATTCATACATCTTTGTGGGTAATGGATTCGAATCTATCCATGAAGGTTTGCCAAGAAAGGTGAATATTTACATCTGTCTTTCTTTTACATGCTTTTATTTTGATTCAATTTTAATTCCTAAATGGGGTCTTGACTAGGGCATGCCCCTTCCCCCCCAAAAATTCCATTTTTCTTGTGTGTAGGAGCAAATTTGCAGGTTTTCAATATTTCAGATCGGATTTGGCTGATTTAGGGTTACAATTTCCATCAGACATCTAGATCTCATATTTTTGGACAATTTAGGTATAGGCTAGCCTCGAACAGTATCCTCCAAGTCAAATTGTTCCTAGGACCTTCATATTTTCATAGTTTGCAAATTTCAGCTTCCCAATTCTAGATCTAGCTCTGTTTCAGTTTCTGCTATAGTCTTCTACTCCATTTTAAAATCTGATATTTTGACCTCTACTGCCCTCAATGTGAGTCTAATTTTCTCTTTTTCGTTTCATATCACTTACTTTGAGATATCAGATTAGGTCTTTTATACCCTTGATTGTTACATGTGCTTCTATTTTACTTGCATTGCATTTAATCAATCAACTAGCCGTATGTCATTTAATCAAACACACACACTCTCAATTAGAATTAATCAACAAACAATAAAGGGAAAGTATAAACAAACAAAATAGAAATACATCTTTTCCCTTGAAAGGAATTGAATTTTTTAGTAGTACCCCTACATCCATTTGGGATGTGTGAATCTAATTTGGGTTCTCTTGAAAGTTATATTTTGGGATCCCTCTTTTCTCTTTCCCTAATGTGCATAAAAAAAAGAGACTGAGGTGGTTTAACATTAATATATATATACTTTTATATATATAGGAATTTTCCTTTTGCTAAACCAAAATGCCATGAATATATATAAACATCATGAAATGAAAAATATTATTATTTATTCTATGTGATTGATAAAGAGAAGTAAGAAAAAAGGTAATAACGTGAGATATCACACATCAATCTAACTTAGTAAAATCTATGATGAAAATGAAAGATACCAATACTAGAACTAAGAATGCAATATATGAGATCTAGACACCAAATAAAAATAGAAATGTCACACATCGGGTTCACCAAAATGTACAAAAGGAAAAGAGAAGCAAGGGGGAGTGTTCATCTTTCCTATTGCACAATCAAAAGGAAGATGACCTACTAGACTCAAGAGGAATTAAATGCTAAATGAGTACAATGATCCTTCACTATACTAATTAGATGAGTTGATTTAGAGATTTATTATTGAATGATGCAAGATAGAAGTCAAAAGAGGAAAAAATGACAAGTTGCAGAATATATGGTCTGACAAAAAATAGACAGTTATTTACAGGTATAAAAAAAGATAACTAGAAGATGCAACTAACTTGTAGTTTTAGTTTGATGCAGATCTAGGGGGAAGAGGTTGCCTAGAGAATGATATTCTTAGGAAGAGGGTGCCTGAGGCTTCCTATTCCCAGTGCATTTAACTAAACTTAGTTGCAGACTTTTCGTTAGCTTCTGTACTTTCTGGATCCAAAACGGTACAAACACCACCTATATCTATACACAAAAAAATGGGGAAAATGTTGGTTAGATAAGGATTTGCCTCAATCAAACCTCAGTTTGGAGTCAACCTTGAAATAACATGAAATAACTGAAAGCATATTGTCATATAGAAAAGACTAGATCTGAAAAATTAAGTATATCATACCTTGGCAATGCAAATTCTTCTTTGAATGTGATCAAGTATGTTTATGCAATAGTTTTGAATTCAAACAAAAATCTGAAAGAAAATCATGAAATACAAAACCTTGTGTGATAGATGTTGTAGTTTGCCACAATGCTTGACTAGAGAGAGAGAAGGATGACTTGAGGAGTTCAAGACTTGAATGCCTGAATGAAAGTGGATACTTGAATGTATGCAGGTGGATCCTTGCACTGTGATATTCTTCCTTAATGACAAACTCATTTTCTTGGCCTTCTATGAGGGAAAGAATCTTGACCCATGGAGAAGGTTTCCTTGAAAACACCTTAGAATGCTTAAGATCTTGCTTGACAATGCTTGAGATTCAAAATTGTAGGACAACTCTTGAAATATTGATCTTGGTTACCAAAAAAGGAGAGATAGGATACATTTATACCTCTCACAACATTTTGGGGATCAAAACTCAATGGAGCCCAAAAGGAATTTATAAATCCTGCTAAATCAACAAGATGGGCCCCCAATTTAAATTTTGGGCAAAATATAGGGAAGAGGATGCCCAAGGCACCCTCTTCTCGAGAAGAGGATGTCCCAGGCATCCTCTTCTCTCCAAAAGAGGATGCAATTGAAATTGGAAGTCAGGAATATGGAAAGAAAGCCAGATTCTGAAGGACGGGTGATTACAGGGTTGAGATGAAATACAAAGGCCAGAAATGGTAACATAGGGCCCATGCTGATTAATAAATGATCGAATCGGTGAAATAATAAAGGAGCACACCTAGAAATAAGGGCTCACATCAATTGTTTCTATATGTGTATTGACATAGGACTCATATTTGAATTTAGGCATTCATTAAGTGTAACATGAAGTCCTATTACACATGCTAAAATGGAAACACACTAAGGTGGGTGATAAACAATCATGGCATTGTACACACCTATAAGGTGCTTACAATTTACAATGGTACATAAGATAATCAAGAGGCCGTTAGATATTTCCAATCCATGTTGAACTATGACATGCAAATTCATGAAAGGGGAAGAGATGATATGTTGGACAATTTTTTTAATTTGATTAATGAAGTACAAATAATGTAAAAATTTACAAAAATATAACAATAGAAGATGTTAGAAAGGAAACCTTTCAATTTTTCCTAGACAAAGCCCTCATGCTAGATGGTTTTCTTGCAAATTTCTTTTAACACTTCTTGGATATTTTTAGCAATAGCTTATTTAAAGCAATTAAGGAATCAAGGAAGAAGGCTACTATGCTAGGAGCTCTAAACCACACATTTATAGCTCTTGTTCCTAAGAAGAAAGAATAAAATTGAATGATTGACTTTGATCCACTTCATTATGTAATACAATTTACAAAGTGGTGAACAAGATTATTGCCAATAAATTGAAAAGGGTGCAAAACAAGATAATTTTGGATGAGTAGAGTGGCTTCTCTCTAGGGAGATCAAATTTTAAAGGGATTATTGTAGCACATGAAACAATACACTCTGCCAGGGAAAATAGAGTTCCTAGTATGGTCATTATGTTGGATATCTTGAAAGCATGTGATCTTTTTGATCTAGACAAATCCTTTTAAGGTAGATGCAAAATCTTTGATTTGGTAATAAGTGGATTTACTGGATAAAGAGTTGCAATAACAATCCTAAGTTCTCAGTTCTAGTTAATGGAGTATCACAATGATTTTTGAGACTTCAAGGGGTATAATGAAAGGTGATCCCTTATCCCCTTTTATTTTCATCGTCATGGAAAAGGCCCTTGGAAGAAGCATTTCTCATCTTAGATCAGAAGGATATTGGAAAGGAATTGATGTTGCCTATGGTCTTGATCTGACTAAGCATCGACAATTCGTGATGATACAATATTGTTTAGGAGTGCAAGTAGGTTTGAGGTGAGATACATAAGGAAGCTATTAGAATATTATAGCAAGGCCTTAGGATAAAGCATTAATTGTAGGAAGTCTGAGGTCTTTTTCCTAAATGTGTGACCTAGTCTTTAGCGGGAGATTGCTTGCATTCTTGATCTAAAAGTAGCAAATTTTCCAGAGATATTTTTGGGGATGCCTTTATTTGCAAGGATAAATAAGAAGTGATAATGAGAAAATCTAATAAATAACTGCAAGAAGAAAATGGAAATGTGGAATGGGAAATGATTGACCTCTTCAGGTATAATTCTAATGCTTAAGGTTGTTTTATCCACTATACCTATATACTATATGTCATGTATGCGGATCCCAAGTGCACTTGAGGATTCTCTAATACAACTTATGAGGAGATTATTTTGGAATGGGATTAGATAACACTAAAAAAATTCCCCTTATTTCTTGGGAGAAGATATGTAAACCTCAAGGAGCTGGAGGGGCGAGGTTAAAACAAATGAATATTATGAACATTTCTATGGGAGCTAAACTTGCATGGTACATGTGCATACCAAAGGTAATCAAAGGTCGGTGCAGATTCTTAGGAGGAAATATTTGGATTTAGATGATCAAATTTGTATACTCAATATTAGGGATCCCCCTCGTGGATTTGCAATATAGAATTACATTCTAGAATGTCAATAAGTCATTAAAAAATACATCAGTTGGGAAATTAAGAATGTCAGATGTGCTTCATTTTGGGAAGATTCATGGGAAGGATATCTCGCTCTAATCAACACACCAAATTTGGAATATATCAGAAGAGGGGCAAGTAGTTCACGGGGTAGTAAAGTCTACAATTATGGGGATACAACATTGGTAAATGACATCCCAATATGGTATTGGAAATCAATGGATGAGCTCAAAGTTCCTCGCGACTAGAAATACACTCTTACTAATATCTTGATAAACATGTGTTTTTCAATATCATATCAAGATGATGTGATATGGTGGTGTGCTTTTACAAATAGGGAGTATAGATTCAAAGTTGGATACAAGATAAGAGAAGCAGTTCTAGACAATCAACAATGGTTGAAAAATCTTTTGTGGGGTAAATATTGCTTACTTAAGGTGGGGGTTTTTCCTGGGTGGCTATACAAAACAAAATCCTCATGCAGGACAAACTAGTTAAATTGGGATTCACTGGTCTAGGCAGATGTTGCATGTGTAAAAATTAGGAGGAAAACGTGGACCACCTCCTCTTGACCTGCCCATATGTAGAGATGTGTTGGCATTTTTTTCTTAAATAAACTATGTTTCCAAAGTCCTTTACTACAGAGTTTGAAAGATTGGTTTGTCATGTGACCAAAAAGAATAAGAAAGGGCCTATTTGATAGTCTATGGTAGGCCATTCCCTCCTCAGTCATTTGGGAACTATGGAAGGAACACAATAGAAGGATATTTCAAGATAAAATAATGTCTAGAGAAACCTTATCATAATAATGGAGGCCCATATCATAGAGTTGGTAAATTCTATAATTAGGAACAAGCCTTTGAAAAGAAACACTTTCACAAATTGGGATGATAAGATGACCAAGATCTTCAAAGGGCTAAAGATCCCCCTAAATAATGGAGATAACACTAATAATTCAACCAAGAACTCAAGGGAGGATGTTAGATGGAGTGCCCCTAAGAAAAGTTGGATTAAAATAAACTTTGATGGCACATCTAAAGGGAATCCATGCCAAGTAGATATGGATGTGTGGCTCAAGATGAATAAAAAATGTTATAGCTAGATAAGTATTCATTGGGGAGAAAACAAACAACAACGCAAAATTTAGAGCGACCTTTATGGAATTAGAATTGAGAAAGGAAATTGGGGCAAATAAAATCCACTTAAAAGGTGATTTGTTAATCGTAACTAATGTCATTGCTTCATGTTAGTTTGTTTCATGGTTTTAGTCTTTGGGTGTGCTCTATTTTGTGGGTTGGAGCACTGGTCTATTTTTTTATTGGTGAAAGTAGTTATGCGTTAGTAACAATGGACAATATATCTAATCCTCTTTTTTTTTTGAAATAATATAAGGGAGTTGACTCATACTAGCTTTTAATTTAACAAAAAAATTTAAAAATAACTAAAATTATAATTATCAATTAATTATTATGCAAAATTGAGATTAAAATTGATTGTTTTGAATATAATCTTAACTAATAATTATTTAGTTAATTTATTTTAATAAAATATATTAGAAAAATAATTAATGAAAACTAGATTTATAGTATTAAAGATTTATATTGATAAATTATAATAATTTTAAGTTAAAAATTTAAAATTATATTTTATATATAAATTATGATATTAACATATTAATTATCCTTTAATTAACATATGTTTTCTCTGCTTGGCTCTTTGTGAGTGGGGTTGTAATTTAGGAATTAAAATTAATTAAGAAATTCTTTAGACCATTATTTATAAAATATAAATAAAAAATAACATATTAATTATTATAATTATTTATATTACAAAAAATGTACATTTAATTAATTATAATTTATATCTTAAAAAGTGTTTTGGGCAATTAAAGTGTCAAGAATTAATTTATTTAGATATTTTCTAGTCTTTTCTAGATAGATGGATTAAACATATCTATTCTAATTTATTTTCCTTTTCAATTATAATTATCCCATCCAAAAAGTTGTCTCACACTAGAAAAGGAAAAAAATGAGCAAATTTGTTGCACCTATTCAAGATGCAAGTGCTAGTAATAGTAAGTTGGTATATTTAATTTTGAATATCAAGGACAAACTCATGAGCCTCCTCCACCAACCATTTATATGGAACTAAAAAATATTAATGTTATTGAATAAATTACTTCGAGAAAATAAGAATCCCTATTTTCTAGGCATCAAATTTTCAAGGTGCGTGGTGTTTTCGGTAGCTAGTTTCCCCCACACCTCTTAAAATTGCTTCAAGAGATCTATTATGTATTTTTTTAAATTCCCAACAATATTTATTTAGACTTACCTATATAGTTGTTGATAAACTATAAATTTAACATTACTTATTAACAATTACTATATCACCATTTACTACATTTTAGGTTTTCTCATTATTACAAAATATGTGCATTATTCACAACACCTAAAATATTTAAGGAAGATCCCTCCATGATACACTATGTAACCATTTAATGCTATATTAGGTTGGTAAAACATTAAATTTTATTTTAGTTTAAATGATAAAGATCCCTCCATGATATGGCTACATAACAATCTAATGCTCTACTAGGTTGGTAAAAAATAAAATTTTATGTTATTTTAAATTATAAATACTCTTCAAGACAATAAGAACCCCTATATTTTAGAAATGAAATTTTTGGGGTTAGACTTCTTGTAAATATAACATTACACGTTCAAAAAATGAGACCATCTACTATATTTTAGGTCTGCTCATGCTACCAAATCCCTATTGCACATTTTAGGAAGTTCCCTTCATGATACCACTATGTAGCCATTTAATGCTATATTAGGTTGGTAAAACATTAAATTTTATTTTATTTTAAATGACAAAGATCCCTCCATGATACCACTACATAACAATCTAATGTTCTACTAGGTTAGTAAAAAATAAAATTTTATGTTATTTTAAATTATAAATACTCTTCAAGAAAATAAGAACCTCGATATTTTAGAAATTTAATTTTTGGGATTAGACTTCGTGTAAATATAACATTACACTTAAAAATATGAGACCATCTACTATATTTTAGGTTCGCTCACTACTACCAAATCCCTATTTCCCTATTATTGACATTGAACATTTAAGGAAGTTCCCTTACTGAAACAACTGCCTAACTATTGAATGCTATACTAGATTGCTAAGCATTAAATTTCATTTTATTTTAAATGATAAATATTTAATGTTATACTCGTTGGCAGAGGATTAGCATTAAATGTTAAGTCGTGGAGTAATCCCTTAACTGTCACTGGTTGTTCAATTAAATTTTAAGAAGCTCCCAACGCAGGTTCTATCAGAGTTAGTTGAGACTCTGTAGCATATTACCGTTAAACTCAATTAATAAAAATGTGCAAAAAGATTTTGGGTCTTGTGTGCAACTGTAGTATACTTAATGAGTACGCAGAATAGGAAAAGGTTTGCTAAAACGAGGAAAGACTGAATTAGAGGAGAACCTCTGTATTTGTATGTAACGGTCATAATTGAGATGTCTGTCGTATACAAAATATATATATGTTAAGGATGGTATTGGATTAGTGAATGGTGAAACCTAATTGAGATTAAAACATTTCAAATGATAAATTTACTGTTGGGGTGTGGTTAGAATTTGCTGATTTGCACGCCCGCCAAAAAATACCTGTTCAGTTTACTATTTGGGTATGGAGTACATTTGGCTTCTTTTCCTTTTTGTTTACAGAGGGAAGTACATTTGGGTTTCACTAAAACATATGCAGTTTTGGGTGTTATTTACTGTGTGGGTGTCATGACAATTAGGTTTTTGAATTATGACAATTAGGTTTTTAAATTATTATTTTTTCATGTTGAATCGAGGAAATGGTGATAAGGATGATAGTGGGCATATATTTTATTGATTTTCAGATGCAAATTGGAAAGGGTAAAGGAAGTGGAGATTCTCTTCCAGCTGCAGTTTGTCTGGTGATGCCAAAATTCCGTGAACTTTAGGTCATTGCCCTTGGGAGTTATTTTGTTTGTAGCCGTGTTGTTTTTTTGGGTATTTGTAATCTATGTTTTGTGTGTGAAAACATTTTACTGTTGATTTATACATTGGAATTTTATACAGTATCTGTCTGACAGCTACTTCCACCGTCCTGTTGCCTGCCTTGCCTGACTTGTGCTTCTTTATTTTGGTCCCTTTTTTCAAGCATTCTGCTTTTTAAATTTTGCCCTTGCTTTTCTCCTCTCACCCACCAACCCTGTTCACATATTTTTCATGCCAATTTAATCCCATTATTCCTTGCTCAAACAGTCCTGGTTTCCTTGTCTTTACACTTTTTTGGCCCCGTTAGATTATTTTATGTTACTTGTGCTGTTGGAATTCTGTTTTTCTGTTTATCTAAAACCAATCCGCTTCGTTCCACATTCCAAAAGCCCCCCTCGCTTCTCCTATACATCTTCCTGCAATTAGTAGTCACTTTCAAAGTGTGCTGTATGTTGTTTCATTCAATTTTCAGTGATTTGTCTGTGAATTCTTTCTCCATATAATGTACCCAAAACACTGCAATCAACTTTCTTTCACATTACTCGGGTAATCTCTGAAAAGACAGGAGCTTGCTACTTTTTTGACCAGAAGTATTCCTTTCCTCTTACTCTATCCATTGCTTTGCCAACAAGTTTCTCTGTATTTTTCCTCCCTCATACACCTACATATCTCCTTCCTAAACAACTGTTACTTTCTTTTTAACCTTTTTAGTAGCCAAAGCTTGATTCACACAGAGCAACTTTGCTTGAAGAGGAAGAGTTGGTTGCAGTTTCGGCAGTTTTTTCTGTTCAAGCTTACAGCAATAATTGGGTTGAAGAGGTATTTTGCTTCAGATCTTGTAGTTCTTCGTAGAGTGTTGCTCATTTGGAGGGCTTAATATATTAAAGAGGGATATATGTTGCGTTTCTGAACCTGCAGGAGATTTTGAATTTGGGTTTCAATACTTGGAATGATTCTGTTCCTCTGAGAGCATTTGGGCTTTCAGAGCAGAGGTGTTCAGTTAATTGTGCCACTTGTTTGTCTAAAAGCAAGGATAAAGATACGATGTCTGCGCCCAAGCTTGAGGAAATCAGCCATCCACCACTGGAACAGCTGCAAGGCCTGGATTACTGCATAGATTCCAATCCCCCATGGCGTAAGCTTCTTTTCCTTTCCCCTGAAGTATACTGTGTTGGCATTTCGTTTGTTAATAGTTTAACACTTTCAGAATTTTCTCTATGCAATGTGATATTGTATTGAAAGCTCTCTCAAATGTGAAAGTTTGCACAAAACAGTCACCCTCAAAACTTCTGTTTTGCATAGAATTTGTCAGGTTCATTGCGTATGCCCGAGTAAACATTCTCCAAGAACATACTTTTTAACGGAATGTCATCACATTCGCATGCCTCAGATGCACTGGTCTATTCAATTTCATCATCAATCATGTTTAACGACTTATTCTATATGAGATTGTAGGGCTTCTGGTTTATTTGTTGTCTTAGGCGACCAAATGGGTATCACTAAACTGCATTTCTCGGGAAAGACCAGCAGTGCTTTTTTTTTTTCTTTTTTTGTATTATTAGCAACACGGGTTAAGTTGCACAAAAATGTGTGTTTATGCTAAGAGGCCTTTTTCTATGAGAAATGTGGTTATTTGAGTTCCAATTTTGCATTCCCTTTGCCGCAGCAGATTGATCTTTCAGCATTTGGTTACTAACTGAAATTGGGAAAATACTCGATTACATTCTCCAGAGATAGACTGAAATGTGTCACTTGACTGAGGGAAAATAGTATCAGAGAAAGCAGTAGGCTATTTTTAGTGAGGTTATTGAATCATCAGAACTTTAATTGCCTGGGTATATGAAGTCATCTCGCTTTCATGCTGAGAATCAGGCAAAAGGAGAATTCTTGCAAACCTCATCCCTATTTTGGTACTGAGCTCTCGAGAGTATAGCGTGTTTCACAGATACAGCTTTTTCGTGAATTTTTATCAATAGGCTTTAGAATTTTTTTTCTCTATCATACTTATATGAATTTATGGAATAGTTATCTTGCTTCTCAACAGATGATCTGATATCCATGTTACTTGGTTTGTGTAGCTGAGACAATAATTTTGGCATTTCAGCACTATATTTTGATGTTGGGAACTACAGTCATGATTCCAACTTTTCTTGTTCCTGCGATGGGGGGAAATGATGTAAGGATGTTTTCTTTGTAAGGTTTGGTTTTCTTATGTGTTGAAACCTAAAGATTAATATTTGCATGATAAACTCAATTGGTTGTTCATCTCATACAGGATGATAAGGTGCGAGTTATACAAACATTGTTGTTTGTTGCTGGCCTGAACATGCTTCTGCAGTCAGTATTTGGAACTCGTTTGCCCACAGTTGTTGGTGGTTCATTTACATTTATCATACCTATAATGTCCATAATAGATGATTCATCACTGAAGAATATCGAGGATGGGCATGAAGTAAGTTTGTTTAGAATTATGGCAAACTGATCAGAGTTTAGTAGTTTACTTCCTTCTTGTTGCAATGTAGTATTCACAAACTATGTTGAATTTATGTACTTAAGCATCATAACATTCTGTATTTGTCCTTCACAGATTTTTTTCATGCTATGTTCTTGGTAAGTTGAGCAGAGGTTTTTAACATTCCATCATTGCCCTTGCAGAGGTTTGTTCATACAATGCGTGCTATTCAAGGAGCACTGATTGCTTCATCAAGCATACAGATCATCCTTGGTTACAGCCAACTTTGGGGCATCTTCTCTCGGTATTTAACTACATTGATTGTGCTTAAGTTTATTTCCCCTTCTCTGTACTCAATGCTCGAAATATCTTTTATTAGCTATGTGGGCTTTCAGAGGATTTTTTTCATTCATTTTAAATATTACCATCTTGCATCTTTATTTCAGATTTTTCAGTCCTCTTGGTATGACACCAGTGATTTCGTTGGTTGGACTTGGTTTGTTTGAGAGAGGTTTCCCAGGGGTAAGTGTATATTGCATTCACTGTTAGGTATTCTTTTGAGACATTTTAAAGCAATCTTAATTCTTTCTTAACCATACAATGTACTTGCCAAAAGTCTTGATGCTCTTGGCAGATTTTAGGCCTTTGTTTTTTTTAGTAAACGAAAGAATTCAAAGGAACATCCATTGCATATGGTCTTCTTGTCAGTGTTGTAACTCCTTTGTATATTGTTTTACACAATCAGGTTGGTAAATGCGTGGAAATTGGTGTGCCAATGCTTATTGTATTTATTGGATTTGCACAGGTATAACCATGGTTTTTAATAATTGCTAAACTGTTTTGTAAAGCTTCCAAATCTCTGAAATTGTGCAGTATCTTCTTTGTTGATTTCCCTTTCTCTGCTATCTCATGCAGTACTTGAAGCATATACATGCAAGAAGCTTGCCTGTCTTTGAGCGGTTTCCAGTGCTTATTTGTATTACCCTTGTGTGGGCATATGCACATTTGTTGACTGCAAGTGGGGCTTATAAGCATGTGCCTGTGATGACTAAGGATCACTGTCGCACTGATAGAGCTCACCTTATATCATCTGCTCCATGGTATTAAATGTGTGATATGTCATCATGGTTTTGCTGTTGAGTTTCTGGAAGCTACTATTCAAAATTTTATAATTCTGAAATTCTAGTTGGTGTAGTGAAAGGATAATCAATTAAGTGATTGGCATTTTCAGAAATTTGGTTTATGTGGAAATGATTGACACAAGTTTCTGTCAACCCAGGATAAAGTTTCCTTATCCTCTGCAATGGGGTGCACCTACTTTTAATGCTGGTCATGCATTTGGAATGATGGCCGCAGTTCTTGTTTCTCTTATTGAGGTTCAACGTTTACCATATTTCTTTCCTCATTTTCTATTTCTTAAATTGAATGAAACTTAGCAGTTGAACTAATTGGGTATGGAAGTATATTGTGCTTTATCTTGGGGACAAGGTAGGGTAAGAAATATAGTTGTAATTCATCTTGTATCTCTTCCTGACATTTTAAAAACAAAACGCAGTCAACTGGGGCATACAACGCTGCATCTCGGCTTGCAAGTGCCACACCACCTCCTGCATATGTTCTTAGTCGGGGTATCGGTTGGCAGGTGAGCTGAACATGATTGGTAAGCAAAATTTGCTTTGATGAACCTACTGAACCTTTTTTCATTTTTTTTCTCTTTTCTTTTTACATTATGGTGCAGGGTATTGGAATACTATTGGATGGTCTATTTGGCACAGGAACTGGTTCAACTGTGTCTGTGTAAGTATGCTTTGTTTATTGCTACTACCTGAAGAACATTATGACTCAGATTTGCTCACTTTTGAAAACGAACCTGAAGAACATTATGACTCGGATCTCTGTAATGGTATTTCAGAGAGAATGTTGGGATTCTGGGAATTACAAGAGTAGGCAGCAGGCGTGTTGTTCAAATATCAGCTGGTTTCATGATATTCTTCTCTATATTAGGTTTGGGATAACTTTTCTCTCAGACACACACTTCTTGAGTTATTCTTCTTAAGTTATTCATGTCCTCATTTGACATATTTTAGGCAAATTTAACTGTGTCCTTGTTTGACATATTTTAGGCAAATTTGGAGCTCTTTTTGCGTCAATACCTTTTCCCATATTTGCTGCACTATACTGTGTGCTCTTTGGGATTGTTGGTAAGTTTATATAACCAATTCCACTCAACATTGCAGGCATAACATTGCAGGCTCTCTAGAATTCTAATTTTGTTGTTTCTTCCTTTTTTCCAGCTGCTGTTGGTATTTCCTTCATACAGTTTACCAACATGAATTCCCTGCGAAACCTGTTTATCATTGGAGTTTCCTTCTTTCTTGGCCTTTCCATTCCTCAATATTTCAATGAGTTTTATGCTACATCTAGGCATGGCCCTGTGAATACAAAAGCAGGATGGGT
>MU223370.1:1879348-1889737 GCA_018584345.1 Thuja plicata | reverse complement strand
TAGTGCATATTTTGTACCAGTAAAACATATTAGACAAAATTGACCCATATGGCCAGGTTAGAATCATGGGTAGAGTAGGGCCAATTCTGTACCATCACAATATGTAAGACAATTCAACCCACATGATCAGATTAGAACTTAGAATCATCGACATGTATACTCAGAGGTGAGCACAATGATTCCAAATGGTAGTAAAATTATAGATTCATTTACAAGATAATTTTGATTGTTCCAACAACAATTTCTGGGGATTCTTTTTTGTTTTGGAATCAACGTCTCTAATGACGATCACAGGATGCGACTCCATAATCTATTAAAGAACTTTTGTATAGTTTTTCCAAAAATTTGAAAACTTGTTTCGATAATGGATGATTAAACTTAAAACATTCTTTTGGCCTGAGTGGTTTGTGCGACTATTTGAAATTCGTTATTCAAATATACATAATAATATAGTGCTCATATTACGACTTAATAACGTTTATATAAGAGATGCTCTTGATTTTATTTTCATTCCTTCAATTTTAATGTCCAAGAGCTCTCTCTAGGTCTTCACTAAAATCACACGAGTTTGGTAAACGAGATTACTAATTTCTGATAGGGGATTTATATTTTTACATTGTGTCCATGATAAGCATATCCATGTGGTGAATGACCATTTTACTATAAAATCTTTAAAAATGCTTAAAATTGTTCCTTTTAAAGGCAAAACATATCATTTTCTCTTTCTAAAGAATATGCATAATGAATGCAACTTATCTTTTCCCTTTCTAAAGAACATGCATAATGAATGCAACTCTACATAACATCACAAGTCTTCCATTATAATATCATAAAAAATCCTTAAAATTTTTCCTTTCAAGACAAAACATACCATTTTATCTTTCTAAAGAACATGCATAATGAATGCAATTGTACATAACATCACAAGTCTTCCATGTGGAAGAATAAATGGGGCATCAACAATAAGAGTTTATAAATACAAGTACGAAATTAAAGGGTATTTAAGGGAGACGAACAAAGAGTTAGAAAACATCAAAAAATAATTTGGAGTGAATATCATTTGTTTTGTTTGTTTTGGATGGTTTAAGTTCCAATTTCTAGATCTGTTGGTCTCGTGGACGTCAATAAAATCTCATATTTCATTTCTAATTGTTATGTGAGAAGTGATACAACATCATTAAAACAATGCTATATATATGAGAAAGTTTAATGGAGTACTTGTTAAAGTTATTTTCTAGATTTAGCAGTAAGATAAGCATATTGTTTTCAATGTGATAATGCCCAAGATCATGATCTAGCTCTCAACATGTCATTATCTAAGTAAAACACAACCATTTTCTATTCACACAAGTTATCCCTAACATAGTATAATCTCTTGTGTAATATTGTCAAACCTTAATTATTCCTATGATGCTAAAACCTAAAAACAAATTCATCTTGTGGAAAAAAAATTGTAGTTCTTCGCTTCAAGTTGACTATTTACGAGGTTTGACTATCAATCATTTAACTTTTGAAAGAGCACTCTCCAATTTTGTATTCCCAGTGTCTTAGGAAACTTACTCAAAATAGGCTCAAAACTCATAAAATTCTATTTGTAGATCAAACCATGCACAATATCAAACTTGTTTCAATAGAAAGTTAATTCACAAAGTTGTATGCGTGGAAGTACCTTGGTTTATGGTAGATGTTTATTAGCTTAGAGGATCGTCACTCAAGAGTTCAAACTACCAACAATGATTGTGAAAAGCATTAGATTTGGACACTAGCACCCAACCTAAATGATGGTGATTTTTTTGGAATGACTCTAGCACTAGACAAGGGTGATGCAATCTTATATTAAAGGTCTCTACTGCTAGACATGGGCACTACATCTAATAAAGGACTCTAGCACCTATGATGGACACTCTAGTCATATAGAGTTAGGACGCACACACATCTCCCTTCAATGTTGAAGTCTTGGACAACTCAATTTGCTCACAATTTCCAATCTTTTAACGAATTTTGAAATTGATTACAAAAACATAATAAACATGAATTGAATTTCTAAGTTTTCTAAGGTTGAATACAAGCCTATTTTCTTCATGAATATGCACTCAATTATAATTGTATTCTAATTGCATCAAGGAACATTCTATTGATTTCAAATTGATTCCCAAAATGCTTTCTAGACATCCATTTGATCTAAAACTTGAAACTACGTTCTTAAATGCAATAGTGACAACTTCAATTCAAATTGTAAAATTATAAGTACATAAAAGTATAATTAAGATGACATAATAACCTAAATCTTTTCACTAGTAGTTAAGATATATCTCATTGTTAATTAAGTGAAATTCATTAATCCTAGCTTTATTTTCCTAATATAAGGTTTACATGATTTTTTCTTTTTCAATTTTAAGGCTTTGTGGGTGAATATTAATATCAATACTTTGTGGTCTCCAAACCCTCATATCCATATTCTTCGTTAATCTCGCAATATCCCTATAGTTTTCAAGAATTTTCAATCTGAGGGGATAGATTGGGTGGAATCCTGATGGTGATGGATGAAGATCTGTCATTCCTTTCTTCAATGGGGGTGGCAACTGCGAGTGGAGGATAGTATGATATGCATGTAACAAGATCCTTCATGTGACATATAGAGAGTTTATGAGAGGACCATCACACAGGGACATCAGACATGGCATTGCATTAAGTTCCTCCGTCGAGATGTCGAGGAGTGAAATGAACTATATTAGTTGTCGTCGATAGATGGGCATTCTCATCGGTGTGGTTAGAGGCCAAGTCAAAATTGAAAGTTGAGTGCTCTTTCTTATAAGAATAAGAATAAGCATAGCCTCTCTCACATCATGTGATGAAGTGGAAAGATCTTCCATCCCACTTTCCCACTTGTCCACAACACATAGTTTCATTGGCCCATATAGATAGAGGATAGAAGGCCCCATCTCTATTTCCATATATATAGAAGGGTTAGGGGATGGAGATACATTCATGAGGCTAACGTGTAGAAATATAACTACAAATAAATAGTTGTTCATTTATGCATTTGTCAACTAAAACCCCTCTCCTTTATGTGACTAGATCACGATGGATGGAAGGAGATTTGGATTGCTAGAGTGGGGTAAAGAACCAAACCCCTAAGATCATATATATGGCTCAAGAACAACTAAACTTTATTGGAATGATTGAATTATTGAAATCCATCATTCCATAAACCTAGTATTGGATTGAGCCAGACAGTATTCATCTATGACCCTACAATAATCTACCTCCCTGTGCATGGGGGAGGGGTAAGGGGTAGAACCCAATCTATCTATATCTTATACACAATTAATTAATGAATGATGATTATATCCATCATTATGTTATTAGGGTCGTGAGTTGCACACATATTTTGAAGTGAATTATTTTCTCAACTATAATTAATGCTCCTTCTGAACTTGACCTAATGGAAGCACTACCCTTGCTCTCCAAAGTAGGTTACTCTACTCAAGGCTGGCTTTAGGGAGGGATAGAATGGGTTGGTGGGTCGGTCTCAAGGGTGGGCGCTCATTCCTAGCCCGCCTGCCTATAGATAGTGTAGTAGCCTATAGTAGCTAGGGTATGGCACTGGATTCAATAAATAGGTTTTATTCTAGATCCTACTATTTTAATGGGAAATTTCATTGACTACTAATGATATCGGGTGTTGGATGGTGCAAGAAAGGGAGTCCATTCTATTAATGAAGTCTTTCTTGAACTAGAGTGGGGTTTGACTATGTCCCGCACCCACAATATAACCCCCCACCCTCTCTTTAGAATAGTAATATATCAAGAAATGATATAGAACCCTCTCAAAAAATATATTATCCCTCCCAATAATATAATGGAATCCCTCTCGACTTCTATAATAACCCTCTTGGATCCCCCTTGCAGGGAAAGATCCTAATTTATTGTCGAAAGGGTTCAATGGAAATTGCAAGAGGGTACATATATTGTCAAGAGGGATTTTATGGATATTGTCAAGTGCATGAAGAGGTAGATCAATTATGAGAGGTCCCTACTATTCTAACGGGTTTCCAAATTTTAAGGGTTCATCTATGCCCCCACCTATCCCCGCACGTGAATAGTAGGGCCATCTTGGGTGGGAATCGTCCTACTATTATAAGGGGTGAATAGTGTTAGAGTAATAAGTTATTTCACTTTTTAATTAAATCATTTTGATTTAATTATTAAGTCATTTATTATCTCTAGTTCACTTAAGCTAAACTTTAGGCAAATAATAATTAATTATTATCATGCAACCTAGGTTTTTCCCTTTTAGGGTTTTGATCACCTTTATAAGGTTTGATCTCTTTGTAATTATTAATTATCCGAGGATTCTATTGTATTGGAGTTTTCTCTCCATGGTTTGCACAATATGTTTCCTCTTTCATGGATCTGTTATTTATGGCCTCCATAGCTTTTGCTTCTCTCTTTTTGTGACAGGTTTGCATGTAGGTGATTCTTGGGAGCTGTAGGGTTGATTTTTCATCAACTCCAATAAATAGTACCTAGATCCACCCAACCAACATCTATAGCCTTCCACCCACCTTGCATTAGGGGACTAAAGTTCCTGTGGAGTGGGATGGCCTAATTTTAGTTGGTGCCTTAAAAATATAATTCTCCCCCCACCCCATCCATACATGTAGGGTGTTCTCCCAAACCAAAATTTGAGGAAAAAATTACCTCATATACATACCTCATGGTGCTTCCTTTCTCCCATGTTCACAAAAAAAAAACTACCCTCTTTGAACTACTCTTCATCACAAAAATCCCAACTGTAGATTATTATCAAACTAATTCTATATGTAACATGCAGGGGCATGAGGAGATAGTTGGGGGGAGTTGGATAGTGGTCATGACATATTTATATATATCATAGATCAAATATATTTGATTTGGTCGCTTACCCTTTTGACCTAGGGTTCATCCGTCTCCAACCCCTTGGGAGGGTGACAGGAGTGGGGGCCCTTCCCCCTAAATGCTACAAATAGTGATGCTTGGACTGGGCAGAGGAGGTAGAGAAGTGGGCAAGGATAGAGATTGTTCCTTATTGAATTAGGAATATTATTACTCCATAATAATAATAATATTGTTCAATGAAAGACCATGGGGGTGTGATCCATGGATCGGAAGTGTTACAAAATAAAATGTTGATTTATTTAACCTTTAACCCTTCTCATATTTGTAATGCCAATCCTATTCCTAGAGTAGTTGTACGCTTTAGAAACTAAAATTCCCTTAATGCTATAAGATTTCCACAATCCACTTGAAAATTGTTAAAAGCTTCTGGATATGATTGTGTGATCTGAAACATTGACGTGAAGAACTTACAATCATATCCAGAAGGTTTTAATTTTTTCCTAAAATTCCCTCACGAATCTTACCTCTCATTCTATCATGTCTTTGGTTCTAGGCTAGGTGAGGCTAGAATATCTTTTCTTGAGGCCCTATACCCCTATCTCTCTATTTTTGTAGACAAAGAAATGGAAGGTGGGCAGGGCCCCTACTATTCTGAGGGGCCTACTATTATAACAAGGTCAAGCAATGTAGAACTCAAGACCCCATATGATATGTGTACACCGCTTGAGGCTTGGAATTGTGTAGCCTGAGGCCACAAGTGGATTGGTCAGATAGCTTCTCTGATTGGTTCCTTCCACTCTACTTATCCATGGCCACTTTACCAAGGTTAGAGGAACGGGTGAATAACATGACCCTCTGATTTGTTTCTTTTTCATCTACTAGAACTACAAGTAGGTGGGAAGAAACCGTTGTCAACTATATGCTCAGATACATGATCATAGAATCTTGAGCGGCCAGTTATTGACAATTTCCATCTAAAGCATCATTCTATTTCAAGAGACCAGAGAAGAGATAAAGGGGTTTTTGTCATTCTTCCCCCCTCCATGATCTATCTATATATAGATTGTCTTTGATACAAGTTCTTCAATTTTCAGTCTTTGGATAGGCCAGAATGACATAATCTTAGTCCAAGTGGGTAGTGTTAGATAAGAGGTTGTATGATCCAAATCAAAGAAATTATTGTGGAGTGATTGACATTATGATGACATTCCTACAGTCTGATTCTCACTAAATTACTTGATTTCTTTCTCATTTCTTCCTTCTACTTCTTCCTTCTCACCCACTTGCTCCTTACTATCAAATTGTCTCAACTCTTCCTAGTCCTCCTAGTCATGATGATGATAATGATGGTAAACATGTGGACTCTAGTGAAAATTTTGGAGTGGGATAGAATTATAGTGTTGTTGACGAGTTTCTAACAACTAACAATTGATAATTTTTATTTTGAGAACTAAAAATTTATACGCTCGTGATTGGGTTCAAATTCGAGAATGATTCTATACATAACATGCAAAGGATCGGACGAGCATGCGTTATGTATAGAATGAGATATGGGTAGAACTTAATCCCCAACTCTTCCTCACATGAAATAAAATAGAACAATAAAACCTCCCCTTAGAATAGTAGGCATATTCAAAACATCAACATTGAGAGTAATTAATCGATGTCCACAATAACTCCATTATTTTTATCACTAATACTAACAAATTCTTCATAGATGAAGTTCTCATTTACCATGTACATTAAAAATTCAATTTACGCATGTGGATACAAGACCCTACCTCTCACACTTTCCAAAATTTTGAAAGAAGAATCTTTGTTGAAACCCTCTAAAATCATTAATTGACTTGAGTGCTTCAATTATCCAACCATAAACATAAAAATATGTATTCTTTGTCTAGAAAAGTAAAAAATTTAATTCTCTTTGAATAATAATTAGCAATGTGATCTCGCAACTACTTCTCTAAACAATCCAATAATTAAATTCTATATTTTCTTCAAAATGATTATTTAAGATTATTTATCAAAATCTCATATTTAAATTCTTTGGAATTTCCAATCCAAGAGCGCAAGGTAAATTGAATATTAAACAATAAATAAATGCACTTATTCAATAATAAATTTTCTTTTCCAAATAATTCACTTAAACAATAATTTTGAATGAAAAAACTATCTATAATGATTCAATTTATAACATTCATCCTCAAAAGTGAAGTCAACTATCAAGAATAACTGAATAAAATCCTAAATATATTCTTTATAATTTATTCATGTGAATGATTTATTTCCCTTAATAAATTATTAATTCAAAAGAATTTCACAAGTAATAATAATATAATTTATTTAATTATATTGAACTAGTCAATTTTTTCAAGCCTATGGACAATCAGTAATGAAATCAAAGATTAATCTACTTTATCGTCATTCATAAATAAATGACCATACTATAGTCATCTCTACAACAAATCAATGATCTAAAAATCTATGATCAAAAAGAAAATATAAAGTATTTTCCAATGTGGAGCGTCAAACCATTTGCTTTCTAGTCCCCATCCAAACCCCTTTGAATAACAATATTCTTAATATACACACTAAAGCAAATAGCCTTTGAATAATCAGTATAAGGAAGAAGAACATTGTATCTTACATTATTCTTTTGTATATAACACTATCAGTACTCTATAAGTCTCATAAGACCTTACACTATCTTGCCAACATCACAACACTATTCTCCTATATAACACTTTCAAGAATATTTTTTTCTCATAGGACCATATATTATCCTTCCAATCTATATTGCAATCATAATTGTTGATACTACAAGATAGTCGATGACTATATTGTTATTATTTGTATATCTCAAAAGTGCATCAATCTAAAACATATGCCAAGCCAAGTTTGTGATCTTTAATAGAGATTAAAAAAAACATCATGGATTTGAATCAAGGTCAAAGGAAAACTTAACCAATATGCTATTGGATTAATTACTTGTATTACATTAAAATACCCAACAAACTTGTTGATGAAGGGTGCTCCCCTTATTAACACAAACACACAACAAAATCGAGAATAACAAGATTTGCAAAGACATGAAATGGGCTTTCTATTATCCACCATGAAATAAAAATTACAATATTTAGAAATATAACATGCACAACCACATGGGCATTTATTACAATAATCTGCAAGCCAGAGCCACCATATACATAACCCAGAACTGCCCTAGACAACCCTACGAGCCTTCAATATATAGACAATTTTAACCGCCCAAGAAGTTTCTAGAAATTAAACCCTAAAGTTTGAGGCTGACCATCCCTAAGATATTATTAATTATTTTTATTACATTAGAATATGCCCAAACAACTTCGGAACCCAAAAATAATTTTTGAACAAACATTAACATTTTCAAGTTCAGGTAGCATAACTTCCTGAGACCATAACTGATCAACCGTTGACCCGATGGGTCGTCGTAACCCCATTTCGGAAATGCCATGAAATTATCTACAACACTAGACTCATGCAAGCTCTAGTTAGCCAAGGTTTCGACCCCATTCAGAGCCTCTAAAGCCTTCAAAAATGAGTTCGAAGTTTCTGTACCCTGCTGCCAATACCAAAAATATCCAATGTCTACAAAACTAGACATGATCTGGCAAGGAAACTTTACTGGTAGGATGATACAATCAAAGTGAACCTCCAGGGAAGATAATAGAACAATCTAAGCTCAAACAAAAAACTTACTAAAAATAGTAACTTTCCATAAATAGAAACTCTGCACAAAATAGCCCTTATTGAAAAGAAACCAAAAAATATTTTTGGGTGATGCAAGATTGCTCTTACACCTACGATGCTCTTGCATCAGACACCCAGGGTAATTTGAGAAGTGACCCTGTCACGTCTCTGGTGGTCAAAGGAAAACTAAGACGGTTAACCTCCTCCCTTAATAGCCACGATGAATCTTCTACAGGTCATCCTTTCCATTTGACCAAATATTCTTCATATGTCCTATTCCTTGTGCTTCTGCCAACATGACTGTCCAAAATGTCTTCAATCTCCTCTGTAGCTGAAGTAGTTGCTGGAATATTCACTGTGCTTCTATGATATGATCCTCAACACCTCCCTCATGATATTCTGTCAAATCTCAAATGTTAAATACTGGTGAAATATTGAGTTTATTGGGAAACTCTACTTCATAAGCATTTCCTGAATCATCCTTCTTCAATATTTTGCATGGTCCAAAATTCTTCATCTTCAACTTATTATATGTTCCTACTAGAAATCTCTCCTTTCTCAAATGAACCATGACTTCATCTCCCACTTGGAATTCCTTATGCCTCCTTTTCTTGTCTACCTTAGCCTTGTACTATGTATTTATTTTATTAATGTGTTTCCTCACCTCCTCATGCAAACTCTTCAAGTGCTCTGCAAAGTCTTCAGCTTCAACGCTACTTGTTTCTCCTTTGTCCAACTTTCTTAATTCTGATGCATTTATGGGATTACTTCCATACACTGTATGGAATGGTGATTTACCAATGCTCCTATTGAAAAAAGTATTATATGCAAATTCTGCTTGTGGTAAAACCAAATCCCATCCCCTTGGTTTATCTCCAATCAAGCTTCTCAACAGGTTTCCCAAACTCCTATTCACAAATGTTGTGTGTTCATCAATCTATGGATGGTGTGCTAAACTAAACTTCAAATATGTCTTCAACTTTTTCTGCAAGGTTCTCCAAAAGTACCCAACAAAATTGGTGTCTCGACCTGAAAATATGCTCTTTGGTAATCCATGTAGTCTTACCACCTCCCTAAAAAACAATTATGCTACATGAACAACATCATTAGTCTTCTTGCAAGGAAAGAAATGTGCCATTTTTGAAAACCTATCTACCAACAAAGATGGAATCCTGCCCTCTCTGAGTTCTCGTTAGGCCAAGAACAAAGTCCATACTAATATCCTCCTATGGCTTCTCTAGTACAGATAATGACTGATATTACCCTGTATTCTTCTTCACTCTTTTTTCCATCTGACATACTCTGCAACCTGATGACATTAATTTTTCCATTAGTACACTTAGTGAAAAACATTGACAGAGATCAGCGGCGGACTACAGAGATTACCGGCAAACTACAAAGATTACCGGTAGACTACAAGTATTACCGGCAAACAACGAGCATACCCGAAAGTACACAAAGGTCATGAAAAATGCTAAGTATGGAATTGACAAGCATCACCGGCGACTAAAAGCATCACCGGTGACACAGTTTTGAGAACAAAACCGATGGAACAGAAAAGGCATACCTGACAACCAGTTCAAGAAAGGAACACTGGTGACCAAGAAAACTGACCGTCAGAACCAACAGTCAGTTAGAGAACCCGCAAATTATGGATCTGAGTTTTACACGTCAGATAAAGCAATGTAATTCTATTTATAGAGTTTTAATTTGTTTTAAATGATAACTTAAGGGTCAAGCAAGCTTTATGTAAATGTTTTAAAGCATCCTAACAGATCT
>MU223370.1:1843552-1869270 GCA_018584345.1 Thuja plicata | reverse complement strand
ACCGACGAGCAGATAAAGGTATTATTCAATCATGGAAGGATGATTACTTATATGTATGAAGCTTAATAGGATTTGTTATCAGCAATTAAAGATTGCATACATCATCAGATCAAAGACTTATGTAGTTACATTCTAACATGTGCATCACATCTAAAATCCTTTTGTAGAAGGTGGACTTAACAGTTCTTTACAAATCTCTTAACAGAGTGCACACTTAACAGTGTTGCTAAAGCTTCAAACGAAGTAGATCTTAACAGGTCTCTACTGTAATACTCCTAATAGGGTAGGTCATCAGAAGTGACCAATTGTAAGCCTTAACCGACCCCTTCTTATCTGTAGATAGTGAAGTCTTGTGGGTAACAATCCCCACCATAGTTTTTACTTCCTAACATGATTTTTTTGCGATATCGTATCTTATGTTATGTGTTATCTATTTTCATGAATGTTTTTGTTATGGTTACATACTAAAAGAACTTATGATATGATTGCATATACATAAAGAAAGATGAACAGTTAGATAAGATAATTTACAAATTGATGATTAAGGGTTAATGGGCTAACCAAGAAAAGTTTTAGAGGTATTGATTCACCCCTCCCCTCTTAGTACATCATTCCAATATATTTCCAACACAACCTTGTACAAATTTCTTAATATCCTGCTACAATTGTGGCCAATCATAGTTCTCACTAACTAGAGAAATGGTTTTATCTCACCCATTATGTCTAGCCAGTCCTCCACTATGCTTTTCTTTGATTAGATTCTCCCTCATGGAGCTCTTCAGAATGCACAACTGACTACCTCAGAATAACATGTCATCCTGGATTATGAAATCCAACCATTTGGTTCTATCCAAAGTAACAAGTTCTCTATAAGCTTTCCAAGCTTCGCCAAAATCTGGATCTTCAGGATACAAACTCTTGAGTTCCTTGAACCCAACAACCTCAATCTGCATCTTTGTCAGCAAAATCAGTCTTCTGCTAAGGGCATGTACAACCCTATTAGACTTCCCACTCTTGTGTTTCCAAACAAAAGTATAAATTTGCAAAAACTCAACCCATTTCAAATGCCTTTGATTTAACTTTCCCTGACTATTCAAATATTGCAAAGCTTGATGATCAGTAAATAAAACAAACTCTTTTGGCAAAAGATAATGTCTCCACTTCCTCAATGCATGAACTATACCATAGAACTCCTTATCATAAACATAATATTTTCTCTTTGCATCATTCAAATTCTCACTAAAATAAGCAATGGGTTTACCTTCCTGACTCAAAACTACTCCAATAGCATTACCACTAGCATCACAGTCAACTTGAAACACCTTGTTAAAATCAGGAAGTGCTAAAACAAGTTATTCTATAACTTTTCTTTTCAACAATTCAAAACTCTTATCTGTCCCTATAGTCCACTTAAATGCTTTCCTATCCCCTCTCATTGTTTCAGTCAAGGGTCCACAAATACTATACTGAAACTTTGAATAAATTTTTTGTAAAAGATAGCCAAACCATGAAAAGATCTTACCTCAGTAGATCTCCTTGGGGTAGGTCATTCAAGGATAGCCCGCAACTTCTCTGGGTCCATTTTTAGACCTTCTACTGAGACTACAAATCCTAGATACACTAACTCCTTCTTCACAAAACTGCACTTCTTCAGATTCATCAGCAACTTCTCTTCCCTTAACCTCTAAAACACCTTACAAATATGCGTCATATGTTCTTCCAATGTCTTACTAAAAATCAAAATATCATCCAGTAAACAATAACAAACTTACCCAAAAATTATTTCTGTAATTCATTCATGAGCCACATGAATGTGCTCAGTGCATTGTTTAGCACAAAAGGCATGACTAACCACTCATACAAGCCCTCCTTTGTCTTGAAGAGTGTCTTCCATTCATCTCTTTCTCTAATCCTGATTTGGTGGTATCCACTCTTTAGATATATCTTTGTTAAATACTCAGCTCCATTTAAACAATCCATAATATCATCCATTCTTGGCGAGCAAAATATATACTTGATAGTGATCTTATTGATATCCCAAGAATATGTATGCATCCTCCATTCTCCATTTTTATTTGGTGCTAATAACGTTGGTACAACACCTGTGCTAAAGCTCTCTTGGATCAATCCCTTCTGCAACAACTCATGCACTTGTCTGTTCAATTCCTCACTCTCTGTTGGAGTCATCCTATGGGCTGCCTTGTTTAGAAAACTGTCCCATGGGATCAATTCGATCTAATGACTAATCTTTCTCACTAGTGGTAATCCATCGGGTACATTATCAGAAACAATACCCTGAAACTCCTCCAACAAGTCTGCAACTTCTGCAGGTACATATTCTACTTCTTCTTTACCCACTTTTGGAATTGGGGAAAAACACATATGCTCATGTCTCATACCTTCTAAGAACTTTCTTCCATCAACTAAACAAATTATGGCATTACTACATACCTTTTCTCTTGTTTCCTTCAATGGCTTCAGCTTGTGTCAGACTACATCCTTTATCAGAGAATAAGTATTAGCATGACCATCATGGGTGGCACGCATGTCAAATTACTAAGGCCTTGCTAACAATAAATGACATGCATCCATGGGGATGATATCGCAAAGTACCTCATCTCGATAACTTCCAATTTTGAACTTCACTAAGCATTTCTCATTGACCAGGACCTTGTGGTCATCCTACACACAGGAAATTTTGTATGGACGTGGGTGTTTTTCCCTTTTCAGCTTCAAATTTGTGACCATTTCTTCTAATACTAGATTATCAGTGCTTCCACCATCAATAATCACAGAACACTTATCCTTGCACTTGCATCTAGTGCGAAATAGGCTCTTCCTCTAATATGATCTCTTCTCTTCATTTATCAGGATCCTCCTGATAACTAGGGTTTCTCCCCTCTCAGCATCATCTGAGTGTTCTGACTGGGCTTCTTCATTTGCATGTGCAACTCATGCATGTCCCTCATTCCTCTTATCTATCCTTCCTTGACGTTGTGGGCATTCATAGGCTCAATGTCATTCTTCTCCACAATGGAAACATGTCCCACAAAAATGTCCTCTTCCTTGTGCTTTCCCTCTTCCTCTTCCTCTCTGATCCCTATTATTTTGATCATGGGAATGATTGTAATTATTTCCCCTATGATTCTGAATGCTACTTGACTCGTCATTATTTTTATGATTTTCATTTCGGCCTCCATAAGACCGTCTGCTAGATCTTCCACCACGACCTATTCCAGCTTTCTTTCTTTCAAACTTTTTGTTCAGTTTCTCTTCCACCCTTAGGGAAAACTGGTATGCCTCTTCAATACTAGTCATTCTAACCAGAATCAACTCATCCTGAATACTTGGACACAATCCATAAAGATAATGAGAAACTTTTTCCTTCTCAGGTTCTGCATGACCTATTCTAATGAGGACTCAGTAGAACTCTTTTGTATAATCTTGCACAAATTTTCACACTTGTTTCAACCCTTGCATTTTCCTCAATAGATAAAGCTCATAATCAATGGGAATAAAGTGTATCTTCAACTTCTCCACCATTCGGTCCCATCTTGTGATTTTCTCCTTTCCTCTTCTATTCCTCTCCATTTGGATCTCCTACCACCAAATTTTTGCATGACCCTTCAGTTTGGCCTTCACAAATTTGATCCGATCTAGGTCTTCAACATATTCATACTCAAAATATTCTTCTCGAGCATTTATCTAGTCGATCATCTCCTCTAGGTTAAGATTTCCCAAAAATGAGGTTACTTCAATCTTGGGTCTCTTTCCAATCTTGGAAATGGCCCTCAAAAGCCTATCATGTTCCAGATCTCTAGGCACTTCTAGTGCTTCCTAGTCACCTTTTCCTTATTCTTCGAATTCCTCTTCACTTTCATCTCTAACCACAATATTTATCCCTCTACGTAGCTCCTCTTGCAACGTTTACACTTGTCTCTGGAGGACTCTAAAACTCTCTTCTATCACACCTGTAACTCTCCCACCACGGTTCCTTCATGGAGGCATTTTGGACTCTTATCACATGAACCCACAACCACACTCCTAGTGCAAACTGCCTCACATTCAGCGATCTATCTACACACTCAGGAAATCCTTCTTTGATACCACTTGATGAACGGTGCTCCCCTTATTAACATAAACACACAAAAAAAATGAGAATAACAAGATTTACAAAGATAGGAAATGGGCTTTCTATTATCCACCATGAAATGAAAATTACAATATTTGGAAATATAATATGCACAACCACATACACAAACACATGGGCATTTATTTCAATAATCTGCAAACCAGAGCCACCAGATGCATAACCCAAAAATGCCCTAGACAACCCTATGATAACCACCCAAGAATATTATTACACCCTAAGGTTTGAGGCTGACCATCCCTAAGATATTATTAATCATTTTAATTACATTAGAATAGGCTGAAACAACTTCAGAACACAAAAATAAATTTTGAAGAAACTTTAACATTTTCAAGTTCAGGTAGCGCAACTTCCGGAGACCATAACTCATCAATCATTGACCCAATGGGTCGTCGTAACCCCATTTTGGAAATGCCACAAAGAACTCTATAGTTCTTAACTCATGCAAGCTCCAGTCAGCCAAGGCTTCAACCCCATTTGAAGCCTCTAAAGCCTTCAAAACTAAGTTCAAAGTTTCTGTACCCTGCTGCCAATATCGAAAATATCCAATATCTATAAAAATAGACTTGATCTGGAAAAGAAACTTTACTGGCAAGATGATACAATCAAAGTGAACCTCCAAGGAAAAAAATAGAACATTCTGAGCTCAAATAGAAAAATTACTAAAAATAGTAACTTTCCAGGAATAACAACTCTGCACAAAATAGCCCTATTTGAAAAGAAACCAAAAAATATTTTTGGGTGATGCAAGATTGCTCTTACACCCAGGATGCTCCTGCATCACTTGTATAGAAAAGGTGTCTCAAATTTACATTCTTAATATTTCTCTTTAAATATTTGATTGTATTTTTTATTTTATCTTTAATGATTTTTTCTTCACTTGGCAAATTTGTCCCATTATGATGTGACACTTCTTTCATCTACAATGATTTTCTCCTCACATGAGTAAGTTGGTTTTTTACATTGAGGTGGTATGCTTGGTCATATGCATACATCTTGGAAGGTTCTTAGGAGCATTTTAACTCATCATGACAAGGATTATGATAGATTCTTATGATGCATAAGAACATGTAAGAGAGAGGTTTTGTTGGAACTTTGACTAGCATTATGATAAATTTGATTGGTTGTTATGGAATATCTCTGAACATGCTATATGAAAATAAATTGGGGTGGCCAATTGAGCGGTCAAATATTATTATTAATGATATATAACATGTAATGAATGTGTAGAATATGTCTCAAAAGAGTAGGTTCAAGGGGATGTTAGGATTTGTATCTTGACCATTTGGGTACCCTGCCTCTCTTGACCTTGCTAATGGTTTTCCAAAACTATGTTGTGGTTTCCAAGTTCTTCTCCTATAAATTGGCATTAGGAGTTAGAGGATGTAGTAGTTTTTTTATAGGTTATGTTACTATCATTATGCTACTAAAATTTAGAAGGACAAGTTGATGTATTGATTTGACTATTTTTTAATGTTAATAGAAGCTTGGGTCTCTTTAGGTTCAGAATTTTCTTGCAAGGGTTACTCCATGTAAACATTGTGTTATAGTTTATATTTTCTTTCATGGTTGTTTTTTATTCCATATGATCTATCATTGTTAATTAATTCGGATGCATTAAATTTCAATACATCTTTTTATATATAAATATTTTTATCTTTATTTTTGCATGGTACCAAAGCCATGGTTAGATTCATTAGACAAAGGGGCTTCTCTTTTAGAGTTTTTAATTTGGTTTCTTATTGTAATGGGAGTGTGTTGCATGTTTTCTTGTATTTTCATATCCTAGTGAACGGAGATCATGGTCAATTCATATCTATTAGAGATTGAAAATTTCAATAGTTCAAGGTTTAAAAGTTATTAGCTAAAAATAGAGAATCTCTTAAACGAAAGAGGTTAAAACATTGTTGTAAATTGTGTATATAAGTTTTGGAAATATTTCACATGAATTAATAAAACTTTATAAAAATCCTAAAAATTATTTAGTTGAGTTTCTTTGATTACGTTTCAAATGTTTCTAACGAAATTTTTTCTTATAATTTTTAGAATATAAGATACATTTAAAAAAAAAAATCGTATTATGAAAAGAAAATTTTATTCTTTTAAAATGAGAAAATAAGAATCAATTATAAAACATCTTAAAGAATTTAATCTAAAGTTAATTTCAATGGATAAATGTGAAGGTAGAGGAAGAAGAGAAGTGTATTGTGTTATTATGTTTATTTATCAAATCCTAGGAAAATTGTATTCTTGCTAAATTGTTAGTTCTCTATAGATCCTACAATGGATGCTCTTATTGCTGCCTTTCACATAAAGGAAATAAGAAGAATTCATATGGAGGATGGGTATAAGAATGAATCATATTTGAAAGGAAGATCTAAAAAGAGGGCCAATAACAAGAACAAAGTTGATAATGATGTTGGAAATATGTGTTGGCTTTGATGTCAACTTGATGTCTAACAATATACATTGTCACTAAGGAGATATTCAGAATATATGATGTTTGAGTATTATCATGAATTAAGGATGAGATACATTTGAGATTAATTATGCATCTATATAGTTTGTATCTTGAGGTCATCAAGGAAGTTTGTCCAAAGGTACAATAGATGTGCTCATTGCAGAGTATATGTTCAATGATTAAGTACATGATATATAGTTTATCTTAAGATCAACAAGGAAGTTTGTCTAGAGGTTTAGAAAATGTGTTCATTGTATAGTATCTATCCAGGTGATGAAGTAAGTATATGATATCCTTTGACACATGTTTTGCAATCTTGATGCAATTATGTTTGATATTAGCTACATGTTTAGAGAGCTATCTTGTCGATAACTAAGTTCAATTTCATATTTGGTTGATTAAGAGAATCTATCCAAGTGTTAATCAAATTATTTCACAAGCATACATGTTGGTAAAATGGTCCGCATTTCATTCTCTAGCTGTGTGGATCAGGATGTATGCTTTGTAGTGTATATGGAACTTAAGTCCAAAATTTCATGTCTCGACCACTTCCACAACAAAGTTATAAGGTTTTTTTATTCATATCACAATTTTGACTGTTAAAGCATGTCTTAGATGAATAATTAAAATCTCCTCATTCTTCTATGATGATTTGTTAGCTTGTACAGTTTTGGGAATATGTTGTAGATGGTGAAAGGGTTCAGTGAATTAAGCTTCAAGTGATTTGGCTCTCCTTAATACAATACTCTTTTTTATGACTTGTTCCACACTATCAAAGTTGTCATATCTCAGTATGATCACTGGATTATTTCTCTTGCATCACATAATGATTTATTCCTTCATAATATAATTTACAGGGAATCAAAGATAATCTAAGGGTAGAACAGGTTTAGCATAGGAAAAGGGAAAATTGAGGGTTTATAAAACACAGTTCGATCTCTTTAGAATTTTTATTTCTTTTATCCTTTGAGATGGCCTCAGCTAGCTTAAGAGATCAGGATAGATTAGATGGAGCCTCAAATTTTGGTGTCTAGAAATCTAGAATTTCTTTATTACTAGAAGAGAATGGTATCAAGGAATATGTGATCAGTTTTGTAGCTGTACCTACAGATCCAACATAGCTCTTAGAAAAAAAATGATAATGACAAGGTGAGGAGGCTAATTCTTGATTTTTTCAAGGACCATATAGTTCCACATATCATAGATACATCTAAGAAGATTTGGGATGCCATTCTAAATCTATACCAGAATGCTACCACTTATCGAAAGCTGATTCTCAGAGAAAAGTTGAGGAATACCCAGATGAAAAAGGTAGAAGACATTACAAGTTACCTCACCAGGCTTAGAATTGTCAAGGATGAGTTAGAAATTGTTGGAGACAAACCAGATGATGATGAGCTAGTAAGAATAGCCCTAAATGGGTTTACTAAGCAGCGAGATGTCTTTGTTCAAGTTATTAATGGAAAAGACACCTTACCAAGTTGGGATCGAATATGGATCGACTTCACTTAGGAGGAGCTTAGACTAAGTCTTGTCAATGGAACCAACAATAAGAGTCAGAAAAGTGAGGTGGAATAAGAAAATGTTTCCCTAGAGGGAAAAGGGAAAGAAAACAAGGGGTCTAGCAAAGGATCAAATCGACAAGCTGAGAAGAAAAAAGACTTTTCTAAGATCAAGTCCTATGACTATCATGAGTTTGGCCACTATGCCAGTAATTTCCTGAAAAGGAAGAAGAATGACAAGAAATGAAAGAAGGTGGTAGCTTCAGCAAGTGCAGATGAGCTCTCTATTAGAATGGAGGATGAGTTTGCACTCATTGATTGTATGATTAGCTCAACCTCACAAAGTGTTTGGTACATATATAGTGGGGCATCATTTCATATGACAAAAGTTAGAGACTAGTTCTCCAGTTATAAGGAGGAGGACACCAGAATCTAGATTTATATGGGGAACATGTCCAAAATCAATTTAGTTGGAATAGGGATTGTTCAATTTAAGAGGGAGAATGACAAGATGATTCCCCTTCATGATGTATTACATGTGCAAGTCTTGGGTATGAATCTAATTTATGTATATGTCCTTCAAGATAAAGGCTATAATGTACTCTTTAGAGGGGTGCATGTGTTGATCAAGCATAAGGATTGGAAATCACCCATAGCTATTGGAGTTAGGAGCGGTCGACTGTATAGGTTGAAATTTTCATGGTCCTAAGGCACTCACGGGAAACAATAATCCTAGAGATCAAGGATAGCTATGACATAGGAGGATCCATGACATATACATCATGGAGCACTTAAATTGCTTTGTGAGATAGTGAAAGGTGTCCCAGAGGTGACCACATAGCATAATGATGTATGTAAGGGATGTGTGTTGGGGAAGTTTGCGGAAGAAACTTTTCCAAGGAATCACTCTAGATCCAAGTGTGTTCTTGATCTAGTACATTTAGATATATGTGGATTAATGTCAATGAAGTATCTCATAGGATACAAGTACTTTGTTACTTTTATTGATGATTTCTCTAAGAAGACTTGGATATACTTCTTGAAGACCAAGGATGAGGTTTTCAGTCACTTCCAAGAGTTCAAAGCTCTTATGGATAACTTGAGAGGAAGGATGATAAAGGTTCTTCAATCATTCAATGGAGGCAAGTACAAAGGGAATCAGTTCTAGGATTTATGTATCAAGGAAGGAATCAAGAGGGAGTGGACCGTTCCTTACAACCCACAATAGAATGAGGTTTTTGAGAGGAAGAATAATTCTATATCAGAGGAAACAAGGGCTATGCTACATGACCAGGGCATGCCACGCTACTTATTGGGAGAGACATGTAGTGTGTGTGTGTCTATATATATATATATATATATATATATATATATATATATATATATATATATTGTATAGTCAAAAACTGGAAGAAATTCCATTGTGGACTGGTTTAGCCCTCCGAGTAAGTGGTTTGGGGTCATGTCAAGCACCTTGAATGGGTTCTTGATCTTGACCTGGCTTTCCCCCTGTTCTCTCCCTCTTTCCACTTCTTTCCAGTCTAATTTTTGCATCCTGGACTGCAGATTTGAGATCTTTGACCTCAGGGTCAGGGTCAACCTTTTGGGTCTATGTCAACCTTCACCCTGACCTAGGTCAAGGTCGACCTTGACCTTGACCCAGGGTTCAAACTTCAGGGTCTTCCAGTTTTCGGATTTCGGTCTTTGCAAAAGTTTTTTTCCCCTTCCGGGTCGGTTGTTTCGGGCTCCAAAGCGTCGATTCCTAAATTATATTTAACATAGGTCCTCAGCTAGGGGTAAAGACTTTAATGGGAATTTAATTCTCCTATGTTGGCCTCCTTAGAAGATTGTGCCCTAATTTCATATAAAAGGGAGCTTTCTCCTCTCATTTTCTCTAAGTCTTCTAAGCATCATTAAGCAATTGAGGAGCATTATCAAGTGAAGTCCAAGCAAGCTAAGGAGCAAGATTTCAATAAAGCATTCATCCATTCTCAATAATTCAAGCATCCATTTTCATGAAGGAGATCCATTGGAGGCCATTGGAGGATTCAAGCTACATAGTGCCCTTTTGGTGATCTCTTCATCTACCTTCTTCCAAGCCTCTTCCAAAATCAAGAACCCATTCAAGACTTGGTGTTGGAGATCTACAAGCAATTGATTGAAGACATACTACATCCTACATTCTAGATCTATTGGTGCATACATACTTGTGGATTGAAGGATTCAAATCCTCCGCAAGGACTTTTACAAGCAAGGTGAATTTATGCATTTACTTTGTCCATTTCTGCAATTTCAATTACATATATTTGAGGTTAATTCTAAAACCGGGGTTTGACCAAGGCAAACCCCTCCCCCCCAAAAAACAAACCTCTTTTTATTGTAGGTACAGGTGTCAAACAGTTGATTTGAGACCAGATCTAGATGCCCTTTTCGGCTTTCTTTCAGACGGCATGAACAGAGTCACTTTCGGATCTGTACAGGTCAGGGTCGACATTATTGGGTTAGGGTTGACATTTGTGGGTCAAGGTCGACCTTTTTCATAAGATGACATTAGAACAGAAAATGATTTATGGGTTTTGTTTGTCTCTACGTTCCGGTTTTGGATCATACTTCAGTTTTTCCAGAAACAACCTACAGACCTCAGAAAACAGCGTTCTTTGATCTGCACTATTTTAAGGTTGGTACTTCATCTCATCCATTTCAAATAGAGATTATGGTTGGTACATTTCTCCTATCCATTTCAATTCAAATCCTTAATCATTCTAAATCTATCACACATTCCTTTCCATAAAAACGAGGAACTTAAGACTTTCCTTTTTGCTCTCATTTCCAAATGATTGATTCATTTGTGCATTGATCCGTTTTGGGTTGATCAATTTGGATCTTTCCTTTGTGCATCTTGGGATAGAAGAGGAATATCTTATCTTTCCCTCACTTATTTCAAATGTTACATGTTCTTATGTTACACATTGTTATATATATATATATATATATATACAGAGAGAGAGAGAGAGAGAGTATGGTTTTGCATAAGGTACCAGAGAAGATGACACTAGAGGAAGCTTTCACTAGGAAGAAGCCAGATGTGAGTCGCTTTAGGATATTTGGAAGTTTGACATATTATCAAATTCCAAGGGATACATGTACTAAGTTAGATCACACTGCAAAGAGGGGGTACTTCGTGTGGTATAGTGAGACCTCAAAGGAATGTCAGGTATTCATTCTAGGGGCCAGGAGGATTATAGTTCGGTGTGATGTAAAATTAACAGAGGAAAAGGCATTTAGAAGGTCCAAAGATTTTCCAACAGATGATCAGAGTGAGCAACCAACAAAAGCTCCAAGAATTGTTCAATCAAATCAAGGGCAACAAATATCAAATACAGTTACTAGTACAAGCACAAGCTCAAGAGTTTAGAGTTTGTAGAATATGGAGAAACAGGTGCAACAAGAGATGCATCGAGAAGATATGGAGGTTGATATTTCATCCTCTACCATTGGCAATAGGAACCGTGAGGTTCAAAAGACACTTAGAGATACTAAGGAGTTTATGAGTGTTCTGAGGAGGAGGAGTAGACAATAGAGACAACCAGCCATGTATGACAAATATATGTCATTTTTTAGTCAGTTGGTAGATAGTAAAACTTTCAGTTATCAGGAGGCTACACAATATTAGGTGTGGTGAGATGCGATGGTTGAGGAATTTACCTCAATAATGCATAATGATGTGTGGGAGGTTGTTCCTAGACCAACAAATAGGGTTGTGGTTGGATCATGTTGGATCTTTAAGATCAAGCACATTGTAGATGGTAGCATTGAGAAATACAAGGCACGCTTTGTGGCAAAGAGATTCTATCAAAACGAGGGAATAGACTACGAGAATACATTTGTTTTAGTGGCCAAGTATACTTCTATACGAGCTATAATCTCATTTGCAACATAGATAGGATGGCAGATCCATCAAATAGATGTCAAGACAATATTCCTTAATGACGAGTTGAAAGAAGAGGTATACATAGAACAATCAGAAGGCTTTGTAGAACACAACAAAGAGACCCACATGTGTAGATTGAAGAGAGCCCTGTATGGAATCAAGAAGGCTCCCAGAGCATGGTATGAGCGCATTGATATATACTTGTAGGGAATGGGCTTCGTGAAGAGTGAGGCGGAAGCTAACCTCTACTACTTGGTGGTTGGAGGTGAGGTTCTCATTCTTGTTCTATATGTGGATGACTCATTTTTGACAAGTTCATTGGGTCTCATAAAAGAGTGCAAGAGGAACCTTCCAGCAGAGTTTGAGATGAAGGATTTGGGACTTATGCACTACCTTCTAGGCATGGAGGTGTGACAGAAAAATGGAGATATTTTTCTTGGAAAAGGGAAATATTGCATCAAAATATTGAAGAGGTTTAGGATGGAGGATTGCAAAATCATGTCTACACCTATGATCATGAATTGGAAGAAGGTAGATACATCTAGGGAGAAGGATGTATATCCCACCTTATACAAGAAGTTGACTAGTTCTCTCATATATTTGGTCAATACCAGGCCAGATATAGATTTTGCAGTAAACTCTCTTAGTTACTCCGTGGTTGAGCCAAAGAGAGTGCATTTGACAATGACAAAGTATGTGTTGTGTTATTTGCATGGTACAATTGAGTATGGGATTATATATTCTCGAGGTGAATAAATCAAGTTGATAGGCTATACTAACACAGATTGGGCAGACAATACAATGGACAAGAAAAGCACTTCAGGGTGTTGTTTCAGTTTGGGATCAGGAGTTGTCTCTTGGTTCAACTAGAAGAAGAAATCGGTGGCACAGAGTTCTAAAGAAGCAAAATATATAGTAGCTAGAATATGACGTGCGAAGCTATATGGCTTTGGAAGTTTCTAGTATCCTTGTTTGGTTAGAGGGTTGAGACTATGGTGATACACTGTAACAATTAGAGTTGCATTAGGTTATCTGAGAATCTTGTGTTTCGCGATAGGTTTAAGCATATAGACATCAGGTATCACTTCATCGGGGATTGTGTACAACGTGGGATTGTTCAACAACAATATGTACCTACAAAACAACAAGTAGCAGACATTTTGATAAAGGCATTGGGGAAGGAAAAATTCATCTTCTTCAGAGATAAGTTGGATGTCATATATAACAACTTCCTCGCTAAGAGGGAGTGTTAGTTTTGGTATCTTGGACAATTGTTCATCCATTATTCAAGAATTAGTAAATAGTTGTTTTTTCTGGAGACTTTGGTTAGTATGAAGACAATTATTTAATTAATTAAGTGACTCTTTTAGAGACACCTAATAACTAATTGTTATGGGTTGTTAAGGACTAATTTATCTCAGCTGTTGATTGAGATTAAATATCAATCATTGGTTTTCCAATGAGAGTAGTATAAAAGGGGGTCATTGGGCATTTGGAGAACACACATTTGAAAAGCATTTGTAGTGATAGCAAATGAATTTGCAGTATTAGCAAATAGTTTTGCAGTGATAGCAAGGGTGCAGTGATAACATTGGAGACAACAATGGTGGAATCTCAGCAGGAGAAATTGGGAGAAGAATTTCCAAAGAAGGATATCGCCGGAGCTTTGCCAGTAATAGGCAAATAATTTATATATCTCTTGATTCGCTAAAGTCTAATATAGTTCCTCATCTACAGTACTGGTTTTCCCATTGGAGTTTTTCCAGGGACAATTTGTCCAAAAGTATCGTGTTCCTTGTGTTGCATATTTTTCATTTGTGATTTTATTTGTGAAGTTGCAGTTGTGTTATTTTTCACTATTCACAGTGAATTAATTTTTGACAGTTAAATAATCTATATAAGATAGGAGATTAATAATAAGTAGCTAGAATTTTCATAGAATCATCATAGGCAAAGATCAAATAAACAAGATACAAAGTAACACAAGCTATACCCTAAACAAACTCTCATAATTAATACTTAATTGATATAACAATTCATTAAACTATTCTTACACATTAGATTTAAGTATTGATTTCTAAAATATTTGATTATTTTAATGAACTATTTCTTTTAACCTTAAATTAAACTTGTTAAAAACCTCAATTATTATGAATTAATCAAATCACTATCATCTTTTAATTTGACTCCAAGATTCTTTAGTTTGATGAGCTCTACAAATAAGGTCTTCCTTCCAATGGAACAGGTCTTCGAACCCAATAATTGCAATGCCACTATGTGATCATGCATAGATTGCAAGTATCCAAATTTTCTTACCTCTTTGAAGATAATTTATCAATTGGACAATAATATTTTGTTGGTCTATGATGGCATCTCTTAATTTTTTACAGTATTGTGGTCAGATTTAAAGCCTTGAAGAAATTGACGATTCCTTCCAATAACCACAAATGTTTAAGGCAATGTTGGTTACGCTCCTCTTAAATCTTTCAAAACGTGGGATGGTATTTTCAGTCCCACAATCAAAATATCTTGTGTTATCATCTATAACCATAATGCTCTTATAATATAATTTTCTTGGCATTTGTTATAGTCAAACACATTGTCATGTTCATACTCTTCCTCAAAGACACTGCATGTCAATACTTGCTCATATATTAAATCTTCATCTTGTTCAATAAGTTCTGATCCAAGAGTACCTCTGCTAATCCTTGCATAGCATGTTGAGTATGACTATTGATTTTAATTCAACTCAGACATTTAAACAAAACAATAGAACTGAAAATTACATCTAAATAGATACCTTGATATTACCTCCAAATCTTGTAGGATAACAAATGATCTTACCTCCTGATTCAACACTCCAGAGGCCAAATGAGAACCATGCCCAACAACAATAATTGGCATTGCATTTCTCCTAGTAGGAGGATCATCCATGATGGCACCCAATGTGGAAGCAATCAGAATAAGAATGGACATTTCTCCATTAAAATCTCTGAAAATACAGGCCGTTAATCTATTGGTCTTCACAGAGAAACATGGTCATTTGGATTCAGCAGAGAATAGAGTCCCATGAACAAAACCTTGTAATATATAAGGTAAAAATCCTTACATCTGCTTGATTTTAGACAGAAAATTTAGCAGAAGAATCTTCATATCGCAAGGTTTGTGAACCCCATATAGTGGTTTTGGAAGTTCTTATAGGTAACCATTAAATGACCAACACTTCGTTTTTTCATTCATTTTTTTAAAAATGAACTTTACATTTGTAAGATAATTCTCTACTACCTTCTCATGATTGTTCTAGAATGCCAACTTGCAATAATGAAGACTCGAGCTTTCACAATCTAGATTTGTGGGCTTGGCATCTCGAGGACTTTGAATATGCTCTTTTTTGGGTTGTTCATTGTGGACCAAAAAGAATATGCTGGTGTTAAGGCATCTGCCACTTTAAGGGGTAGACCTAAATCTATCACGGAGCAATTGGAATATCCACTTTTCTTGGCCCCATAATCTCCACCACCTCAACCTCAAAATTGTCTAGGGACGTCTCCACTGCTTTACAAAACATCACCTTTCTTTCCCTTTTTTAACTCCATGGTGTCATTGTGATTAGGAAATATGTTTATTTAGAGCTATCATCTATATAATTAATTCTCTCGAAGTCTTTTTTCATTTGTTTCATTATAAAGAGACACGTTTATAAACAATACAATAATTATAAATATAAATCAAATATCATCCTTACGATATTGTTATCAAATTTAATTGTGTAGTTTTTGAGTCAAATTCATTGACCTATGTGTATTGGATAGTTTGACACGAAAATTACACAATTGAAATTTGACAACAATATCATAATTTGGCTTGTGGAGAATATCTCTTACTTAACAAATATTATCTTTTAAATCATGACCTCAACTTATTAGATTTGTTCCACTAGATTCCAATATTACGAGAAGTTTACTACTTTGCATTGAAAATCTTTTTGTTCTTAAATGCTTTGATCTTCAATCCAACTCATTAAACAAATAGATGGGTTCTTGTGAACCACTACTTATGAAACATGGGTCAATTAATGAGGTAAAATAAAAAATGACATAGTTGATTCTTGATGGCAATATCACAACTTGACTTGTTGTGGAAAATATCTCCTACTTATTAATGTTTATAGCTACTTAATCATCCTTCCTTAATTTTGGTTCTATGAAGAATATCATTACCATGCACATCCACAATGTGATGTTAAACAACTCCATTTAGAAAAAAAAATAGACGGGAAGTAACTGTTTGTAAAAGATGATAGCACATTGTGTATAGTTGTCTTCAATATATTTTGATTGAATGCACATCTTTATAGCTTAGTGTGTGTGTGTGTGTGTGTGTGTGTGATTACACCTTCATGAAATTATGACCAATAACAACAACTCTATGGAAAGAAAATACAATTTAATCTAAGAATTGAAGTTAAATCCATGACATCTCTTGGTTCTCTATCTAAGCTTTGTTAAGAGAGCTCTCAACCTTAATCTCTCTCAAGGACAATCCTAGAATGAGAAAAATTAATAAACATGCTCTAATCTAGCTCAAAGATATGTGTGCTTTCTATTCAAATGCTCATGATTCATGCTATGAAATCAACAAATGCTTCTCAAAATGATGTTCTAAATGCTATGCAAATGCTGAAATACTATCAAATACTATCAAATGCTCTCCAAATGCCTATAGTAAGGATGCTTTTCTCTTGAATTTCTTGGATCCCAAATACAAAGAAAATGGCTTGTATTTATAGCAATTTCCCAAGGGTAGGGGGTAGAGTGAATTGATCATGGTCAAGCCTTGGTTGAGTAAAAAGCTTTGAGGTGATTTCAAATGGGGGGGAAATTAAGTGGTTGTCCTCAAAGAAATTAGGAATTATTTAATTCAATCATTTAATTAATTTAGCCATGTAAGGGTGAATGGGTTGGATTTGATTTTTAGTTTAAACTATACAAATAATTGATTAAAATCAATTGCATAATTTGATTAATCCTTTTTAGGCTTGAATTTAATTATTTGATTTCATGATTATTTAATCCTTTGATTTAATTTGATTTTGTCCACTTTGCTTGATAAATGTCCATTTGATTTCATTTTGATCAATTTCAATGCATTTTGATGAGATTAGGGGAAATTGGCTGAGATTTATAAATTTGAATGTTTAAGATACACCTGGTCAAATTTAGGTGTCTACAAATGCCCCTCTTTGAATTGATGTGCGAAGCACATTGATTCAAAGAAAACTTGATATCCTGATCATTGATTTGATACTGATGTCTGATTGATGCAAAACCTGATATTGATTTGATGCAAAACCCTGATATGAAACACCCTGATATGAAAGTTGATGCAAAACCCTGATGTGAAACTTGATTTGATGCCCCACTGATAAAAGTTTGAAATTTTAATACCCCAAATTTTGATATAAGATATGATGCAGAATCCTAGTTTGATGATATGATGATGCCCCCTCAGAAATGAAAGCATATTGATCTCAGATGTGAAAAATTTAATGAACACTGCTGATAGAATAGATCCAAGATGATTGCATTTCTGATAAACAATGATGCTAAAAATATGTCAAACAAATGCCCCAGTGTGCAAAATGTGTAGATTTGGTCTGACTGGGTCAAAAATCTCACAAAATTAGGGTAAAATAGCTTAAATAGGTTGAAAAATCCAAATTTACTATTCATTTTCACTTTTCACTATTGAGATTTTGCTCTGCTCCTCTGACGATTGACAGCGATGGTGGTCCCTATTCGAGAGCATTGGTTCAAGCAAGCGCGCCGATATTAGAGACCTCCTGACTATGGGCCTCCAATAAGTGGTTTGAACCTTTCTAGTGCATTTATTGCTTATTAAATAGCATTTATTGCATGTTTATAATGCTTTCTAGATAGAAAATTTGTGAAATGCTGTGTAGGATAGTTAAAAAGCCGCTTAGGGTAGGGAAAATCCGCCTCCGCGCATTTAAGAGCCGCATTGGAGCAATTCACAGCCGCCTAGGAATTAGGGCAAAATGTGCAACCTAATTAGATAAACGCCGCCTAGGAAACCCTATAATTTTAAGGCCGCCTAGGAAACTTAAAAAGCCACGTAGGACTTTAAAAGGCCGCATGTTAAGCAAAGCACCGCTTCCGATGATTAAAGTGCCGCCTGTAAGGTTTTTAATGCCGCGGGGCTTAAAACGTCGCGTACACTTATTAAAGTGCTGCCTACCATAAAGTTTGAAAACTTGAGATAAAATAGATGAATTTCCATTGATCGATCGTCCAAATAACTAAATTGAATTCCAAGCTAGAAAATGTACGTCCATAATGTCACTTAGTGTTTAGGATATTAGAAAATCATATTGATGAATGTTTGATATGCCAATCAGATTGATTAAAATGATGCCAAATTGATCCCTTCTCAAGATCTAGAGGTTAGGAACAATAGGTTGATGCGCTCAAAATATAGAAAGGATAGATTTAATGTGTTTGATTGACTTAGAATGATCCACTAATAGAAAGACTAATATAATTCACTTTGTTTCAAAATGCAGGAACATTACTGTAAGTTACGGGTACGGGGTGTTGTGTCTTAGATATTTGATTTGGTTGATGAGCTCACGCCTCCTAAGCGACAGACTATCGAGACATGTGGTCTTAGTTTCCTTCTTGATCTCCCTCAGTTTCAGCTGAACCAAGGTCTTTTGACAGCTATGGCAGAGCGATGGCACTCTGACCATAATACGTTTCATCTACCCCTCGGTGAGATGACTATCACGCCCGAGGATGTATATAGATTACTGAGGATCCTGACTCATGGAGATCGGGTATATTATGATTCAGTTTATGATAGCAGCATATGTAGATGGGTGTTTGGAGACAACACCATTGCTGACGATTGCATTACTTGGGCACAGTTTGCTTCATTTCCTACTTTGCCAGCATTGCTAGGAGCAGTGATTGGAGGATTACTAATTCCAGATAGGAGAGGTCGTGGCTTTATGGTTAGATGGGGCCATATACTGGAGGATTTGATTACACATCCTCAGAGATTTGACTGGGGTTCTTGTGTATTAGCCCAGCTATATCATGACTTACATGAGATTGTATACAGACACAGTGCATCTCTCTCAGCAGGTGCAGTTTTGTTACAATTGTGGACTTGGGAGCATATCCCTATCACCAGACCAGTCTCAGCACGAGTGTGGACCCGAGGATATTCGTATGCATTTTTGTATGATGGCATGGTTGTCCAGCATTGTCTCAACAAGGTTGAGTTTTGGTGTCGAACTATTGATGACATTGATCAGGTCGTATGGAGACCATATCTGCTCTGCGAGAGGTGGCGAGAGGATGATGATGAGTTTCCATATATTTTTTCCCCTCGGTGAATGATTGGTCGATCACCACTATGTATCGAGAGATTTTGCTCTGGGAGAGTGCTTCATCAGTATGGTTAGATATAGGACATGCCCCAGGGTATGGCACTTTATGTGAGAGTACAGGCAGAGAGATCTATGTGGGGAGCACAGGTCGACTATCAATTGGCCTGTTTACAGATTGATCAGCTTGGATATGTTATGTGGGATATGATGATGCATGTAGCTGATGCAGGGATGTCTGTCAAGTATCAAGAGTGGTTCTTGCGACATCATTTTGTTAGATTCATAGATCCGACAGAGCCTATTCCTGATGTTGATGAGCTTTCTGATGATGACAAAGATGATGTCGATGATGGTGATGACAACAGGAGACCTTGGAGACAGAGAGTTCACAGGGCACCTAGGGCTCCTAGAGCACAAAGAGCTGTAGGACCTCAGATGCGGGGTGGTCATGTTAGGGGCCAAGGTGGTGGATTTAGGAAGCCTAGACAGAGGCTAGTGCAGGCATAGGTACCTTTGCAGGGACAGGCTCCTGACAAAGTTGGTGCAGAGTGGGTTAGGCAGAGATAGAGACGTGTCCAGGTGGCTAGACAAGTTCCATTATAGGGACAGGGTCCATAGAGACCTCCATCTCCACAGAGACAAGTTCCTCAGATTGATACACAAAGTAGCACGACACCGATGATACCATAGGTTCCACTAGCGCCATAGGCACCTCAGGCCCCTCTAGCATCATAGGAACCTCCAGTTCCTCCCATTGTGGATGGCTTATTTTAGGATGTTTGAGGTTTGCAGGCAGGGATGACTGCAGTTACTGTATGATTAGACCAGGTTTCTACTATGTTGCAGCAATTTTTGACTACACTAGCTCAGTTACCTACCAGTGCGAGCACTAGTCAGGCACCACCTTCTACACAGGATAGTATTTCTAGTGTTGCTGGAGATGGATCAGGTGCCCCTGTTGGGTCATGAGATAGATTGGGATCTATGCTATGTGGATATTGCATTGATGATGTATCATTTGATTGTTGATCAGGACTTTGATTATATGGATCATTTATTGATGTACCTTTGATGTACAGATTTGTGTTATAGACATTGATGATGGACATTTATCTATGATGATCTTTGATTCCCCTGTTGATGATGTTGTTATGAGATTGTTTTTACACATATCTACATGCTTCTATGATGCATTTATTTTTATTTATGCTATGGATGCAATGTCTTAGATTAGGACATAGATAAATGGATGCAAATGATGTTAATGCAACTTAATTCTATATGATTTTTTGATTTAATCATGATGTATGGATTATGCAATGCAATGATATGGATGCAATACTTAGTGCAATGATAAATGAATGCAACTATCTTTTTTGGTTTTTGATGTATGCAATTTAATTTATGATGCAATTCTAAATAATTTGGATAAATGACTAATGATTAATGTTTCTTTTCTTTTCTTTTCACTTGATATGAATATATAATGAATAATTATTAATGCTTATGAATGCAAAAGACAATCTCATATTGATGATTTGAAACCATTAAATTGATGAAGTGTTGTCAACATTAATGTCCCCCCTTGAACTTGGAAAAATGCTAGAAATACAAGCCATTTTAATTTAACTTGAAATGCAATTAATCTAACATGAAGATGCAATGAAACTAATTGTCCTTGAGGTTTGCGAAAGAAATGCAAACAGAGATATATTTTCATCATTGAGCGTTGTGGAACTAGGAGTCGATACAATCCTTACTGGTGCCACTGCGACCATAAGAATATGAATATGACTTTTATCTCATTTGGTAACCCCTTCTATGAAACCAAGTACAACCCTCACTAGTCGAATGACCAACTATGGGAGTATGAATACAGGTTTGATCAGATTCAATGTTGCAAGTGGATGTTGGTATTTAAGATATTGAAAATCTAAATAGCCAAGGTATCCTTTTGCGTAAACAAACAAAGGTTAACCCTCCTTCCTATATGAATGTCCTCAATGGTATTTTGATGACCATTTCGTTAGACTAATTCACACAAGTTTAAAATTTTTCCTCAAGACAGTCACACAGAAGCTTAAGAAAACATCATGTCTCCATCATCACCAATCTAGTCGAAACATCATCGATTAGCTAAAAAGAACATGACTCAAAAAAGGTCAATGAAAAACTCATCAAAAATTTCCAAGTGTTTGTGAAATGTATCAAGATTTTCAAATAATAATTCCAGACAGTCTGATCATTTAGAGTTTGTCAATTTTTAATCCTGATAAAATAAGTCAATGAAACTCAAGGATCAAGTTATGCGATCAAACTGTTTAGGGTCGAACAATGATATCCATCAAAGGTTCCAAAATATCTCTCCTCTGAATCTAAAAATTTGCTTCTAGTGTGTGACCAAGATGTTGCACTATTGAATTCGTTTGGTACCAAAAATCAATGATGTGTGCCCCCAAGTGATAAGTGTGATCAATGTGAGACTTAGGGCAACTAAACCTAGAATGCGACAAAATGCAGCTCTGAGACTTTATTAGGACTATTCACAAATGACAGATGTAATGAGGATATGGACAAATGAGATGATGAAATGCAATATGTACAAATGTGACTAGGAAAGACCTAAGGGACAAAAGGCGCATATTTCCAAGTTCTCACCTTTTGGGATTATTGCTCTTTTTTCTCTTTTTTTCTTTATTTTTTTATTTTTCTCATTTTCAACATTTTTGGCTTTTAAACTTTCTGATTTTTTTGTATTTTTGAATTTTTCCATGTACAAAGGTGATTGTGACTCATCTGATACTCTCAACTTATACTCTTTCCTGTGATACTCTTTCTTCTGAATCAGGTGTGAAACCTCTTAAGATGAATGCTATTGATAGGTTCTTGCATTTCATCTCCATCACAATCGGCCAATTTTTAGGTCCCCATGCCAAAATAAAAAACAATGACAAAAGGTCCAAGCCAATTTGCTTCCCACTTTCCTTTCTTTTCTCTATCAACCTGATTTTTTGGATTTTCTCTTAATACTAGATCTCCCACTTGAAAGGTTCTTGGTTTCGTATGCTTGTTATAGCTCCTTGAAATTTGATTTTGATACACTTTCAAATGATCATAGGCTTGAGTTTGGTGTTCCTCGAACATCTCCAATTGTTGAAGTCGGGAAACTCTATAATCCTCATCCGTGATTATTCCATGCAATGATACTCTTAGGGATGGTATTTCAACTTCTAAAGGTAGAACAACTTCGACCCCATAAACCAATGAAAAAGGTGTAGCTCCTGTCGGGGTGTGAATACTAGTCCTATAGGCCCATAATGCTGGATTGGTTTGAAAATGCCAATCTCTTCCTGACTTACCAACTGATCTTTTAAGGATTTTGAGGATGTTCTGATTGGTAGCTTCTGCTTGTCCATTACCTTGGGGATAGTAAATGGATGAAGAATGATGTGTAATATGGAATGTGTCACAAAGTTCATCAACATATTTGTTCTTAAACTATTTTCCATTATCCATGATGATGGCGTGAAAAATGCCATATCTGCAAATGATATGATTTAGGATGAACATGGAAATTTGCTTCCCCGTTGCAGTTGTTAAAGGGACATCCTCAACCCATTTAGTGAAGTACTCTGTTGCCATGAGAATATACTTGTGTCCATTTGAAGAAGGTGGATAAATCATGCCAATCAAATCAAATCCCCATTGATAGAATGGCCATGGTGTGACAAATGGGTGTAACTCTTGTGCCGATGCATGGATCATGTCTCCATGGAATTGACATTTTGCACAAACTTTGACAAACTGACAAGCATCTCTTTCTAAGGTTTTCCAAAAGTACCACATGTGTAGGATTTTCTTAGCTAGGTTTAAACCATTTGAATGTGACCCAAAAATCCCCTAGTGGGCGTCTTTTAAAGCTAATTTTGATTCATCTTCCTCTAGACATCTAAGGAGCATTCTGTCAAAACCTTTAAGATACAATGTGTCAGAAAGGATGGTATAACGAGCCACTTGTCTTATGAAATTTTTCTTTTGAGCACGGGTTTGGTCTATGGGTAAGGTTTGATCTTTTAGGTAGGCATAAATGGGTCCATACCATGGTGAGTCATGTATGTTTAGAAGGGCAATAATTTGGGTATCAAGTAGGTAAAATGTTGGTTTAACCAATTCTTCCACTAAGAACTCATACGTTTCATTTTGATTGGGCATTTGAAGCAAAGATGCCAAAGTAACCATTGCATCTGCTACTCTATTCTTGTCTCTTGAAATTTGATCAAAAGTAATCAAAGCAAAGTACTTTTTCCAATCATCCACCAATTTTTTGGAAGGCATCAATTTTTCATCCTTGGTATCATATTCATCATTAACTTGATTGATGACTAATTGAGAGTCCCCATAGACTTGTAATTCTGTGACATTCCATTCCAAGGCCATCTTGATACCTATGACCAAAGCTTCATACTTTGCTATGTTATTGGTGCAAGGGAACAATAACTTGTAAGATTTTGGGATTGTGTAACCTTGTGGTGTAATCAAAAGAATGCCTGCTCCACTACCATTTTGGGTGTGAGATCCATCAAAGTATAAAGTCCATGTCTTAGCTTCCACATTAACAATTTCAAAATCTAGAAACTCCACTTGAATAGGATGTGTGGATTATTGAGGATATTTAGCCAATTGATCGACAATAACTTGACCTTTGATTGCTTTCCTATCAACATATTCAATGTCGAATTCACTAAGCACCATTACCCACTTTGCAATCCTTCCAATTAAAGATGTTTTGCTAAGTAAGTATTTTAAGGGATCAATTTTGGCTATGAGCTTCACCCTATGCATTAACATATAATGTCTTAACTTTTGAGAGGAAAATACCACTTATAGGCAAGCCCTTTCCATGAAGATATAGTTTAATTCATATTTGATCAATGTTCTACTCAAGTAGTAGATAGCTCTTTCTTTTCCTTCATCATCTTTTTGTGCCAATAAAACTCCTAAGGATTTTTCTGTTGCTGAAATATAGAGTAACAAAGGTTTTCCTTGAATTTGTGACATCAAGATAGGTGGATTCATCAAGTATGTTTTCAAAAATGTAAAGGCTTTATCACACTCCTCATCCCATGTGAAGATGGTGTCTTTATGTAGCAATCTTGTGAAAGAATGGCATTCTTCCACCAATTGAGAAATGAACCTCCTTATGGATTGAAGCCTTCCTTGAAGTGACCTCATTTGAATAATATTCTTTGGAATGTCCATGTCCATTATTGCTTGTACTTTTTTAGGATCTACTTCAATGCCTTTTGCTGAAACAATGTACCCTAGGAGTTTTCCAGATTGTACCCCAAAAGCACATTTCTTTGGATTGAGTCTCACTTTGAATTGTTCTAGCCTTGTAAAAATATTTTCAAGTATGGATAAATGATCTTTTCTTTTATGTGACTTAGCTAGAATTTCATCCACATAATCTTCCATAAAGGTGTGCATCCTATCATGGAAAAAGGTAGTCATTGCTCTTTGATAAGTGGCTCCGACATTTTTGAGACCGAATGGCATTACATTCCAACAAAAATTACCCCATGGACATGTAAAGGTTGTCTTCTCTTGATCCTCAGGTGCAATGCAAATTTTATTATACCCACTAAATCCATCCATAAGTGAAAACATAGAATGACCCATAGTGAGATCCATGATAGCATCAATGCTTGGTAATGGAAAGTCATCTTTTGGACAAGAAAGGTTTAAATCTCTGAAATCTGGGCAAACTCTTATGGTTTTATCATGTTTGGTAACCGGTACAATGTTGGAGATCCATTTGGCATATGCAATTACTCTTATAAATCCCGCCTTGAGTAATTTTTTCAATTCTGCTTTGACTAAAAGGGCTACATGTGGATGCATTTTTCTCAACTTCTGCTTGATGGGCTTAACCCTGGGTTTCACATTTAAATGGTGCATTATGAAACTTGGATCTAATCTAGGCATGTCAGCATATGACCATGCAAAGTTGATTTTTTTTTCTTGAAATAATTCAATAAACTCTTTTCTCTCTAAGGGATTCAAAGATGCTGCTAAGTGAATGAATTTAGGATCTCCTTCAGTTCCAATGTTAACCTTTTATGTGGGTTCAATGAGTATAGGTGATCTTTCATCTTCATGAGCTGGTAAGGTGTCCAACCTCTCTCCCTTAGGTGCCACAGTTGGGTTTTCACCTTCGAAAACATCCTTTATTTTTACTTTTTTTGGGTCTAGCACTGCCA